>OY744523.1:108952228-109552228 GCA_963556195.1 Sepiola atlantica | reverse complement strand
CTACAGTCAACTGCTAATGGTCACCTCCTCATTTCGGTAGGAGGAGGGGGCGAGTGTGAAGATGTAACGGTACAATTTCTAACACACTCCCAGAAGAGGAGCAAAAAAGTAATGGATAATCATTACTTTTTTCAAGTAATTATATATATATATATATATATATATATATAGAATATGTCCCTCTGTCTGGTATGGTGTAATTTGTAATTACAATATTGTTTTTATTTTTATTTTTGGTATATAACGAACCTCATATTCACCTTGAGTAATAAATTCAATTAATTTTCTTAAGTAACTGTTACACCGGCCGTTCTTACACAGGAGAAACTACACCGGTTGTCACTATAAATAGTGCGAGTCACCAGAGACACAGAGAAGACAAAGCACAGTCTTGTAACTGTCTAGCCAAGTGCTAGTCACTTTCTTACTTTGTTAATACACTTGTTAAACCAACCCCTGACTTGACTTCCTTTATTTATTATTTACTGTTGGACAACTTCACAACAGTAACAATAATATTTTTTCAGACCATAATCTTGATTTTTCAAAGAGTAATATAATAGCTATTATATAAGAACACCAGCTAATTAAATAAAAAAATTAAAAAAAATAATTTTGCTGTTATACTTAGCCTCTCTATCATAGATAAAGAGACCCTTCACTCTATATTAATTATAATCAGGAAGTTGATCCACATATGATGTTTGTTCTGTGCAATACGGACAATCCCAATCTCCATTAGTTACTTCCTCGGAGATTCCCACACAGTCAAAGTGTTACATTACTGTTACATTTACTGCAACATACCATTGGGGAAGAGCCATCATTCTTAACGGAACATGTAGGACAGAAAAAGGGTCCACCTTCCTCCTCAAAATCAGACACTGCTTAAGTTGTAGAAGAAACCTTGATTTCCAAGGGATATAAATGATTCAAGGAATGGATCTGTTCACATTTATCTCTTAATATGCAGGCTGAATGAACTCGTCCATCGTTTCCTCGAATGAGACGTAGAACCATAACAAGGCTCCAAAAGGATCTCGTTCGGTTTGGAGTTTTCACCAAAAGAATTTCCCCAACGGATATCTTCTCTGGTCAATGACTTAACATGTTTTTGTCATTTTCTCTCAAGGATAGGAGATAATTGTTATGCCACAATTTACAGAATTTCTCCACCAAGTTTTTTCTTAATTGAAGAGATTCTAATAACTCAATCCTACTTGGGGGATCAGGTCATGGGTCATCGACCTCATGATTTCCTAGCAATAAACGCAGATTATAACCGGTTTGCAGGAAATGGTTTGGGGGTTAGAATATCTAGTCCCCCATCAGAAGAAGTAATATAAGTGAGTGGTCTGTCATTAACAGCTCTTTCTACAACTGTAAGTATTGTCAGGAAGTCGAAATATTCCAATTTCTTTCTTCTTACGAGTTTTTTCAAGCACTGGTTAACTGTTTGAATCATACGTTCCCACGCACCCCCATGCCAAGCAGAATAAAGATGGATGGTGAAGTGAGTTATAGACGTAGATCTAAAATGTTATTTAAATTCATCTGAGACAAATACCTCAGACAACACTATCTCAGAGGCCAAGAAAGTTTTAGCATTGTCTGAGTAAACATGAGTAGATACACAAAATAGATTTGTGAATCTGAAAAATGCCAGCAAAAATAAACGAGTACTCATATCGGGCAGTAATTCTAAATGAACTGCTCGTAGACTCATAAGTGAATAATAAAATATATATTTTGACATCGTCTCCATTTGTCTTCACCCAAAAATGTCCAGTAAAATCCACACCCACTTGCTGAAAAGGGTGAATGAAATTAACTCTATGAACAGGCAATTGAGAGCCCGTCGGTGCCTCGAAATGCAGTGAATTTATTCTTTTACATATGAGAGTGCTGAATTACATTTTTTACAGACTGTCTTCCTTGGGGTACCCAGAACCCCATTAACCTCAACTTGAATTTGTGCCGAGGTTGCTTTTTCAAAAATCAAAATGCATTCATTCTCCTGCTTAGCATAGTCCTAAACTGCTTAAGAAGCATCACAAAATCATAGGAATTCAGTAGGAACGTGCTCTCTCAAGGTCCTTCTACGAAACTCCAACTCACTCAACACATTCAAATCATTGGCTAATGAACGTCAATTATCATTAAACTTTTCTGGGATTTCTGGATCCCAGGACAAATTATTTTTCTAGAGTTCACTAATCCAAACTTTACCCTGAATAGTAACTGGGAGACATAAGGATAGAGGATAATAAACCTTAGGACACTGAGCCAATATACTGCACTTAGTGCTGACCTCAGGATCAATCGTCATAGGTGCGAGGCTCACGGAATCCTTTGTGGGAAAAAACGGTATCCCAACACTTTTTCCGATAGAGGAAGAGAAAAAGAAGCATTCCCATCCTCTATCATCTCCTGCATGTTCTGATTATTCGAGTTTCAGGATTGTAAGTCAAAACCAGCTTCCTTCAGCCTGTCGCGTACTGAATGGTAAAATGAATAGTGATTTGAGATTACTGCTGGTCTTGACCATATTTATCAACATAAAAGTTGTTGCAAAGTACAGATGACGTTTCATCATAACTATTGTTCAGCATGATATTTGAGTATAAAACTCAAAATGAATGGGTTTGCATTAAAGCCGAAGACAATAGTTATATCTGAAAGTGCGCAAAAGATTGTCCACTTTCAAGAAAAAGCAAAAACGATTTTTATCTTTATCAGTCCTTAGATGGACTTGTAAAAATGCCTTCTTGAGATCTTCTGAAAAAACATGATCATTTTTTCAAAAGGTCAATAATAAATACAACAATTTGGCCCTCAAATTGACACACGTATAAGCTGCATCATTTAAGCCCCCCCTCCCCCGCCTTCTGAAAGAACAATTAAAGACAGGACGAATTTTGGTAGTAACACCTGTCCCTTCCTTAATAAATGTACGATGGGGGTCCTAGCAATAATTTTCAAACTAGCCCGGAGAAACGTGAACAGGTTCAATAATTCTCATTTCCTCGTATTCTTGGAAGACTTGTACGTATTCATTATATAGACCCTTCTTATCTAAGGAGTCTGCAACTCTTTGCATAAGTTTTAATGATGGCACATAATTTGATTCAACAAGAGATATTTTCTCTTCATCCCATGAGATTCATCACAATCTCGACAAAACGAGATACTTTAAACTTCAGATTCAAACCATTTGTGAATAAAGCAGGAAAAATGAAGGGAATTTGAAACCACAATTTAACTGATACCCCAAGTTGGGAAAGATTGACATTTTTACTATCTATAAAAAGTGTTGATAGGCATAACGACCGACTTAGTAGAGAGTTCTTCACGTGCACACAATTTTTTTTAAACGGCAGCGGAGAAACAGGAGCTTTGACTACCAATGTCAAGAAGACATTTTAAAAGGATATGAGGGTCATCTCTCTTAGTCTCAATAGAGACATTAGGAACAGGGCAAATGCATTCGTCATGTCCCGAGAGTAAATGAGTCTTTCCCATGAACGTCTGAGGCGACTTAGGACACATCACAGAAAAATGTGATTTCAAACCACATGATACACAAGGAAAGGGAAATCCCTTTAAACCACAGCAATTTTACTCTTTGTGGGCACCTAAACATTTCTTACAAAGGCTGAGCTCCTTAGCACGTTCGATTTTTAAAATTGTACGAAGAATATTTAACGCAATCTTTTACTCCATGGTCGGATTTATTGCACAACTTACAATATTTACCTTTACTTTCATTAGAATTATTCTTAATGGGGATAAACCTCCTTTTTATTCTGTCGGCCATATTGTAACGGCTATCTGACAAGGAGGAAGACTGTTTTGGCAGGCAAAATTCCCACGCTTTATTTGGCCACAATGGCGCCGCAGTAATGAATTCAATTAGTGTGAAGCGAGGGGTATCTTTCCCTGCTCCTCAACATTAATTCTTTCCGAGTTTCCAAGGGAAATTTTCGGAATAAAACATGAGTAATGACTTTACCTGAAGTCGAACCTTCAGCAAAAAGATCACCATTAAATGATTTATCTAATTCAATTAAGTCTGTTTTTACTTGCTCAATATAAATTCTTAATCTTTCAATGTTTGTAATTGGGTCGGGCTGGGGAAGAATTTCCTCAAATATTTTATGCCTTATATTATGAGGACTCATGAACCTTTCTTTTAATAGGTTCAGAGCCCTGCTATAGTTGTCCAATGTAATGTCGAAATCCACAATCAACTCAAACGCTCTGCCCTGAAGTTTTGATTTCAAATAAAGTAATTTATCTGCTTCATTATCCATCGTAGCCGTGCAGAAAGTCCTGTATTCAAATTTGTTTGTGGAAGGGCTGCCATCAAAAACGGAACATTCCAGATCCAGTTTCATGATCGGAATTTTCCTGCAATGTTCCCGAACCCCCATTACCCCGTCTGAGACAACCCCTTTGAAACCAATCTATCCCTCTGTGAACCATGTCCAAAAATCTATTACCCTCTTCACAGACTAAGGAACGCTGGTCAACGATGTAATCACAGTCTGTTATCCACTTTTTAATATTTTCTATGTGGAAATTTGTTACAGACGGAGACGTCAATCCATTCTCTACTCAATTCAAAGGTTGAAGAAATGCAAAGTTTTTCGACTCCAACTTACTCTCAAGCTCCTTTTTAGAGGGAAGCATAATTGGGTAGTTTATTTTTTTATATATAAACTTTTTTTAAACTCTTTTCAATTCAAAAAAACATTTGAATTTTAAATTAACAAAAAGTTTTTTGTGTTTTTAAATAAATTTGTTTTTTGTTTTTTTTAAATTAAAACAACCCTTTTATAATAATTTTATTTTTATCCAAAAAACTTCTTTTCCTAATAAATATTTTTTTAATAAGAATTTGTTTTTTCCAATAATAATATTTTTCTTTTTAATAATTCAAATGAATCCTAATTCTAACTATCACAACAACCAGACAGAGAACAATTAATTATGTCTCTCAAATGTAGACAAAAAAATAACTACCATTCTGCAAAATTAACTGGTCGGCCATTTTGGTCTTAGTGTGGTGATAAACCACACAAACATCAAAAACGAATTCTGAAATAATAAAAAAAACTTAGTTTCAACACATTAAAACTATACGTGTAGGTAGATAATTGAATTCTACTGAGTTTAATATAAGTTGTTTGTTTTGTTTTTTTATGATTTCTTGACTGTTAACTTTACTGCAATTTTACCGAAATAAAATTAAATCATGAGAATTAACTTATTGTAAGGATGTAATTGACTGTAAAAGAAGCAACAGGTTTATTTCTTACTTTTAAGTGGATTTGGAAAACATTGCATTTACTTTTGAATGAGTGTATACAGTGAAGTGTGTTAAAAGTAATCGTTTAATTATAAAGTAATTATTTTTGTTTTAGTTAAAAATTCAAGATGGTGATGATGATGACAGCTTCGCTAATATTTATTGTTTAATATTCATAAGCATTTGCTTGTAAAATTTTAATAAAACAACATTGTAATTAGATGTTTGAAATAATAATATTTTACCTATCATATAGGAGTAAGTGTAAGAAATGAATAGTGTAATATTTATGTTAAATATATGTTGTAGTTTATTTGAAAGTTGAAATTCATAGAGAGAATGTAGGAAATTGTTTTAGTAATGTTGTAAGGCGATGCTGATGTTTAGGTCAATATTGACAGTGTGTTTGTTAACAATCTTCCTAGTTGGATAAAGTATTTTCTGAAAGGAATTGGATCTACTTACATTTTATTGCTTTGAAGAATATGGTGGTACTCAATCAAACCTATTACGCGCTAGACATAATGTTGTATACTCTCCTTTCCGAACAATGGAGATCTTGAGCAAACAACAGACTATCACGAGATAGCACTCACCACAATAGTCTCCAAAATCTACTACCGTCTTCTGTTGAATCACATTCACCTTGAGCTGGACAAAATTTTCTGCAAATACCAAAACGGTTTCAGATAAAACAGATCAACAGTTGGCCAAATTCTAACCATCCTACATATAATTGAGGGTGTAAAAGCCAAGAACTTCAAAACTGCTTGTATTTATTGATTTCTTCAAAGCCTTCGATTCCATCTCTCATGGTAACTCGAAGAGATCATGTTAACAAGCATCAGCATGGCTATCATGATGCTGTATAACAACCATCACTCAATGGTCCGATCTCCTGATGGGGATACGCAGTTCTAATGTTCTTGCAGGGAGATACACTTGCTCCTTTCATTTTCTTCCTGTGCCTAGATAACGTCCTTCAGATATTTACTGATCTAGGATTCATCTTTGAAAGAGCAAGAAATTCACGTCACCCAGCAAAAACAATAACAGACGTGGGTTATGGAGATAACCTTCTTTTCTATCAGACATGATTGATGAGGCTAGCAAACTTCTCCATCTCATCAAAGAAGCAGCCAGTGAGATTGGCCTCTACATTAATTCTAGCAAACAGCCAAGAAGGAGAAATTAAGCTGAAAAACAGCAACAACATCAAGTTCGCCCAGAAATTTGTAAACCTTGGCAACAACATTTAGACAGCAGAAAGATACATCAAAATTTGCAAAGACAAGGCCTTGGGGAGGGGGGGGGGCATGATGGACTGTGTACCATCTGAAAGTCTCCTTTCTTTAAGAATCTTAAGAGGAACGTTTATAGGGCCATGGTGGAATCTGTCTTGCTCTATGGCTCGACAGCTTGGACACTGATAAAATGGCATGAAGCATCATTTATGAGTTGCATTGGACATCAGCTGGAGGAAACACTCAATCAAGAAACGCCTATATGGACACATTCCTCCTATCTCAGTCTCGCTAAGAGAGAAGGCTTTGGCTTGCTGGTCACTACTGGAGAAGTACATCAGAACTTATCTGTGACACCTCCGATGGAATCCATTACGCAGTAAAAGGTCAGTTGGAAAACCTCATCAAACCTACATTGACCAATTTACAGAAGAGTCCTGATGCCATCTGGAGGATCTGCTGACAGAGATGGTTGGAGAGAACAGGTCAGGAGAATCCGAGCAGAATTCTCAACCTGATTGATTGAATATGACTACCTGAAATACTCTGTCATCTAAGCTGTGAACTATAATTTACAAATTGTCTATTTTTATATATAATACACAAACATTGTTTCCTTGTTGTTGTTGCCATGTTCACTTCTTTTTACTTGCTAACATGAGTCATGGTACACCAGACCACTCATTCGTTTATCTCCATGACTCTTGTTATAATTTCATCTGTTAATACATATAAATTTATAGAATACTGCTCAGTACTCATTTTATTAAATATTTTTGTCGTTATTATGGAAGAATATGTAATTTCTTTGTTTCTCTTTCTGTCACATTTTTATAAAAGCAAAAGAAATAACGACTAGAATATGAAGCTAATAACAGATGTTTATTTACTCCTCGCGGAGTTAGGCACAAGGCCAGTTTTATCTTACTCCCACAAGTAAGATGTGACCCAAGATCGGGTCGAGCAAGTGGGGTTAAAAGCCAGCGCTCGAGAGGTGAGCACTCTGGCCATTTAAAAATTGCCTGGGCAGCCCCGTCGGCATTCCCCGGTAGGGGCGCCTCAGACAGTAAGCAATAAACTTACTCCTCCCCAAAGAGGGGAGGCGAAGCCTGGGAGGGTGGACCTCCTGGAACTGCACAGGACAGGCGTGCAGTATCCATCGGAACAGATACTACACTTTGATCTTAGCCAAAAGGGGCCGAGAAGCGATAATAACAGATGTTGTTCTGCGCCAAGCAGCATTTTGCATTAAGCTTACTTTCCCCCCCCCCCCCCCCGTTAAGAATAAAAAATTTTTTTACAGTAGATGTTTACCCAATAGCAGTCAGAATTTGAAACCAATGGCAGATATTATGATTCCCTGCAAAGTAATATTTCATTAAATATGTTTACAATATTGTTCCATGCAGTCGAATTGACAGTTTTTGTTTCAAAAGAGATTTTGTGTGGTAATGGACATCTAACCTATCAGCATTTGGAAGCAGCAAAGAAGAAAAAAACCTTAACTCTATTATATAGTAGACACCTACCACTATGCCAGTTAATGTATGAAACTAAAAGCAGACATTTTCTGATTTCCTGCACAAAGTAGCATTTCATTAAATAAGTCTACAATATTGTCCTGTGCAGTCGAATTGACACATTTTCTTTCAGAAGAAGAAGAGTTTGCGTATGGCGGAATGCACATATTCTATATCTACGTTTTGGGGAGCAGCGATACAGCAAAAATCGATCCTTTGGTCTCCTTGGATTTTCCACTGCAGCAAAGAACCTCAACGCTGAAACGCTATATTTGCACAACACCCTGATACCTTGGATATTTTCTTTACACTTTTTATCAAAAGCTTCGAATCTCACTGGGGGATGACTTATAATTCCTATTTATCTACTTCCCACAAAGTAGAATGTGACACAAGGTCGGAAAGTGGGATTTGCGCACTCTAGAGGAAGAGTACTTGGGATTTTTTTTAAATTGCCTGAGCAGCCCCGTCGACAGTCCCCGGTAGGGGTGCTTCAGGCGATTAGCAAAAAAAACTAACCCCTTCTCAAAGGGTGAGAAGGAACTGCACAGGACAGACCCATAGACAGGCGTAAATCAAGACCCGAAGGTCAAGACAATACGAGTCTATGGGGTGCAGTATCCATCGGAACAGATACTACACTTTGATCTTGGCCAAAAGGCTTATATGTTTATTTACTCCTCGCGGAGTTAGGCACAAGGCCAGTTTTATCTTACTCCCACAAGTAAGATGTGACCCAAGATCGGGTCGAGCAAGTGGGGTTAAAAGCCAGCGCTCGAGAGGTGAGCACTCTGGCCATTTAAAAATTGCCTGGGCAGCCCCGTCGGCATTCCCCGGTAGGGGCGCCTCAGACAGTAAGCAATAAACTTACTCCTCCCCAAAGAGGGGAGGCGAAGCCTGGGAGGGTGGACCTCCTAGAACTGCACAGGACAGGCGTGCAGTATCCATCGGAACAGATACTACACTTTGATCTTAGCCAAAAGGCCAAAAGGCTTATAATTCACCTATTTATCTACGTCCCACAAAGTAGAATGTGACACAAGGTCGGAAGGTGGGAATTTTCACTCTAGAGGAAGAGTGAGGTGAATCTCAAAAAATTGCCTGGGCAGGACGCCTCAGACAAGAAGCAATAAACTTACTCCTCCCCAAAGAGGGGAGGCAAAGCATGGGAGGGGGTTAACCTCCCATAACTGCACAGGACAGTCAGAACAGATACTACACTTTGATCTTAGCCAAAAGACCATGCTCCTAATGTTGAGTCAGTAGTTATCAAATATTAGGTGTATGATGACACCATAAAGGATTAATAGGAGTTTTTGACAACTTTTGAAAAAATGCTAATTTTGTGACGTCATCCATTTTCTTGATAATAATCATTCGTTTTCTTTTATTCCCTCTCCCCCTCTCTCTTTACCCTCTCTCTTTCTCTTTCCATTTTTAATTATTTACGTCATTTGTCTCCTCTCACTACTTCTCTTATCATTCGCCCTTTATTTACCTCATTCACCTGTTGTACTGTCGTTCAGAGTGCATGGTGACAAGATAGCAAGATTCATAGACTTTTCGTAGTATACATATTTACATGGCAAACAAAATCCTCTTCGTAAGTACGAAACAAAACACAAAAATTATTTTTGTTGACAAGCTTATAGTTTATTGCTTAATCTTTAGTAATTAAAAAAAAACTTAAAACATCTAAAATAAAAATAAAAAAACACTAGCTTTTTAGAGGTGATGCTTTTTATATACCGTAACTGAGATTTGAGGGAGGGAGTCGATAATGTATATAAAAGTACAAGATAAATTTGAAAAACCTTAAAATGAAAATTAATTTGAAGCTAATTAACTACGAGTACACCGGGGTGCAATAAATGAAAACAAAAATTAAAACTTAACAATGCCGACAATAATTTTTTTTTTTTTTTAAATAATTAAAAAGAAGTACAAAATGGAATTTGTTATAATAAATTAATTTTAGCTTTTGTTGAAAAACGAACACAGCAACTAGAATAAATGTGTAACATAATAGCATCCAAAAATATTAAAATAAATAAAAGATCTACTCTATAATAAAGACCAATGTGTATTTATTTTAAATGAATTCAGAAAGAAATATTCCACTTAAAATAAAATATCAAGTTTTTTTTTCTTTAGGTTATCAGAAATGATAGCAATTTAATTTTTCATACATAAATTATTAACAATTCTATGATTTTATATGAATATTCGTGCGAACACTAGCGAAGCATAATTTTTTGATGGGTAATATACACTTGTATTAAATAAGCTGTAATGCAATTAATGAATGGTCCACAACCACACCTCTCCATGTTTTGTGATGTTGTGTTCATATGCATCCCTCCCATTTTTATTGTGCAAAGTACAGCAATCACAAAAAAAAATGTGCATAAAAATATTGCTTTCATGCAGAAGATTCTGGACACATTTGCATCTGATTCGTATGATCATAGACGGTATAGAAGACGACAAAGGCTGTGTTGATCAATTTAGATTAGTCCAAAGCTTTTGACAGGTTTGACCATTAATTTTAGAGACTGTTGGTTTTAAACCGGACTTCTGCAAATGGAATTCCATTCTATATCACTCAGCAATGGCAGTGGTACAGGTGAATGGAAAGCGTTCAGAGTCAGTTGATGTCTCTCGATCGGTACATCAGGGTTTTCTGTTGTCGCTCTTACGTTATGTCCTTGTGCTTGAGTTGCTACTTTACAGGCTAAAAAATGGGTGGCAAGGCCAAGGTCTTTACTTTCGCTGATGTTATCACTGTCTTTGTGTGGTATAGAGGTAATAATGAAGGTGCTTGCACATCATGAAAACTTGAGATGGAGGGGGGGGGGCAAAATCAACAACAGCAAGTTGATCGATCTGTGGTTATGTGTCTGGAGAGGTAGCGCTTCACTTCTGGGTCGTTTCTGTTGGATGGATGGTCTGGTTCGAATCTTCTGTGTGTGGTTTGGACTAGATCTTCCACTTGAGAGGAATTGGTTGGAAGTATAGTGAAAGGTCAAAATATTGATTCAGACTTTGTTTCAAAGGAACCTTTCCTTAAATGTACATCTTTTCTCTTATCCTTTACCATCTGGCTGTACTTCCTCTTCCTGCAGGCTGCTTAACGGTCTTCCAACACTTTCTATCACTTCTTTGAATGAGAGGAAAACAGGTCTATTTAACGTCTGTATGACGGAGAATTAAGGATGCTTGACTTGGCAAGTTATTGACATGTCGAGAGACTGGCTTTCTTGACTTGAACCTTGGTTTTTGATCCTTTTCGACACCAACCTGATCTAGTTGAGTGAATCCTGTACCTTTTTTTATTTTTGGCAAAAGAGATCTTCCAAGATTCCCACTTTTATTTTGCCCTTGGCCTCCCAAAATTGTTTTTATCTTGGAAGAACACCATTCACTCCCAAACTTCACTCCTATTTAATTTCCTTCCTCTTATTAAGAGATCGACTTATTTGTTTTCAATTTTAAAAAAATGGAAAACAGTGGACAGTCTACTTTTAGAAAGGGTTTGGGAGGGTTTTACTAACCTTACCCTGATTTTATTTGTTTGTTTGTTTTTTTCTTTTTAGGGTGTTTTTGTTTTCCCACTCCACATCATTTTTCATGAAATTATAAATATTTTTTGTTTGAAACCATTGGGGATATTTTAAGTACAATAGTCCATAGAGAGAATGCGGTATTATGGTGATTGTTGAAGTGAAAATGATGGACAAATGGTGAAAGAATGAAAAGAACAATGCTTGCATGAATGGGTCAAAATTCGTCTAGTTAAGAGTTAGATAGACAGAGGAAAACCACAAATCCCTTCCCCCTCAGTCTCCACTTTTAATGGTCTTGTCTCATTTGTAAAATATTTGACTTTTGCAAGTAAATTTTTCATAATGTATTTTTTTGTTTTTTTGGTTAAAGGAGGAGAAATCTATCTAGACTGAGGCAATTTAAAAACCGACCTTGTGTTAACTTTTCCCTCGTGAGGTAGCAAGTAAATAAAGACACTATTGTAATTCAGTCAGTTTGTGTCACTGTGCCTTTTTTCCCTTTCATTTTTTTTATTGGAAAGAACATGTTACAATTAAATATCTTGCACATCTATTTCTTCTTCTTCGTGTGTTTTTGAAGCATGTGCTTATACAACAGTTACCCACCTTTTTTACGCAGTCCTTTGCATTTTTGTTGGACTATCTAGCTATAACAGCTTTTGATCACCCCCATTCTTGTTCAGGCGATTGATCATCCTCCACTGGATCCAGGGTGCTTTTGAGCCAGAAGGGAGGGCTTCAGAAGGGGTGATTCTCATGATAGTAAGGGGGAGGGGGTCCATAGCTGCAGTCTGGTCTCTTCCTGAGATTCTAGAGTTGGACATGGCTGAGGAAGCTTCACTGGTTGGGTTAAAAAAGACAGTGCTGCTGTAAACATGTATTAGGCAACATGTTTAGTGGGTTGCATAGTTGCAATGCATGAGAGGTGTTTAGCTAAGAAAAGAGAAATCACCCAAGATATGGAAAATATAGTTGATTTTGGATTTGGACATCCAGAATTTGACTTTTCTTTAAAAAAAGTTAGTGTCTCTTTAAACAGGTGTTCATGCTGAGTGCATGATGCTTGAGAAAATAATGGCCGGCTAAACACAGAAAGTGTTTTTTTTTATGTTCATAGATTGTCAGGAGATTACCCTTTTTAATTGGATGCTGGCTGGTCATTATGTCAAGTGGTCCTTTCTGGCGTGGACCCAGGAATGTCTATATATATTCCAGCAGATGAGCAGGGGAGCTCAGTTTGGTTTTCTGGGGTCTGATAGTCAGTTGGGTTTGTGTGCCTCTCCAAGCAAGATGGGCCCTTAGTCTCTAAGCCATTGGACTTATGTTTTGATTTGGTCGGACTAAAATTTCTCATTTGCAAATCTGTTATTCAAAGGAAGAAAACGATCATCATTGTAACCCCTAAAAGAATAAAACTTTGTTATTTGTTTTAAACAGGAGTTGCAATTTTATTTGGCGGGAGAATTCTGTTGCAGTCCTGACTGAGACCACGCAATTAATACTGACCAGTGTCGGACTGGAACAACGATTTTGGACCAGCACAACAAGCTGGCGATCACGGCATGTGCGGTGAACGTACACAGCACTCGTTTATACTGTATCATATGGCCCCCCTCTCCACATTTGCATGTGGTTGGGTAAGTTTTATAGCCCCTATCTGCTCGTATCATCTCTCTTATGTACTTGCATTCGTGTTCCATTTCAAGTTAAATACAGAGAATTTTCTAAAACTCTATTTTGTTTATCTCTCCAAGCCTTAGGGTCTTTTACGGGTGGCACTGCTTGTAGGTCTATAATTGATTGATCAAACTGAACAGTTGAAATCTAAACCTGGCAACTCAGCCATTGATTTGTGCATCGATCATATCTAATTTTTAATCTCTCTTGTCTTTATTTATTGTGTATACAGTTTAGTGTTTCTTTATCTTTTTTATTTTGATGTGTGTGTGTGTGTGTGTGTGTGTGTGTACAGATGCATAATTCTAGTGATATTTAGTTGCTTATTGTTCATACCTCTTCATATGTTCAGTACTTATTAACAATTCAATCCAATCCACTCTCTCTTCATATGTTCAGTACTTATTAACAATTCAATCCAATCCACTCTCTCTTCATATGTTCAGTACTTATTAACAATTCAATCCAATCCACTCTCTCTTCATATGTTCAATACTTATTAACAATTCAATCCAATCCACTCTCTCTTCATATGTTCAGTACTTATTAACAATTCAATCCAATCCACTCTCTCTTCATATGTTCAATACTTATTAACAATTCAATCCAATCCACTCTCTCTTCATATGTTCAGTACTTATTAACAATTCAATCCAATCCACTCTCTCTTCATATGTTCAGTACTTATTAACAATTCAATCCAATCCACTCTCTCTTCATATGTTCAGTACTTATTAACAATTCAATCCAATCCACTCTCTCTTCATATGTTCAGTACTTATTAACAATTCAATCCAATCCACTCTCTCTTCATATGTTCAGTACTTATTAACAATTCAATCCAATCCACTCTCTCTTCATACGTTAGAGAATCTTATGCCAATATCAAAATACCAGTTGGTTCCCAAGGCTCTGGATAACTATAAGTCTGAAGGCAAGAGATGCTAATATCGATCATTCATGTTGTTTGTGCAAACGAACACTTTTCAAATTACAATAGAAAGTGGGATGGGTGGGGTGGATTGTATAGTGAATACATTTTTTATTTTTTATTTTTTTTTATTCACCCCAAATAAGACACATTGGCACTGAGACGTAAGGGAGTTAAGTAACAACAAGAAAGACTTAAAAATCGTTTTAAGTTTTAAAATCGATAGTCATAAATTTTATTCATAAAAAATAAAAGGGACGTGAGGAAAATGCATCAGTTTATTTTTACCGACTTTTCTTTGACAAATTTTGAGTGTCTTTTATACGACAGAGGCGAGTGTGAAATTTCATGTTTTCCCTTGGTTTTGGAGCACAAGTGAACCATAAAACCCTGTCCGAGAGAGAGGAGCAAACTGTGTCTCTTTATATAGTATTCGGACCATCGCTGGTAATTTTTTTTATGTTGGTGATTGGCAGACATGTCGCACAAGATGGAATTGGCTTAATTTTCGTCATATGTGCCAGGTCTTAGGAAGTGATTATTTTTGTTTAAGTCTTCCGGTGTTTGGAGTATCAAACTTATGTGCAGAATGTATTACAGCAACTGATTCTTCAATCCTAATAGATTATCCAGATGGTAGCTTCTCGCTCAAACAATTGATAATCTATATTATTTGAATTATTCAAACTACTGTTCTCATCTTGGATGTTATTCTCACAACGTTTCGACTGATGTAACATCCAACCTTCTTCAGGTACATCTTGTTGAACTCAGGAATCTGTAATGAATTTCGACGGGTATAAGTCTTCAGTAATGTGTTATTGTATTCACAGTATCGCCCCCAATAAGGATTGAACCTTCAACCTCCAGAAGAGTGTCACTTAGAACTGATTATTACTTAGCACTTATATCAGTTACGCCATGTACTTTTATCCAGTCATGGCTGACGGAACGAGAGCAAGCTACCCCAGTCGATTAAATAAAGGGTTGCGTTCGAAATTCCGTACAGATTCTGGAGTTCGACAAGATGCATCAGAAGAAGGTCGAAGGTCACATCGGTCGACACGTTGTAAGGATGACATCCAAAATGAGAACAGTAGTCCGAATAATACAAATTATCAATCCTCATCTCAAAAATTTCAGAACATAACAATTGGAATATCGTTGTGTAGATGGCATGTGGCAGCAATTCATTCCCCCATCTCTCTCTCTCTCGTTATTGTCGTCTTTTTTTTTAAGAAAAGCTGTGTAAACATTAATAAGAAACAGCACAAAATCATTTAGGGTTTCATTTTCTTTTTCTTTACAGTATACACGCGTAATACCACCCTCCAACCTATACCCCATGGGGGAGGGAGTAACTATCCAAAAAGCTGACTGTTCAGTAAAAAGGAAGGTCTGATCAGCTTATTTGCCACATATCACTTCGAACTTCCTGTCCGTGACGCAACTCCCTGTAAACGTATCTGTAAATCTAACTTTTAGCTTCTAATGGAAGTTTCCATTCTCTGCTTAATTTTAACATTTTGTGTAAAATTTCCGATTCAAACCTTATTTTTACACACCCTCATCTAAATTATAGACATTGTTCTTGTTATGGATGCTGTTAGTTAAGCTAATTACTTCCGGTTAATTCGTTGTAGTGTACTGGATGTAACATAGTAAACAGATGTCAGACACTTTTTTACGGACAAAAGCTCACCACAATAAATTTTAAAAAAATTATATTTTTATAATTATTAATACTTTTTGCAAATATTTTTTCTTCACAAATTTTAATTTAATTTTTAGTATACAGGGTGATCTGAAAGTCATGTGTGACAAGTATCCGCTGGTCCCACCAGAGTCAGTAAAACTCTAATAGCGCATTAGTATGCATTTAGTGAAAATGCTATACTGGGAGAGAGCACTACGAAATAGAACGAGGGTATGAAACAAGTGTGAATTTTGCTTAAAAATGGAATTATCAGTGCAGAAGAGCAGGGTGCCTAGAAGTCTGCGAAAATAATGTAAACAGTCACGGTTAATTATGGAGGAGAGCCCAAAGAGATTGACCAGCTCTACTCAGAGCACCAAAGGAATCTTTGCCGTTCTTGTTTTATTTTGCTATCATTTTTCGATGACAAGTCTAAAACAAACCCTCTCCGATAAACAGGGTTGGAAAAACTTAATTGGTTGTGACCAGACAAAGAGAAATAAAATTGTCTTAGCTCGTCGTGGGCGAGCTAGGGTGAAGGAGAGAGAGGAGGTGACGGGAGAGAGAGATGCCAGCCATGAGATTTTCAATAAAACAGGATGGGACTTCGCGCACGAGGAGAGTCGTGTTAAGTTTGCGAGAAGAACGCACGAGAGAAATTCTGCTCCCCGACCATCACCCTCGCCCATCGTAAAAAAGGACGCGTGCTTGCCTGATTTAGAGGAATTCTTTTCACGGACAATTGACAACCACGACTATCGCTCAACCCAGAGAAATAATAGACTGGGGTATAGACAGACTCGCTTGTTGCTGAAACAAGAGAGTGTAATTTAGATTCTTCCTATTTTTGTTTTTATAGTTCTTCCAGAGAAAACACACAGAGTTGAACTTTATGAGTACCAAACGGACTTTATTTTGCAATCAACCAGGTGTAATTTGATTTCATAATTTTTTTTTTTTGTTGAAATAATTATTTTCCTAAGGAAAACGCAAAAACACAGACCGAGTTGGATGTCATTATTTCATGTTTTTGTTCTGCTTGAATGACCCTTCCTTCTGCAGAGATAACCGATTACTGTCCGCACTATGATTGCTCATTGTTATAAACAATCACAATGTGGGGAGTGTGTTAGTAACTAGACGAGAACCCTCGACATCGGCGGCCTTCATCCAGATAACAAGTTCAGCAGATCAACGCCCAGTGACTGATCGATCTCAGGGATGGCCAGACGGTGACGTCATCACATTGTCCCAACCAGTGCAGAGGGTTAGGGTACATGTTAGTTAAAGTAACAATAGTGGAACAAGTAATGCAGCAATACAAAATACATATGAATTCAGTTTATTCACTTTAAGTACAGTAAAACAAAAATTAGAATAATAGAAGAACAAGTAATACAATAATAGAAAAGGACATGTTATCTTTGGATGGCCTGTCACAACCTGGGTGACAGTAGTGTATGCCACAACTCACAAGTAATATGTGACATTGGTACATGCTCAAGTGGAAACTACATCAGCCCTAGTTAGATGAAAACGGTGGAGGTCTTGGACTGCCAGAAGTGTTCAAGTTGGTGAAGGATAGGTATCTCGTCATAAAATTGCCTTAAAATCTATGTCTAGTCGAAGTACAACTAGACAATCGGGCCTAACCTTCATCAGAGGATTAATTGTGACCTGATTCAACAAATAAACCAGATGATTATGATGATGTAAAGAATTCACTTTCATTGCCATCGAGAAAAATCTGCATGAACATAATTTTCATGGCTCAAAATGATGCGCTGCCATGACATGTGTGATATTTTACAAAACTGTGCGTTCCTCTATTGTTGTTACGTTTTGGTAAGGATAAGAAGACTTTTTATTATATCCACTTATAATATAACGAAGACATTCTCTGTCCATGGTAGATACTTTTTGTAAGTGTAAGAAATACATTAAGGCATATTTTAACCACTAAATAATACATAAACAATAAATAGATTTGACGAAGAGGGCGCAATTCGAATTCACAATGAAGATGTCTCCAGTCAAACTTGATATCTTGAGTCTATCGCTGTACCAACTGAGCTAAACTCTCAAAGATAATGAAAAGTGATTTAATCGGGTCTATTAATTGTGTGTAGTATATTTTCATTCCTCATGATACATTCCTGCCAGGTATTACCTCTACTTTCCGATGGATACTGCACCCCATAGACTGGTATTGTCTTGGCCTTCATGGCTTGATTTACGCTGGTCTATGGGTCTGTCCTGTGCAGTTCTAGGAGGTCCACCCTCCCAGGCTTTGCCTCCCTTCTTTGGGGAGGAGTAAGTTTATTGCTTACTGCCTGAGGCGCCCCTACCAGGGAATGCCGACGGGGCTGCCCAGACAATTTTTAAATGCCCAGAATGCTCACCTCTCAAGCGCTGGCTTATCTAATCCCACTTTCCCGACCTTGTGTCACATTTTACCTTGTGGGAGGTAGATAAATAACTTGTTTCTATGGAAATAACATTTCTAATCATCCAACCAACATTTTATTTGTCTTTGACAAAATGAGATATATTTCTCATAAAAATTTTCACTTAAATTACTCCCACCCCGTTTACTTTTTTTGATTCTCCTCTGTTGTTTAATTTGTATTTGACTAGCAGTTCCATTGTTAATTAAGAAAAAAATGTTTAATTTTATTTACTTACTAGACCACCTGTGACATATTGGGCCATTATTTGCTATATATATTATTAAATATTTGTAAATTCCAAAAGGTTTCATAAATATTTGAAAATTCTAATTTATGGCTGCTGCTTTCAAACAAAAAATTACATCCACAGACTGTTAGTATTACGAGCAGGAAGACCTGGCGTTGCCTTGATGGAGACATATTTCCGAGTGGAGGACTTAGAGAGAAATAATTAAAAATATAATTGACAAAATTGTTTAATTTGTATTCATATTTTATGTTCCAATGTGTTATCGACGGAATGTTTTTACTTGCTTTTATTATTTTTGTCAAAAAAATCCATTTGAATATTTTATGTTTTAGCCATTCACTCTACTCCATTGTTTGGATATTTTGAAATTTATTTCTTACAGTCATAAAAAAAATAATTAAACTTTATTTTTTGTGTAAAACATTTGAACAAATTTTAATGGCAGATAGAATATTTATTTCAAGATAGCATTTATTGCAAATGTTAAAAGTTATAAAATAGGTTGGGTAATTGGGTGAAGAGAATTAATGAAACAAGTTTAAAAGAGACACAAAGACTGCGTTCTCAAAGTGAAGGATTCTTATTTTTTTGTTTTTCTGTTCTTCTGTTGGACATCAGCTGTTGATTATGTAATTAGTGTCTTCTTTTGGCTTGATAATGTTTGGTTAGAGCAATTTGAAATACATGTGTGTTCCTCTCATTACAGGGTGACACTCTTCTGTACAAAGTAAAACAAAAAAAGAAAAGGAAAATAAAAAAAAAACTTGGTTGGTGTAGTAAAAAAGAAATGAAATCTTGTAGGTCAAGAGATTTTATTTTTATGCTTCTTGTCTCAGACACTTTTTTCTCTCAGTTTTAATCCTATTTTTTTTTATTTTTTTGCAAAACGTTTTTTCTTTCTTTTATTCAATTGTAGTCTCAAAATGTTTACTTTAAAGGAACTAAAAACATTCCGCCTACATATTTGACTTCATACAAGTGGCAGCCATATTGGTCATGTAATATTTCCTGTAAAGCTACAAAGATGATTCTGAGTTTATTTTTTAGCAATTAATTTTATTGAAACAAAAACAAAACTGTAATTAAAATGAAATAAAATAAAATTTACAATAAAAACTGGATACACATAAAAGTTTCCATGTGCATGAAGAAAAACCTTTTCTGTCCTGATTGAGATCATCTTTGATTAAATGAAGACTCCCATAGAATAACAGGTGTTAGCTTTCTGTGTGAAAATAGTAATAAAAATAAAAGGGGTACAGAACTTTAGTCAAAAGTTCAGGGTTGTAAAGAAAGAAAAAAATGAAGTAAAAGAGGCAAATCTACATCTAAAGTATGAAAAGCTGTCCAGAAGAAAAATTCAGGCATCACAAACAAATTCGTAAAAATAATTTGCAATGATACTTTACTTATCTTTGAACCTAATCACCATTGAACAACCTCAAGATAGTAAGCGATTACATAAAGAAGAGTTGTTTGTCTGTGTTCAACTAAAAGTAAAAATTACACAAAGCTGTTATATTTTACAGCATTGTCTAGGACAAAATATAGGCACATTTCTTTTAATATTCATTCTTTTGGAGATTACCAGGAACAGATTAGTTGGGGGAGGGGCATTTTGAGCAATTTTTTTTTTTCGATAATGGTTAAGGGTAATGAGGAAGTGAAATTTAGTGAGCTGTTTCCTCTGATGACATCATAAGCTGTCCCTCTCTACATCCGGGATAGGTTATATAGCAGCTGTATCAGGAGCATCATGTTCTTTGGCAGCGAATGGTGAGTTTTCACCCGGTCCTCTCTCGCCAGACTGTAGCACAATAACAGATCCATGATTAGATGGATCTGCAATGGGAAATCTAACCAAATCTAACAGATTAGGTCGGAGGATTTGCTGAAAGCACTACATTTGCCTCGTATAGAGGTTATCCTAAGAACGAATTGGTTACGCTGGTACGGTCATGTGGAGCATTCATCCTTGTGGATAAACTGTTTCAGAAACATGGATGTTTTGAATTGTAGGAAGGTGGACCGACTGAAGAAAACTTGGAAGCAAGACAGTACAGAGTAGTATTTGGAGACAGTTGACTCACTGAACCATGAGGACTGGAGAGGTGAGCTTGCGGAATGGAAAAGTGACGTTAAATGAAGAGAAAGAGAGAGATAGTCTTGTGTTCTTCAACATTTACTTGTTTTACTCCTTATTCACAAACGATCGCAAACATGAGTCATCACTTATTAAGGCCAAAATCCACTTGAGGATAAAGATGAATGAGATGGATAAATTGACAGTTGAATGATGAAGAATATAAAGGGAGGATTGAAAATGATGACTGGATTGAACAAAATTTGTTGACACTAAAAGCAGAGAAGGACTGATGTTATTTCAGAGTTTTCCTTCTCATAGACTAGTTGCTTTATCAAGGTTTGGCAATCTAGTCTACACTACTATATCACCCATAACTCCGGCATCTGGTATTCTCAAATGCTCACCTATCTAAGTAATGACCAGGCTCAACATTGCTACACTTTAGTGATCCTATATAAGTTATATATGTAACGAGAAGACTTCCCGTCCCAGGACGGGTAAAATGAATTAACATTAAAGAAATTAATTGACAGAACAGTTTTGCACCACCTTTATGTTCCCTTACAAAGATTAAAATCAAAATATAATGATACTAAATCTTATGTCTAAAACCCATTATTTTAATTTTGATCAAAATCTATTGCATGATTTTTATTGTCTAAAATTTAAGGCTTAAGCTTAAAGGGTCTTAATAAGAAATTAAAATTCAGGGATTCTTGCTTCATTGGTGTCTAATAACTAAGGATAAAATTCAATGCAAATCTGATACATTTGAATTTTCAAATGGGAGGTTGTTCCCATATAATGCTCCCTAAAAACCCTTTAAAATACTCGAAAGAAGCTGAAATTTGGGGAATATTCATTGATATCTCATCAGGTGAGTGGGGTAGGGGTCATCGCACAGGTGGTACACATGTATGGGTACTAATAGGAATTTCTGCAGTTTAGCTTTTGGTAGTACCCCTACCCCATCTAGTACTGGGTACCAACATGGTTTTACACTAAATGTCTTCTCCCCCCTCCCCCTCCCAACTAATATTAGGTATCATTATGGTCTTGGACTGTCTTCTATACCACCATCACCTGTACATGCTAATCGTACAAAGGTTATATACAGTACAGAGTGAAAGGGGGACATTTTTTTTAATTTGTAAAATCACCTAGCTATACTGCTAGCCAGTGAGAATAACTAGTATAAAAATTAACAAACAATAAGATTGCCTCAAAACATCAATCATTATATCTATTCTTGAACTGTTCTCTCTCTCTCTCTCTCTCTCTCTCTCTCTCTCTTTCGTCCTATTTTTTTCATTCTTAGTGAGTTCTTTCGGATAAAATAATGAAAAACTAAGAAATAGCAAGACATCAATTAACAAAGAAAAATAGCAAAATTGAACTGAGACAAAAACAATCAGAAAGATTTATTTTAAGCATAAATAAAAAATTAAAAAACAATTGACATTAAATATTGTTTTGAAAAATTACACTATGTCAAATGGTCTCTGTTTTAACATTTTATTCTTCATGAACAAATGAGATGATGCTTATTGGGTATCATGTTTTAAATGCACAGAAAAAGGAAATGCTTAAATATAATAAATTTGTACATAAACTTTTAGTGACACAACAATGATTTTGAATAAAATGATAGTTTTAACCAACATACGTATTCACTCAAAAATGTACACAAAATACTTAAAATATCAAAATCAATCTCTTCCATATAACTCAGTACAAATGTGAATTACAATTTCCCATAAATGTAAATATGTACAATGACACTTCTTGTCACAACTTTATTACATTTGGAAGCTTTGTCAAAATTTAGAGGACAAAAATAATTTAGCAAAAATATGCGGAAATATTCACTTGTATGTTAATTACTCTTAATTATTAATCAACAGACAAGTGAATACTGTCACAGTAATACGTTTTGCCAAGTGGAAATAAAAAAAGGTAACGGCTTCACCACTTTTCTTGATGACATCATACATATATATTTCTTTTTCATGCAAAAATCTATAAAATGTTAAAGTGATTTGGGAAATACACATATGTTGGACAAACTTAAAATTCTAACAATGGCTTCCTTAATAGTTATAATGTTTATTTCACAAAAAAATACATACCTATTTCTGCTATTCCAACTTCGCTTAAAATATAAAATTACTCAACAATAACAAATACACTTGGGAATGAAATGTCATCATAATTACTGTTACGTGAAAGTCATTGTTTTTAATTAAGTTCACTTCATCATTAGAATATGGAACTTGTACTGTGGAGTACTAACGAATTCTAAACGTTAAACATGAAAGAACGAGCAAATACACCAGTAACCAACACAAAAAGATAAAATGTAAGAAAGCCAGTACTCAAAAAATTCATATAAATATAACAATTTATTCAACGTAGTTCATTTAATTGGTATAAATTCCTCAATGAAAGTCTGAGTTTGTGTACAGAAATGTCCCTTTTACTGTTTGTATTAAATGTCTCTTTAAAAGTTCATTCTTAGAAAAACACACGTGTTTTGGTGTGCGCGTAAATTAGAGAAAATGAGCCGTCTCTCTACCCTTTTTTTTGCAGTGTACGAAATGGTAGGAATTTGTGTTGAACGGTACTTAAAACAGAGAAAAGAAAGAAAGAGTTTAAGCTTACTATTTGTCCTGTGTCCGGGGAGGAGGAAACGGCGTGTAGTAAATGTAAGACAGTAGCAGGCAGCTTCTTGCCCCATGCTTTAGGAGTCTGTTGACGGGACCGTCTTAGTCGCTGGTCGTAAGGAAAAGGGATGAAAAGGAGGAAGTGCGTTCTTTCTTTTATATCACTCAAAATCTCGCGTGGTCAAGCATGACCTGTTCGTCTTTGATTGGCCGGACCCTCTGACAGCGTGATTTGGCGAGAATATGCCCTGTCTTCTTCCTTAGAGACGAAGAAGGGCTGAGTCAACAGAGAAAGAAATAATAACATATTCGGATGTTAATCCGATAGTACTATTTCATTTTTGTGACTGATGTTATAATGAGTTATAAGAATATAGCTCCAAGCATACAAATTACATATAAGACGCACAATTATTTTATAAGTACATGGATTCTTATTTATTGCCTTGGTAGGAATACCTTTGTATGGATACAAATATCGACATTGACTTTGGGGTGAGTAATATACAACTTTTTATGGGATGTTTGTTTTAGAGATATTATACACCCATCTCCTCCACGAAATCCACATATCCGTTCTCTTACATTTATTTCTCCATGAACATTGTGCAATGCAATATGAAGGCCATTTAAGAAAGTAGTATCTTCCTCTTGCAGACTTTACATGGTACTTTTTTTCATCATAAGTTGAAAGGAATGTATGATTACCAATAGCAAACACAAACCCCTTATTAAAGAAATACCTAGACATGTTTTTGGGAGGGGGGGGGTAATGGATATTTGGAGTTCTATAGTAAGGCAATTGATGGCTGCCATCTCAGCAGGAGATCTTTTGAAAGTTCCATCCCAAAATGAACAGTCATCAAATTCTTTTACTTGAAGAATTTGGACATTGATTGTTACATGTGGTGCTCTAATTCCTTTTGTGGCAGGAATTGTATTTTATTTTCGCCGTTATTTATTTTATTAATGTTTCCTACTTAGGGTGGATCATTGTGATTAATAAGGATCAGATCACCAACAGAGACAATATTGTCTAAATCCACATAACTATCCTGGTTCTGATATGTTGTTAGACCCTGAATCAGTCTAACTAAATGTTCAACATCAAAATTTGATGTTTCATTAAATCTACCAATGGTAACATTCCAATTAGTTCTTCCTAAGGGAGATTCCAAATTCAATAAAAAAAACAACTCATAAGGAAGTTGATTACCTGTCTTCTTATTAAAAGTTGAGGGGTGTAGCTCCATTGTTATCCATCAAACCTTGAGAAATATCACTATATAATAAAACCATGCCAGAGAAGTCCTTTGAGCAAGAGGGTCAGATGAGGATTACGTTAAAAGGATCCGGAGATGTGTGGGATGCACTCCAGCACCCAAACACTCTTTTGGTACATGGGCATCATCTGAAGCCAACTTTTGTTGGATCAAGTCAGCATCTTCAAATGAATTAAAAGTTTTGCCAACCTCGTTACAATGTTGGTAACATAACCCAACAGGTTCATTAACCCTTGAATCATATCTGATTTTTCCATTTATACATGTTTTATCACATTTAATGGAAATAGAATATTTTTGAGAAAAGTCTTTGTGAAAATTGGCTTTGAAGTGCACTCTTGATGGGAGGGTATTCCTTATTCATTCATTCGCTAAGCAACTGATGTATATGTGTAACGAAGGCCCACCAAACTTCAATGCTAAAAATGTCAGATATTTATCATTCGGATTATATCTAGCTCTGTAGAGCCCATTGATTGTTTGTGTACGTTTGTCTAAAAATGTATCCAACGCCTCTCTTATTCCCTAATGCAAGTTTAACCAATGAAGGAAGTCTTGGAATATTATTATTGATAATGCTTATAATAAAATATAGTGAAAGAGAGGGTTTTTCCAACTTTCAGGATTTTATTTTTTTGGTAAAAGTTTTCAATTGTTAATAATTTTTTTTTCTTTTTACAAGGTCTCAATTTTAGTGCACAACTGATTATGTGTCAGGTACTTGTTATTAATACGTAATGAGCTGACATCCTTAATTGCTGCTCGTTTCTCAATGTTTTTCATTGAAGTGGAATATTTTAAGTCGGTACATTCTTTGTTAACATTCACCAATTATAAGACACCACTCAAAACTCTGTAATCACATTTGTAGTGTTGCAGGACAGTATTTCATAAAACTAAGTCTGAAGTTTCTAACAACTGGAAAGGAACATTTGAAAAAAAAACCTTGTGTATTAGGTGTGAAACCTGAAAAAAATTGCAGCCGAGAGCTCTCATCAATTTTAACATTCTTATCAATCGCATCAACTTGATCATGAATGTCTAGTTTATTAACTTCTTAAAATTTTCAATATGTTTCATCTTCAAAAATACTTATTTAAAATAAATATTTATTCATAAATATTGGAAAGGGCCTTGTACCCCTGGTATTGATGTAATAATTAGGTTTTATCTGGACCCCAATATTTTCAGTTATTTAAAAATAGTCCCACAACCCTAAAATCAATTTTTAATCGACTACTTTGTCAAAATTACCGAATTTTAATTTCCCTTAATTCCATTATTATGCCTTTTCTATTAACTTTTAATCAAGACATCAAGTCATTTCAGAATTTAATGATACCTATTGTTAACATTTCACAAAAATTGGAGGTATCTTAATTTTCATTCTTTTTACCCCCTTTGTATAAAACTAAATATAGCCCACATTTGAGATCCTTACACCCAGCAGCTGTGATAAAAAATTTATAATGATCGATTAATTAGTTAAGGAGTGAATTCTGTGCATAAAAATATATAAACTTATAAACATACCTAACTTTGTATAGATAGAGATGATGTCTGTAATGCTCCTCAAATGGTTATACATCACGAAGCCATTGTTTTTGTTGAGGATGCCACGTCACATAAAACTGAAAATCAGCACTTACATGTTTACTTTGGCTGCTGAATTCGTCTAGCATTTCCAGAAGTATCTTCTCTCGCAGGTTTGACCACAAATGAAGACTCGAAACATAAAGGATTTTATGTTGCTTACTTTTATTGCTGATGTACGTCGGCATTATTTTACTACCACACTCATGTCTTTACATGCAATGATCTCCCTGTGGGGAGTAAAGCACAGGACGTCCTTGCTATCTGGTGTCAATCTTTAGTCTCTTCGTTTTCTGATCGACTGATCGTATTTATTAAAAACTATTTTTGTTTTTACACATTCTTTAAACAACAAAGTACAAATGTTTATTTCACAAATTTAACTACCGAGTTTCATAACTCACAAACTGTCAAACAGACTCGACCTTGAATTCCAAAAGCCACCAAGACCTTGCATTCTAATCTTTAACCTATATTTGAATGGCTCACTTTCATAACAAAGCCAGCTCTCATCATCATCACAGCTATTACAATTATCACATTATTATCATTATTATTTTTGCTAATATATATGATGAACGAACATATAGTGCACTACGCCTCCCCCTCCCACCAAAGGAGGAGGTAATTCCTGGGAGGATGGTATCATGACAACAGAACAGATACTACACTACCCCTCCCTCTTTGAATTGAGCATTGAAAGATAGTAATATTATATTTTCGGCTTCAGAGAGATACCAAATCTCTATTATTAATAGAAGTAATAGTATAGTTTTGGCTTCAGACAGACAGATACCAAATCTTCATTAGTAACAAATTATTATTAGTATTATTATCGCTTTCTCTACCGCTCTGCAGGTAATCTTGTTACATATATATATTCTTTACACAACAATAAATATGTGTTAAATTGTTTTGTTACTTTAACAGTTATCCATCATGGCAGCATTCGTTATCACCAGTCATATTGAGCAAACATCATCACAGCACAAGATGCAACACCATCTGCTCATACTTTGATTCACAATTTAGTCAGAGGTTCAGTCCTGTTATATAGTAAGATTTACATGTTTACGGCTATGAATCAGGCATATACCTCCTTTTGGACCAGCTAGCCACATGAGATATTGCTTATCATGAACTGGGCTGCACCATGGAAAGTTAAACATTGTATTCAATTATTGTGTGTGTGTGTTAGTCTATTTTAGAATATGATGGTCATCAGATAAAAAAAGAAAGAAATCTGAAACAAAATGTCAAAGAAAAAAAATGAATTCCAACTAATTTTCCCATAAACAAAATGTACATTAAAAAGCTCTTTATGTAGAAATGTAAAGTGTCTACCAACATGGACGGATATTTTTAAGAGGTACCCATTCAATCTGAACATTTACCGATAGTAAAGTAAATTTGTATGAATCAGCATGCTACAGCTTTGTTGACCGGTTAGATACTGTTGTTGTCATTCTTGCAGGAGGGACCATGTAATGGTTGCCAACATCCTTAAGTGAAAATGGTACTATGGAACCGGCTGGATTCGAACTTGGTACACCCAGGTCGTCAGTCTGTGTCGTTATCCACATCACCATCATTATGGATAAAAATGCTAGTTCAAACTTAAATGTGACAGAGCGACTGACTGACTGGCCTACCAATTGACAGACCTGTAGAAGGAAACACAATATCGAAAGAAAGAATAACAAAGTGTATTCATACATAAATAATTAATTTTTATTGACAACTTATTAAGACAATGAAAAAATAGAGAGTTTATAACGAATGAGAGTTCAGAGTGTCTCAAGAACCTTCTAGGTCAAAAAAGAGTTGTTCTGTCTGTAAGAAGAATTTGAATAGACATTTTAATTTTAGCTCAGGCCGTATGTGTTTGCATATGTACAAATGAGATAGGCATTGTAGATGTGTGTGTGTATATTAGCTTGCTAATGTTTTGTCAGTAAGAGAGCATGTGTTTATGAACTTGTGTGTACGTGAGTTTGATAAGCTGTATATATATGTGATCACAATGTTTAGTAGTTCCTGTTGTATCTGCCGAGGCTTTCGGTTCCAAAGACCTCCGTCGAATTGTGATGTACGCGTGTGTTGAGTCTGAAAAGAAAATACCGGCAAAGATGAAGAAAGCTGTGTGTTTGCGTTTTTATATTGCGTGCAAAATTTCAGCAGTGAATATTCTCGCACCTGTGGTTGGCTGAAAGAAACTGTTGATTTGAGATTTTGTCCAATCAAAAATCAATATGTAAAAAAACAAAAAATATTCACATCTATTGCTGCTTCCCATAGACTAACTGATGGACTGAGGCTCTTATAGAAATTGTGACGGCTGCTAATACCAGACACAAATAAATATTTATATTTTTGCCAGAATTTGTTTTGGCTCTGAGTATGCTTCTTGAATTCTATAAGGATGTCTACCGGTCGGAATACATTGCATAAGATTTCTGGCCAAAGAAAGATGAAAACGTAGATATGGTTACTATAAGCAATTTATTGCTATAATACAACAGAACCGAAATGAAAATAAAAATATAGGAAATAAAAGCTTTTTATTTTGATGGAGTGCGACCATCGTACGTAACATTTAACACATATTTTTATGTTGATCAAAAGTTCAAAGTTCAATATGTACTTATCTGCTTAGATATATGGTTCAACTCAACCACATTTTCCTCAAATAAAAAGTCCATTTCCAGAATGTTATGTATATTTCCAAGCATGTAAACTTTTTATCCGACAAGATTCAATATGTAGTCAACTCATTGAGTCATTTCTTTTTCTTCGAATCTTTTTTCGAAATTCGTGTCTCAAACTATTCATTATCGTCTGCTTTATTCCAATTTCATTTTTAATCTCTTCCTCCTTTGAAAACGGCCTCTCGCCATCTCCCTCTTTATTACTATATTTCTTCTTAATTCAAGCCGGCAAGCGGGGGGGGGGGGAGGAAGACAGTCACTCATAACGAAATACCACATAGCCCTCTCTTGCCTGTCTGTTCATGATGTTGTAAAGAGAAAGAAGCAGAAAAGAGACTTTTGATACGCTGTAATTGCTTTACCCCCCCCCCCCCTCCGACCTCTTTCTCTGGTCGTCTAACGCTGCTACCTACGTGTGGTCACACCAGTGTCTTAGTTTGTTTATTGATATCAGTAAGTAAGAATATTAGGAGAGGTTAATTTTATAGTTCTTTTTTTTATTATTTTGTTTCAAACCAATCTCTTAATATTCTTCTGTAATTCTTTACCCATTCATACATCTAAAAGAAAGACTGTGATATAGCAGATGGGATAGAGGAAGACACATACTTATCAAAGTGTAGTATCTGTTCCGATGGATACTGCACCCCATAGACTGGTATTGTCTTGGCCTTCGGGGCTTGATTTACGCCTGTCTATGGATCTGTCCTGTGCAGTTCTAGGAGGCCCACCCTCCCAGACTTTACCTCCCCTCTTTGGGGAGGAGTAAGTTTATTGCTTACTGCCTGAGGCGCAACTACCGGGGAATGCCGACGGGGCTGCCCAGGCAATTTTTAATGGCCAGAGTGCTCACCTTCTCGGCGCTGGCTTTTCAAACCCCACTTTCCCGACCCGACCTTGGGTCACATCTTACTTGTGGGAGTAAGATAAAACTGGCCTTGTGTCTAACTCCTAGAGAGGAGGTAAATAAACATGAATCACATTCCAACAAGTTTTTCCATAACAAATAAAAAGCTCCTTAAGCAGGTTAAAATCATGAAATGTTTTGTGGCCAAGCAAAAAGCTAAATTGGTCACATGTTGCCTGTAACTGCTATGAAGCTCAATAGCGATCAGGACGTTTATTTTCTGCTGACCACAAAATGATGTTAGAAATGTTGAGCTTTATTTTTTATTTTTATATTCAAGCTGGGAAGAAGGGTAACAAATGAACCTTTGTTTCGTTTCAAATCTAATTTTTGAAATTAAAGTGACGGCTATGAATAGAAATTGACAAAAGATATCTGTCATCCTTCACAATCAGCGCTATAAAATTCTTGTAGCAGTAACACACACACATATATATATAAATGGCGTACTAGTGGGTTCCTCTACAGGTGAGTTTGCTCTTTTCTTTGTTTTTTATTTGGTTTCACCCAAAAATGAACCATTGTATAGTGTAGGTTTTTTTCAAGACACTTTAATCCAAGAACTTTTTACTCTTTGTGAATTTTTCTGATGATTTTGTAGTGTTGCAGAGACAATATTGACATAAAAATGTTGTTTGGCTCACGACAAATGAAACAGACTGTAAAAAATACATCTCACAGAAATGTTATGTTTTTTGGAAATGTGCAAAAAATAAAAATAATAAAAATAAAAACATGGTTATTGGGATATAAAATGAACCTGACTTAATATAGCATTAGTTTCTAACTTTAATGTTTTTTTTTACTTTGGAGAGTATGGTACGGTGTCGGTGACACCTTCCTAAATGGTAAAGTTTACAAAGAAAATGTTTCCACGTTACTCACTCTGTTGCCTAGAATACATATTCCATAATTCATAATGATAAGTTCAATAGTTTAGGATTTTACCAAGCACATACATATTATTGACGCTCATGCACACGCACCAATCCTTTTAACAATGTATTACTTAATATAACTCAAAATTTGATGTAGAGCAATTATTTTCTCTATTAAATTTGTAGTATCTAACTTATTTTAAAAGTTTTTTTGGACGGAGTGCATGTTTTGGTGGGCGCCCTCCCCCTCCCCCTAAATGGTAAAGTTTACAAAAAATAATGCGCCCATTTTCCTCATCGGGTTGCCAAGAATATATATTCCAAAATTCATAATGATCGATTCATAAAAAAATAAACTAAAAAAAAAAAAACTTTATATACACCACCTAAATGTTAACATTTACAAACAAAAATAATGTCTCCATGTTACTTATTGTATTTTTTTTAGAATATATATTCCAAAATTCATAATGATCAGTTTATTAGTTTATATATATATATATATATATATATATATATATATATATATATATATATATATAGTCTTTAATACATTTTAATCCGTGCTTCAAAGATGTTGTCAATTTCCTTACTTAAAAAAAGTGCCAATCTGCGCATAACATCGCCAGGACTACATTTATCCTAACGTCTTAAGAACTTGACGTCTCTTTCTGCTTATATCGTGATTCGACCCCTCGGGGTTAATACCATCAAAATGAGGAGGAAGAAAAGAAGAAAAAAAAACTATAAGACAGTCTCGCCTGACAAAGTTGTTCTACAACGAAAGCTTGCAAAAAAAAAAAAAAATTGAAATAAATGAATTTTTCATTTAAATTGCACGATTGTTGATTTTCAAAATATTTCACTTTAATACATTCTAATCCGTGCTTCAAAGATGTTGTCAATTTCCTTACTCATATATATATATATATATATATATATATAATATATATAACTTGAATAAGAAAAAGGTCACAAGGATTCAAAGGAAAACCGTCTTCTCTACAATGATATAGATATGTCTTTTGTTTGACTGGAACAAGAATACAGGAACGTAAACAAGTTGAGTTGCTTGGTCGGCAGACATCATAGTAGAAATGTAATATAGTCCCAGTTGTTTTTGAGTATGAACTTGTATCTCGTCCCCCACAAATTCCTTACGCACAGTAGGCTGAGAGGGTGAAATATTTGAAATATCTCAATATCTTCGGTTAAAATAATCCCCTGATAGTAGTTGAGGGCTCGATAGAAGCATATTACTAAGCTTATACAACGAGAAAAAAATTTGTTTTTAAATTTTGATAAGTCTTGGCCCAAATTACCATATTTGGACATTTCGGACCCGAAACACATTTTCGGGCATATCTTGGCTTAAAATAATCCCCTGTATGTTGTTGAGGGTTCGTTGGAAGCATATAACAGTAAGAAATTATTTTTTCAATAGATTAATATAAATTAATGATTTTGGGGGGTTTCCAAGGCCCAAATGACCATTTTTGGACTTTCAGAGCCCAAAACACCATCTAGCTAAAATCAAGTAAAAGCAGCAAAATTTTCACGTAATGTTCTTATTACAGTGCATCCTCGATTAACCGAACCTCGATTATCCGAACTTGAACTTGAACAATTCCTTGGTTATTGGGTAAGGGTTAGTCGATTATCCGGCATTTCGGCTTATCCGAACACCCAACGAAGCAATTTGGTCCCGAGGCGTTCGGATAATCAAGGATGCACTGTACAGTCAATGAGAATCGATTCTTACTTTCTAATGTGTATAGGCCTTACTACTACATAACCCAAAAAAGAATTTTAAGAACAAAATGAAAGAGCTAAAAGAATGCATTAAATTCCTAACAACGTAACTTCTCGAACAGTGCATCGTCATTACTCAGAGACCCAAACACTAGGTGGGCTTTTCAACAGTACTGAGTCGAATGTCCATACTCACTGCAATGTTTGCAGTATGGTTGAGCTTGGAGCCGGATGTTGTTCACTTTAGGATCAGAGCCCAACCAAAATCGGTTAATCACGTCTTCCAAATTGTCAGACTGTGACGTTTTACGGGACAACTTGAGTCATATTGATCGAAGAATTTTGATGTTGGCCTCGAAATCCGATTCATCGAAGCACTTTAACCAACGACCATTGTTCATTTCAATGAGTTCTAAAGAGTGGGCAAGCAGTTTATGGAGAGTCGGCGGAACACAAATCCACATTTCATCCACTGGTTGAGGTGATTTCTTCTTTGGTCTGGTGGGGAAACTTTCTAAGTACAACAGATAAAGAGTGGTGCAAACTTGTTTGTACTCTTGTACATTTATGATCTCCGACGACGAAACAACTGCATAATGACTGACAGATATTGTCCAATCTGCGTCATAACACCTTGGAATCGGTCGGGTAACATCTGTATGACGATGTCTCTGCCACCATGATGTAAGATACGTCGAGCCGTGTTGACAGTTGCCAAGAAGTCCCATTTCTCTCCGATCACCTCCTCCAGTTTCTTCTGAATCTCTTTCTTGGCAGCTACAAGAAATTTCTGATAGTGAGATGCAATATGTGGTATGATGCAATGCGTGGTCTGATGCAAGAATGGGTAAAATGATGGCAGAAAAAAAAAGGATTTTGTTCATAACATGAATAGGGTTGATTTAGGGGTAACTCTGATTGCATTTTTGGATTTCCCAGGTCAAAAAACTTCCTAGTGTGAAATTTTAGCCCTTGAACTTGATTCAAACTCAAATTATTCAAGAAAATGTTAAAATGGAAATAGACGCAATGGATTTTCGAAAATTGACTTTTGTGTGAAATTCATTTTTTCTAATTGCTACAAGTCAGATTTCACAATATACGCATTTTCTAAGACACTGAGCCCTATATTTTCAGAAAATATACCCTGGAGTAAATCTGGCTTATGGCATTTTGAAATTTTTACAGATATGCAGCAAATTTTGGGTGGAAAAAACATCGATTTTATGGGTAAATAATAAAAAATCTGCAATTTTTTTTACTGAAAACCTCAAATTTTTGGCACTTGAAGGCTGTACACCCTAATATTTAATTAAATTCAGTGAACTTGGTACATTTATGGCATAGTATGAAAAAATTAGGTTTAATGGGCATAATTTTGTCATTTTCTTAGCCTTTGACAGATTTATTGGCAAAATACAGTTTCCGTGAAACCATTCAGCTATGGTTATCTCGAAATTGAAATATTGCCGATCTTCTAACGTTCACCATTTGTCTTGGAGTTGAGCTTTTGACGTACTTTTGTTTTTGTTAAACTGGATTTTTTTTCTAGTTTCTGAAGTACTCAGAGCCATTGATGCCTGATAAGAGTCCATTTTTGGTAATTTCCAGGCTCCAGCCCACTGTGTTTTGGGAGACGAGATAGGTAATTCAGCGTCCTGTCAGATTCGCATCTCAACTTGAACTGTTGTATTTGGCGCACATCCAGCTTTGGGCAGAAATCAGTATTGCGCATGTGCAGTGATGCGCTAATCGCCTGTGTATTAATGCGCGAGCCTGGAGGTGTCTGTTTTCGCCAACCAAATCACAACTCACTAGTACACACATATAAGAGAAAATAGATCGTTCATCATGTAACTGCTACAATCTATTCTGTTAATGGCGCAGCATTTTTTCTTCTTTTTTGTACTAATCTACTTGATTGTACTACCTTGCATTCGGTCTCTCTTGTATCTAATTTGTAAAATTTGTTTAACTTTTTTTCCAAATAAATAATTCAAAGTGTAGTATCTGTACGGTTTCAGGGGTACATCTTCCCAGCAATTACTCCCTTATTTGGGAGAGGTGATGGTTAATAGCTGATCGTTTGAGACGGCTTCACCAAGAATTGCCGACACGGCCGATCATGGTTATTTAGGGAAGTGACGGTGGTTAAGTGGATATCGATATCGACATGGACTGAAGACCTGGGTGTTCCAAGTTCGAATCCAGTCGGTTCCACAGTACTACTTTCACTTAGGGATGTTGGCAACCTTCTCGTGGTCCTTCCCGTAAGTACCCGATGTCTTTCCAGAAAGATTTCTAACTAGAAAAACGTCGGGGAAACTAATGCCGACACCAGAATCATCTGATTCACACGAAAGAAGAAGATGGTTATTTAAAAAAATTGTGATTATTTTTTCGCTGTTTTAATAAACAGCGAAAAAATAATCATGGCATCATGAATTATTTCCAGTGGTTATTAGTGAATATAATTCTGCATTTGTCACGTATTCAAGATTGGAATGAGAAGATCTGATGCAGATGAGACCTGAAATCTTCGATAGCATCACTGACAATCTCAACTTTTTATTTCCATTTTATTTTTATTACCATCAACATCATCAGATTCGCTGCCTTTATTTTAAACCGAGACATTTCTTAAATACCTGTCCAGAGTGATGATCCCCCTTTCTTGTGGAATCTGGATTCCCATTATAAAGTAGCATTGTGCCTTTGCCATTACAGGATGCAGGTAAATAAACTGAAAGTACTCCATTTACAACACCTATTCAGTTATCCAATCATCAGTGTCCAACACGATCAGGAGAGAGAAGCAGTAGAGTCTATAAACGCAAAATCAGGTTACCGATGAGGGTGGCATAAAGAGTTTGCTTGAATTGAGTAAAATCTATTGCTCTGCTAAATGTGTTTTACAGGAGTAGTCTCCCTTGCATTTGTTTTTGTTTCTTGAGTGCCGATTGCTGAAAGCAAAAAAACAAAACAGAAAGGAGGACTAGTGTGACCCTAAATTTTATGAAACTACAAAAGACAATGGAATGCAATTATAATTAAAAAAACGCAAATCATCAAAATACAATCACTTTACAGAATAAAAAGGCTCTTCTTATAGCAGAAGTTTAGTTTAAGTGTTTTTGAAAAACGTATCGACCTTTTTGGAGATTATTTAATGCTGAATCACAATAATAATGTATATGCAATTAATTGAACGAAAGTGGGGTATTTATTACTGTAGCTAACAGAACAAAAAAGGTGTGAAAAAACAAATGAGGAACAAATAAATGTTACGAAAGGCAAGATAAGTTACTCTTCTACTAACCTGGATAAGTTTATTTGTGTCTTAACTTATTTTAAAGCGGTTTTTTGTTCAAAACAAACCTAGTGTCCACTCTTTTCAGTTCGAACAAAAAGAAGGCTGGTGATAATCGCTCAAAAATCGGAAATTAAACAAAATACTGGTAGAACATTACATTTCAGCACAATTGGTGACATTTATTGGATGTGTTTCTACCAATATTTTGTTTAAGAGTGGGCACTAGGTTTGTTTTGAACAACAAAAAAAACGCTTTAAAATAAGTTAAAACTCAAATAAACTTATCCAGGTAGGTACAAGAGTAACTTATCTTGCCTTTGGTTACATTTATTTGTTGCATATTAGTTTTTTTTTACACCTAATTTCCGAGCTGTGTGTGGGTGGGAGGATTTTGTGTTCATACCTTTCCCAACCATATTAGTGCATAAATGCTAAATGGCGACAATAACAAATCACTAGGAGCAAAATGTAGTATCTGTTCTGATGCTGTAATTAATCTTTTCTGTCCTCGCTCAGTGAAGGATAAATCTTGCTAGAGTGAGGCAATTTTTATTTTAGTTTAAAAAAAGCCACAGTGCCCCTTTTTGGAAGCTGGATTTCTCCCTTCATTAAAGACCGATCTTGTGTCTAACTCTGCCCTCGTGGGGATGCAAATAAATAAGAAAAAAAGCAGTAAATACAGGAGTGAATTTCTTCGTAATTTCTTTTCGAGAGTTATCTCTCTTGCCCCCCCCCTCACATCGCATCACATTCTTTCAAGTTATTTTTTATCAATATCTGAATTCAAATTGTGACTATAAACTGAATTTAGGCTGAAATAGTGAAAAGTTTTTAATCTGCTAATGTCTGCATAAGGAAGAAAATCGATAGGTTATTGTTTTGATGAATGAGTAAATATGAAACGGCTCACAAAAATCTTTAAAATAAAATTAACATTGATCGTAGGACGTAGATCAATTGTCACAAAATCATAATATAAAAATAAAACATATACAATGTTGGGTGATTCTTCAGATTAACCCCGATAAAAATTATTTTATCTTTTAAAAACAAAAATACTGGATGTATTTGCGTAATTTTTAGCGTCCTTTTTTTTTAACCTAGCAGTTAATTACATAATAAAATGTTTGTGCTATTTTCTTTATTTTCTATTTAAGAGCAGTATTACATATAAGGGTTAATCTGAAAATGTTGTATAGGTATTGGACATGATAGGACTTATAGAAAAGTTTAGGGATTGTGCAGCATAGTTAATCAGAAAGAAGGGGAAAAATTCAGCAAATAACTGTTACCAAAGGCAATACAGGTTACTTTTCTATATACCTGCATAATGTTTTCCTTGTGCTTCGAAGTCTTCGAAAGCGTTCTTATTTATTCATCTACCTCCCACAAGGTAAGATGTGACACAAGGTCGGGAAAGTGGGATTAGATAAGCCAGCGCTCGAGAGGTGAGCACTCTGGCCATTTAAAAATTGCCTGGGCAGCCCCGTCGGCATTCCCCAGTGGGGGCGCCTCAGACAGTAAGCAATAAACTTACTCCTCCCCAAAGAGGTGAGGCAAAGCCTGGGAGGGTGCACCTCCTAGAACTGCACAGGACCGGCAACCCCCAATAGACCGGCGTAAATCCAGACCCAAAGGCCCGGACGATACCGGTTTATTAGGCGGGGTGGCACATGTTCGTCTTTAACCACTGTCCGTTTTTCACAACTTTTTACTGACCATTTTTCTTTTCTTTGTTCGGTGTACACTTATCTATCAGGCTGCTAGAGAATTCCGGCGTTTTTGGATTTTCTTTTCAAATATTTTACATTTTAGGAGGGGGGATCAGTTTCCAATGTTAATTCAACGTAGACTGATCCCCCTCTTTTTGACCATCTCAATTTTTAAAAAAATCTTTCGGTGTACGATTACCTATCATGTCAATAGAGAATTCCGGGGGTTTTGGAAATAATTTTTTTTTAATTGTGATTTTAAGACGGGGGATCAGTTTTCAATGTAAATTCAACGTGGACTGATCCCCCTCTTTTTAACCATCTCAAATTTAAAAATTATTCTTCTGCTTACATCTACCTATCATGTCACGAGAGAATTCCGGCGTTTTTGGAAATAAATTTTTAAAAAATGAGATTTTAAGACGGGGGATCAGTCTGGTTCGTCTTTTACCATAGTTCGTTTTTCACAACTTTTTACGTCTTAAAATCTCATTTTTTTTACATTTCTTTCCAAAAACCCCGGAATTCTCTCGCGACATGATAGGTAATTGTAAGCAGAAGAATACTTTTTAAATTTGAGATGGTTAAAAAGAGGGGGATCAGTCCACGTTGAATTTACATTGAAAACTGATCCCCCGTCTTAAAATCAAAATTTAAAAAAATTTCTTTCCAAAACCCCCGGAATTCTCTATTGACATGATAGGTAATCGTACACCGAAAAAGATTTTTTTTTAAATTGAGATGGTCAAAAAGAGGGGGATCAGTCTACGTTGAATTAACATTGGAAACTGATCACCCCTCCTAAAATGTAAAATATTTGAAAAGAAAATCCAAAAACGCCGGAATTCTCTAGCAGCCTGATAGATAAGTGTACACCGAACAAAGAAAAGAAAAATGGTCAGTAAAAAGTTGTGAAAAACGGACAGTGGTTAAAGACGAACATGTGCCGGCGGGGTAAAAAACCCTGGTTGAATCCTTCGAAAGCGTTCTTAATTTTAATTTAATATTTCGTTCATATAAATATACTAGCGGGGCTACCCGGCGTTGCTCGGGGTCATAAAAACATATAATTGAAGAGAAATCGCGTGTGTAACATCTTTATATTCAAACTTCTATTTCCCCCCTCCTCTATAGCCGTCTCTTTATCTTTCTACCTTTCTCTTCCCTGGTCGCCCCATTTCACCGCTACTTTCTCATTTTGCATTTTGCGAAAGCTGCTTCTTCCCCACAATTTCTCCTACGTTTTCCAGGGCAATAGTATGACATATTTCTATAAAAAGTACCACCTCTATCTGCGCTTTCTATATAGGTACTTATCTCCGCTCCGATATTCATACTATATACGTATGTATCGCCACAGTGGTGCGCAGACTATATAGGTACCTACTGTCGCCCCAGTGCACATACTATATACGTACCTATTGCCGCCCCGGTGCATATACTATAAAAGTACCTATTGCCGCCCCGGTATGCATGCTATATACGTACCTATCGCTGCCCCAGTGTGAATGATACTTACGTACCTATCGCAGCCCAAGTGCGAATGCGAAATACGCATCTATCACCGGCCCAGTGCGAATACTATACCGCAGAAGCCTCGTGGTCCTATACCGCAGAAGCACCCAACCCCTGGTTGCTATACCGCAGAAGCATCGTAATTCTATACTGCAGAAGCACCCCCCTGGGTGCCATACCGCAGAAGCAACCCCCTGGGTGCCATACTGCAGAAGCACCCCCAGGGTGCCATACCACAGAAGCAGCCTCCTGGTTGCCATACCGCAGAAGCCTCAGGTTCCTATTCTGCAAAAACACCCCCCGAGTGCCATACAAACAGAAGCACCCCCTCCCCCCTCCGTTGCTATACCAGAGAAACCCCCCTCCCCCGGTTGCTATACTGCAGAAGCCTCGTGGTCCTATACTAAGGAAGCACCCCCACCAGGTGCTATACCGCATAAACCTCGTGGTCCTATACCGCAGAAGCACCCTACCTTTAGCTGCTATACCGCAGAAGCTTCAAGTTCCTATACTGCAGAAGCAACCCCCCGGGTGCTATACCATAGAAGCACACCCCTATACCGCAGAAGAACCCCCTGAGTGCCATACCGCTGAAGCCTCAGGCTCCTATACCGCAGAAGCACCACCCTCCGGTTGCTATACCACAGAAGTACCCACCAGTTGCTATACTGCAGAAGCAACCCCCCCCCCCGGTTTCTATACCGCAGAAGCACCCCCCGGGTGCCATACCGCAGAAGCACACCCTGGGTGCCATACCGCAAATACCTCAGGTTTCTATACCGCAGAAGCACCCCTCCCCCGCCTGCCATACTGCAGAAGCCTCAAGTTCCTATACCGCAGAAGCACTCCTCTGGTCCCCTACCGCAGAAGCCGCAGGTTCCTATACCGCAGAAGCACTCCCCAGGTTCAATACCGCAGAAGCTACTACTGAAATAACCCTTACTGCCCCCCACTCCTTTTCATCTGCAAAATAGTCAAAAAAGGAAAGAAGATGGTGTTAAAACATTTTCCAAACCTATCACTACAGTAGCTCTATCTACGATATTGTGCACTTTTCTCCCAGACAACGCCGAGTACTTTGAAAATAAAGGAGGCCTCCTGAGCACTACTGAAATCACTTAGGTAATCTCCCTCCTTTTCATCTGCAAAATAGTCCAAAGGGAAACGAAGATGGTGTTAAAATATTTTCAAAACATATCACTACAGTAGCTCTATCTAGGATATTGAGCACTTTTCTCCCGGACAACGTCAAATACTTTGAAAATCAAGTAAGCCTCCTGAGCACTACTGAAATCACTTAGGAATCCTCCCTTCTTTTTTATCTGCAAAATAGTCCAAAGAGTAACGAAGATGGTGTTAAAATATTTACCAAACCTATCACTACAGTAGCTCTATCTAGGATATTCAGCACTTTTCTCCCGGACAACGCCGAGTAATTATAAAATCAAGGGGCCTCCTGAGGACTACTGAAATTACTCTTATGGATTCCCCCATCCTTTTCAGCGTAGATGCTGTTAAAATATTATCCAAACCTATCACAACAGTAGCTCTATCTAGGACATTGAGCAATTTTCTCCCAAACAACTCCGAGTACTTTTAAAATCAAAGAGGCCTCCTGAGCACTACTGAATTCCTTTAGGTATCCTGTCTCCTTCTGATCTGCCAAATAGTCCAAAGTGGAACAGAAGATGGCGTTAAAATATTTTCCAAACCTATCACTACAGTAGCTCTATCTAGGACATTGAGCACTTTTCTCCCGGACAACGCCGAGTACTTTGATAATCAAGGAAGCCTCCTGAGCACTACTGAAATTACTTAGGTATCCACCCTTCTTTTCATCTGCCAAATAGTCTAAAGGGGAATGAAGATGGCATTTAAAAAAATTTCAAAACCTATCACTACAGTAGCTCTATTATGGATATTGAGCACTTTTCTTCCGGACAACGCTGAGTACTTTGAAAATCAAGGAAGCGTCCTGAGCACGACTGAAATCACTCTTATCGATGATCCCATCCTTTTCAGCGTAGATGCTTTTAAAATATTATCCAAACCTGTCACTACAGTAACTCTATCTAGGACATTGAGAAATTTTCTCCCGGACAACGCCGAGTTTTTTGAAAATCAAAGAGGCCTCCTGAGCACTACTGAAATTACATCGATTTCCCTATCCTTTTCAGCGTAGATGCTGTTAAAATATCATCAAAACCTATCACTACAGTAACTCTATCTAGGACATTGAGCACTTTTCTCCCGGACAACGCCAAGTAATTTGAAAATCAAGGAGGCCTCCTGAGCACTACTGAAATTACTTAGGTATCCTCCCTCCTTTTTATCTGCAAAATAGTCCAAAGGGTAACGAAGAGGGCGTTAAAATATTTTCCAAACCTATCACAACAGTAGCTCTATCTAGGATATTGAGCACTTTTCTCCCGGACAACGCCGAGTACTTTTAAAATCAAGGAGGCCTCCTGAGCACTACTGAAATTACTTAGGTATCCTCCCTCGTTTTTATCTGCAAAATAGTCCAAAGGGTAACGAAGATGGCGTTAAAATATTTTCCAAACCTATCACTACAGTTGCTCTATCTAGGATATTGAGCACTTTTCTTCCGGACAACGCCGAGTACTTTGAAAATCAAGGAGGCCTCCTGAGCACTACTGAAATTACTTAGGTATCCTCCCTCCTTTTCATCTGCAAAATAGTCCAAAGGGGAACGAAGATGGCGTTAAAATATTTTCCAAACCTATCACAACAGTAGCTCTATCTAGGATATTGAGCACTTTTCTCCCGGACAACGCCGAGTACTTTGAAAATCAAGGAGGCCTCCTGAGCACTACTGAAATTACTTAGGTATCCTCCCTCCTTTTCATCTGCAAAATAGTCCAAAGGGGAACGAAGATGGTGTTAAAATATTTTCCAAACCTATCACTACAGTAGCTCTATCTAGGATATTGAGCACTTTTCTCCCGGACAACGCCGAGTACTTTGAAAATCAAGGAGGCCTCATGAGCACTACTGTTATTACTTAGGTATCCTCTCTCCTTTTCATCTGCAAAATAGTCCAACGGGTAACGAAGAGGGCGTTAAAATATTTTCCAAACCTATCACTACAGTAGCTCTATCTAGGATATTGAGCACTTTTCTCCCGGACAACGCCGAGTACTTTGAAAATCAAGGAGGCCTCATGAGCACTACTGTTATTACTTAGGTATCCTCTCTCCTTTTCATCTGCAAAATAGTCCAAAGGGTAACGAAGATGGCGTTAAAATATTTTCCAAACCTATCACTACGGTAGCTCTATCTAGGACATTGAGCACTTTTCTCCCGAACAACGCCGAGTACTTTAAAAATCAAGAGAGCCCTCTGAGCACTACTGAAATAACTTAGGTATTCTCCCTCCTTTTCATCTGCAAAATAGTCCAAAGCGGAAAAAGATCGCGTTAAAATATTTTCCAAACCTATCACTACAGTAGCTCTATCTAGGATATTGAGCACTTTTCTCCCGGACAACGCCGAGTACTTTGAAAATCAAGGAGGCCTCCTGAGCACTACTGAAATAACTTAGGTATCCTCCCTCCTTTTTATCTGCAAAATAGTCCAAAGGGTAACGAAGATTGCGTTAAAATATTTTCCAAACCTATGACTACAGTAGCTCTATCTAGGATATCGAGCACTTTTCTCCCGGACAACGCCGAGTACTTTGAAAATCAAGGAGGCCTCCTGAGCACTACTGAAATTACTTAGGTATCATCCCTCCTTTTTATCTGCAAAATAGTCCAAAGGGTAACGAAGATGGCGTTAAAATATTTTCCAAACCTATCACTACAGTAGCTCTATCTAGGATATTGAGCACTTTTCTCCCGGACAACGCCGAGTACTTTTAAAATCAAGGAGGCCTCCTGAGCACTACTGAAATTACTTAGGTATCCTCCCTCCTTTTCATCTGCAAAATAGTCCAAAGGGGAACGAAGATGGCGTTAAAATATTTTCCAAACCTATCACTACAGTAGCTCTATCTAGGACATTGAGCACTTTTCTCCCGAACAACGCCGAGTACTTTAAAAATCAAGAGGGCCCTCTGGGGACTACTGAAATAACTTAGGTATTCTCCCTCCTTTTCGGCTGCAAAATAGTCCAAAGGGGAAAAAGATGGCGTTAAAATATTTTCCAAACCTATCACTACAGTAGCTCTATCTAGGATATTGAGCACTTTTCTCCCGGACAACGCCGAGTACTTTGAAAATCAAGGAGGCCTCCTGAGCACTACGTAAATTACTTAGGTATCCTCCCTCCTTTTTATCTGCAAAATAGTCCAAAGGGTAACGAAGATGGCGTTAAAATATTTTCCAAACCTATGACTACAGTAGCTCTATCTAGGATATCGAGCACTTTTCTCCCGGACAACGCCGAGTACTTTGAAAATCAAGGAGGCCTCCTGAGCACTACTGAAATTACTTAGGTATCCTCCCTCGTTTTTATCTGCAAAATAGTCCAAAGGGTAACGAAGATGGCGTTAAAATATTTTCCAAACCTATCACTACAGTAGCTCTATCTAGGATATTGAGCACTTTTCTCCCGGACAACGCCGAGTACTTTGAAAATCAAGGAGGCCTCCTGAGCACTACTGAAATTACTTAGGTATTCTTCCTTCCTTTTCATCTGCAAAATAGTCCAAAGGGGAACGAAGATGGCGTTAAAATATTTTCCAAACCTATCACTACAGTAGCTCTATCTAGGACATTGAGCACTTTTCTCCCGAACAACGCCGAGTACTTTAAAAATCAAGAGGGCCCTCTGAGCACTACTGAAATAACTTAGGTATTCTCCCTCCTTTTCATCTGCAAAATAGTCCAAAGGGGAAAAAGATGGCGTTTAAATATTTTCCAAACCTATCACTACAGTAGCTCTATCTAGGATATTGAGCACTTTTCTCCCGGACAACGCCGAGTACTTTGAAAATCAAGGAGGCCTCCTGAGCACTACGTAAATTACTTAGGTATCCTCCCTCCTTTTTATCTGCAAAATAGTCCAAAGGGTAACGAAGATGGCGTTAAAATATTTTCCAAACCTATGACTACAGTAGCTCTATCTAGGATATTGAGCACTTTTCTCCCGGACAACGCCGAGTACTTTGAAAATCAAGGAGGCCTCCTGAGCACTACTGAAATTACTTAGGTATCCTCCCTCCTTTTCATCTGCAAAATAGTCCAAAGGGGAACGAAGATGGTGTTAAAATATTTTCCAAACCTATCACTACAGTAGCTCTATCTAGGATATTGAGCACTTTTCTCCCGGACAACGCCGAGTACTTTGAAAATCAAGGAGGCCTCATGAGCACTACTGTTATTACTTAGGTATCCTCTCTCCTTTTCATCTGCAAAATAGTCCAACGGGTAACGAAGAGGGCGTTAAAATATTTTCCAAACCTATCACTACAGTAGCTCTATCTAGGATATTGAGCACTTTTCTCCCGGACAACGCCGAGTACTTTGAAAATCAAGGAGGCCTCATGAGCACTACTGTTATTACTTAGGTATCCTCTCTCCTTTTCATCTGCAAAATAGTCCAAAGGGGAACGAAGATGGCGTTAAAATATTTTCCAAACCTATCACTACGGTAGCTCTATCTAGGACATTGAGCACTTTTCTCCCGAACAACGCCGAGTACTTTAAAAATCAAGAGAGCCCTCTGAGCACTACTGAAATAACTTAGGTATTCTCCCTCCTTTTCATCTGCAAAATAGTCCAAAGCGGAAAAAGATCGCGTTAAAATATTTTCCAAACCTATCACTACAGTAGCTCTATCTAGGATATTGAGCACTTTTCTCCCGGACAACGCCGAGTACTTTGAAAATCAAGGAGGCCTCCTGAGCACTACTGAAATTACTTAGGTATCCTCCCTCCTTTTTATCTGCAAAATAGTCCAAAGGGTAACGAAGATTGCGTTAAAATATTTTCCAAACCTATGACTACAGTAGCTCTATCTAGGATATCGAGCACTTTTCTCCCGGACAACGCCGAGTACTTTGAAAATCAAGGAGGCCTCCTGAGCACTACTGAAATTACTTAGGTATCCTCCCTCCTTTTTATCTGCAAAATAGTCCAAAGGGTAACGAAGATGGCGTTAAAATATTTTCCAAACCTATCACTACAGTAGCTCTATCTAGGATATTGAGCACTTTTCTCCCGGACAACGCCGAGTACTTTTAAAATCAAGGAGGCCTCCTGAGCACTACTGAAATTACTTAGGTATTCTCCCTCCTTTTCATCTGCAAAATAGTCCAAAGCGGAAAAAGATCGCGTTAAAATATTTTTCAAACCTATCACTACAGTAGCTCTATCTAGGATATTGAGCACTTTTCTCCCGGACAACGCCGAGTACTTTGAAAATCGAGGAGGCTTCATGAGCACTCCTGAAATCCCTTAGGTATCCTCTCTCCTTCTGATCTGCCAAATAGTCCAAAGGGGAACGAAGATGGCGTTAAAATATGTTCCAAACCTATCACTACAGTAGCTCTATCTAGGATATTGAGCAGTTTTCTCCCAGACAACGCCGAGTATTTAAAAAATCAAGGAGGCTTCTTGAGCACTAATGAAATCACTCTAACCGATCCCCCCCCCCCCCGCTTTTCATTTGAACAAAATAGTCCAAAGAGAAACGTAGATGAGGTTATTCGGCATTCCTCGGTAGGGGCGCCTCAGGCGCAGTAAGCAATAAACTTACTCCTCCCCAAAGAGGGGAGGCAAAGCCTGGGAGTGTGGACCTCCTAGAACTGCACATGGCAAACTCATAGACCGGCGGAATGAAGCCCCGATGGCCAAGACGATTCCAGTTCATGGGGTGCAGTATCCATCGGAAGATACTACACCTTGATCTTAGCCAAAAGAAGTGAATTAATGTCATTTTCGGTAAAAAAAAAAATGGCGTCTAAAAGCTATGTTGAATTAGAGAAAAACGGTCTGGGGGAGTTTAAAATTATTTGTTGATATTCAAAACTCATGTAATAAGTTGTTAAATAGTATTATACAATGTTTGTTGAAAGAAAATCATAGTTATTATTACTTGTTAATTTAATAATGTAATTTAAACAGTGTCTAGTGGATAGACCGCTGTTCAGGTGTAGATTGGTTATGAATACCTCAGTAAAATTTTGGAATTCCGGATCCTTTGTTGGCCTTTTGGCTAAGATCAAAGTGTAGTATCTGTTCTCAGTTACGACATTTTCGTCTTCCCAAAGACCAAGCGTCCCGCTACCGGGCCCGTTGGCTAGGTTTAAAGCGTTTTCTTGCCCCCTTGGGGCTTTTGTTACTTTTTTCCTCCCCCTTTTGGGGATTTTTTCTCTTTTTTTTTTTTTTTTTATATGATCTTTCTAGTTCCTCCCCCGTTGGGGAGGCAGCTCCCACTTGGTTTTAGAGCTAATTTCTCATTTTCCTCTATCTAGTTCCAGCTCCCACTTGGTTTTAGAGCTAAGTTTCTTACTTTTTTCTTTCTTGTAGCCACTTTTTTGGCAATTAATATTAATTAATTCTTTTTTCAGAGTCTGACTGCTTGTCCCAACTTAAGCAGCCGGCAGGTTCGGGGAAGACTCACGTGCCTTTTGGCGACGGTCTCCCTGATTCCGAATCGGCGGGTTGTGGTCGGCAGACAGACACAGATTGAGATGGAGGCCACCGGGGTCTCAAAAGCCAGAGCTGTCTTGGCTAAAGACAGCGAGAGGGGTGTGGCCGCGAAGGGCGCCCCAGTTGCGAGTTCGGTGAGTGCCGCGTCGAGCGACACTCCAGTCCGGTCGGGGGAAGACACGCTCGAGTGCTCCCCAGGAGGTGTTGCCCCGCAGGGCACCTCTGGAGCTTTGTTGGGGAGTGTCGTGCCGTGCGATACTCCAGTTCGGTCGGGGGGAGACACGCTCGAGTGCTCCCCAGGAGGTGTTGCCTCGCAGGGCACCTCTGGAGCTTTGTTGGGGAGTGTCGTGCCGTGCGATACTCCAGTTCGGTCGGGGGGAGACACGCTCGAGTGCTCCCCAGGAGGTGTTGCCTCGCAGGGCACCTCTGGAGCTTTGTTGGGGAGTGTCGTGCCGTGCGATACTCCAGTTCGGTCGGGGGGAGACACGCTCGAGTGCTCCCCAGGAGGTGTTGCCACGCAGGGCACCTCTTCATCGCGACGAGGGAGTGTCGCGTCGAGCGACAATCCATCGTTGTCGGATTTCCTTTTGGAAATGGAGACGCCAGCGGTTCCAAGAGTATTGGTGTCTCCGGAAGTTTTCTTCCAAGGGTATGATGATACCCCTTTTCATAAAAGTAAACTAACGAAAAGCCAGTCGTGGGACTTAAAGGTGGCGGAACAAAACTACCGCCCAGGTTTATTTGTAGGGTGCTCCTCAGGGGATGAAAGTCTATCAGGGGGAGAGGGCCCAAGTAAACCAGCTCACAGACCGGAAAGGAGGAAGGGGATCGCGGCTAATGAACCATGGCCAAGGCCGTCCAACTCTGGTTCGCGGATCCCCAATAAAAAGAAGATCGAGGTAACGGCTTCCGCTAAACCCACTAGTTCAGTGTGGGGGCCCAAACAGCAGAAGACTCCTGAACATTATAGGAGAGTGTTCGAGGAAAAATACAAGGAGTTCACTGAAGGAAACACAGTGAAGCTGCCTCCAGGAACGCTGGAAAATTTGAGGAAGAGGATCATCTCCTTCGTAACTTTGGACGCAAAGGCGAATGGGTTGGTAGGAGCCCTGAAGGAGAGAGTCATGGAAGCACTGGTGGGCTTGAAGATCCCAGCTTCCTATATCCTCAGGAAAAGCTTTGCAATGTGGGACGTGCTGCTCCCAACCCAGGAGGTAGCAGAAAAGCTAGCAATGGGCGGAGACGTAGTCTGGAAGGGCATGAAATTAAGACCCGAATATATGGAAAGGAGAAGCGCGTCAGTTTCGGTTCTCGGCGTCCCATGCTGCATCGACTCCGACCATCTGGGAGCGATAATGTCGCAGTATGGCGACGTCGAGGAGGTGGTGCCGACTCGCGGAATGCATGGTATTCTGACAGGAGAATACAGGCTGAAGATGAGGGTCAACCGGCAGGGGTTTCAGGCGATTCCAGCACAGTTAAAATGCGAATCCTGGTCTATGTCGATCATCGTGGAGGGAAGAAGGCCACATTGCTGGCGCTGTCAGACGCCAGGGCATGTGGCAAAGGACTGCCCCCAAAGAATAACAGCAAAGCCCCCAGCGGCTGTTCCCCAAAAAGCGCCAGCAGTGTCGGCATCATCGTCAGCAGCAGTAGACAAGGAGTCCACAGAGAAGGGGAGGAAGCCCACCCCGACCCCTATACCAACCAAGGGGAGACCGATGCCTGCAGCTTTGAAAAGGAAGCTGACAGCACTCTCATCAGAATCGGAGGAAGATGGAAAGGAGGTGGAAGCAGCAATGGAGCCCCCCAAAAGAAGGGACCCAAAAGCAAAAAAAGTCCGGGAGTCAGCAAGAGAGGAGGAAAACACTAAATCTTTAGCCCCCTCCGAGTCAATGGAACAGGAAAGTGTTCCTCTCAAGTTTTACACTCCCTTAAACAGCCCTCGGGATAGGTCCCCAGTGTCGGCGAGACAGAGGGAAGAGGAGGCTCCCATCCCAGTAGCGCCGCCGGCCTCTGAACCAGGAGGAGCTGCTGAGGGAGTCATGCCAGAAGTCGTTCCAGGAAGAAAGCAAGAGGTCATTCCAGAAGTCGTCCCGGTACCACCTCCTCCTATGCCAGTGAGACGAGAGAAGACTAGGAGGTTCCCCTTTCTGCCGGGGGTAAGGATCTGTGAGGCGGATTCATTAAAGGTCCAATCAGACCTCAATGGAAGGCAGAGGCGATATATTAAGCAGCTGGAGAGCTTCACCCACGTAGGAGGAAAACAGGTGCAAGACCCCCGAAATTTTAAAAATGCACCCAAAATTATAACGTTTGTGAGGCAGGAAACCGGGAACGGGAGGGAGAAAGCATTATGGAGAATGCTTAGGGCGGCCAAGGACGCAATCCCGGAGCAACCCCTTATAGAAGAGGAGCACCCTTCATTTAAGGAAATTAAGTCCAAATGTAGTGGGAGGGTCCCCATTTATGTTCACCCCTCATTTTTTCGGGCTTTAAAATTAACTTTCCCCGTGGACGTGGGAGGTTTGGCACGAGACGGACGGATTTCGTCCGAACTGCTGACCGGCAGTCTCGGTCAGACCTTCGGCGTCCTCACTCCCGAGGACTTTAGCCCCGTGTGTGACACTAATTGATGGGGACCACAAATTTAAACTTGGCTTGTTGGAATGTGAGGGGCATGAGATCCCGAAGCAGGGCTGCTCGCGTGCTGAGGGATCTCGTGGCCCGTGAGGTAGATGTAGCTGCGATTGAAGAGACCCACTTCGATTCGTATGGGGATTGTGATGTGCTGACTGACGACTATGACGTCTACTCAGCATATGGCGATGCTCATAGTTGTGGCATCTCTTTGTTAGTGAGACGCACCCTGCCTGCGGCGGTGAGCGTTGTTCATGCGGATGCGGTGGGACGACTGGTCGTGGTCGATGTTGCCGTTGAAAACAGCAAGTTTCGGATCGTTGCGGTTTATGCGCCCAACATTGCTGGCGAGAGGGTTTCCTTTTTTCGACGGTTGGAGGCGTTCCTCAAGGGTCCGGAGCGAGTAGTTTTAATGGGGGACTGGAATGCCATCCTAGACCCCAAGATAGATAAGGTCGGTGGGAATAGAGGGTCGGCGAGGTGGGAAAGCAGTCTGTCTGACCTGATGGCCTCATGCGATCTTGTCGACAGATTTCGCGTTGATCACCCAGGGCGGGAGATGTGGACGTGGCATACTAGCGCGGCCTTCTGTCCGAGTACTTACTTGGACAGAATGTTAGTTAGAAGAGGCGACGTAGATTTCATATCTTGTCCCACGTTCACTTGGTTAGGACATTCGGACCATAAATTGGTTACGGCCCGGTTGAACTTAAGTGATAGGCCTAGGTTGGCTGGGTACTGGAAGTTTAATACCTCCTTACTGGAGATACGAGACTTCCGGGAACAGCTAACGTTACTACTCCAGCGGGGATTAGTGGGGGTGGTTATCGGGAGTAGGTACTGGGTTAAAACTAAGGCTCAGGTTAGAAACTTTTGTGTCCGCTACAGCCAGCGCCTCGCTCAAAATAGGGCTAGGACGCAAAAGCAAGTAGAGGATAAGATGACCCGGGCGGTGGCTGGGGGGGATCCCCTAGAGATAGCATTAATTACGGGGGACCTCAATCGCTTGGCTAGCGAGCGATATGAAGGTCAAGTAGTTAGAGCTAGATTAAAGAAAGTCTCTAACGAAGCCGTGAACGTTGACGCTGTTGAGCGTAAGGCTGCTTTACGTCGTGGTTCGGATGGGTACATTCGGAAGGTGAAAAACCTGGAAGGACATACCCTGGTATCGTCTCGTGAGATCTGTGAGGGGTTCCGTGAGCATTTGGAGGAACGCTTCACCCAACTACCCAGACTCCGCGGCCAGGAGTTTGACAGCTATTTGGCTGACTCGCCCCGCCTCGAGGCGGCTCGAGCAGCTGGCTGTGATGGCAGGATTACGGAGGGCGAGATCGTTACTGCGTTGAAGCAGGTCGGCTTGAACAAATCTCCGGGACTCGATGGTCTGCCGTACGAAATGTATTTGAGGCTGTCGCCCATGTTTGTCCCAATTCTGAAGGATGTGTTTAACCACTGGTTTGTTCAGGAGTCAATCCCTGGACAGGTAACCAAAGGAGTGGTCACATTACTGAAGAAGAGGGACCAACCTGGTGGGGGAAATTTAGACGACTACAGGCCCATAACTCTGCTAAACACAGAGTTAAAGATTTTGGCCCGCGTTCTTGCGAACCGCCTGCAGGTTGTTATCGGTGATTTGATCAAGCCTGAGCAGAACTTTGCTGTGAAGGGGAGGTCGATTCAGAACAACTTGCATTTGATTCGCATGATCATAGAGGGGACAGAAGACGACGCTGAAGCCGCGCTGATCAATTTAGATCAGTCCAAGGCTTTCGATAGGGTCGACCATGGTTTCCTGAAAGCTGTTTTAGCGGCTGCCGGTTTTGGTCCGGACTTCCGCAGGTGGATCTCTATTCTGTATGACTCGCCGACGGCAGTGGTGCAAGTGAATGGAAAGAGGTCGGAATCGTTCGTTGTTTCTCGGTCGGTACGTCAGGGTTGTCCGCTGTCGCCCCTGCTCTACATCCTGGCGTTGGAACCCTTCCTTCGCAAATTAAGGGATGAGGCGACAACACCAGTCCTGCGCGGGATCGCTATCCCTCCTCGCAAAGCGCGAGTCAGGGTTTCCGCGTTTGCCGATGATGTCACCGTTTTCGTGTCGAGCCGTACTGACATTCGAACGGTGATTAAGGCGCTCGCTCGGTACGAAGAAGTGACAGGGGCCATAGTCAACCGCAGCAAGTCGAACGGCCTGCGGTTGGGTGCCTGGAGCGGAGAGACCGCTCTTCCAGGTGACTTCAGCTGGTCGGATGGCCCGGTTCGAATCCTCGGCGTGTGGTTCGGGCCGGGCCTCCAGCTGGAAAAGAACTGGTCGGAAGTACAGACAAAGGTCGAATCGTCGGTCCGGGCTTGGATTCGAAGGAAGCTTTCCTTAAAGGGCAGAGCGGAGGCGTGCGCCACTTACGTCTTTCCTCTCATCCTTTACCGGCTGTCTGTACTACCACTGCCTGCGGCCCGCCTTATCGCTTTCACGCGCTTACTCTTCTCGCTTCTTTGGAAGGGCCGGAAAGCGTACGTCCGCAGACAGGTCTGTACTCAAGTTCCGAGTGTGGGAGGCTTGGGGATGCCTGACTTGGCAAGTCATCGACATGCCGAGAGACTGGCTTTCCTGAGTCGGACTTTGATGGAAGACACTCCGTGGGTCCCTGCGGTCGGGAGCGCCTTTCCCAACCTCATACCCGACCTCTCGGTCGAAGGACGACGTAGGCCGAGAGGGGAGCCCTTGTTCTTCACCGAATGCCGGGCCGCGCTTAGAGCGTTGCCGGGGTCCAGTAACCTTGCCCGGTCTAGGAAGAGACTATATCGGGATCTAGTGGAGGGTACCGCTTCGGACCCACTTGAGGAGCGGCTTGGATTGTCGAGGGAGGAGGCCCGCTCCCAGTGGAATTGGGCGCCAGGCCAGAGTTATCTCAACAATTCTGAGTATTCTCTGACCTGGCGACTGGTTCGGAACGCACTGCCCCTCTATGGCAGATTATGCAGAGATGGTTTAAGGGACGTCCCCTTATGCCCGCGCTGTGAAGACGACGAAGAAGAAACGGCCGAGCACGCCTTCTTCACCTGCAGCAAACTTCGACATCTCTGGGGATACGTCAGGGAGGTGACGGCCCGCATCGACGCCGAGCAGCCGATGGTCCTGGATGTAGCATCTGTCATCAACAACGCAGCACCGCCGTGGTCTGGGGAGAAACGAATGGTGTTTCTAGCCATCCTAGCCGTAGCAAGACTAGTGACGTGGGTTACACGTCTTAATGAGGTTCATGGGGTTGGATCTGTTTCGGATCGGGATCTGGTAGTTTACTTTAAACACCAACTTAAAGTGAAGATCAGATGCGATTGGAAACGATTACATCGCATGGATTTCGATAGGAGATGGGTGCATGACACTAGTTTGTGCATCCGACGAGGCGCCAAGTTTGAGTTCGTGTTCCCTCCATAATTATGGCACACGCGGTACTGGGTTCTACGGAACCCACCCCTGTAGAGTTTTTTGATTTATTTCAAAAAACTGGTAACCTCTTAAACTAGTAGGAATGAAAGTTATCCTGTCCCTATTTTATTTTTGCCGGCACTAGAGAGCTTCCAAAGATTCCCTCTTCCACTGTTTTATTTTGTCCCCGGTCTTTTGAAACCCTTGGCATTACTATCTTGGAAGACGCCATCCACCCAATGATCCCACTCCCGATGAATTTATTTTTTGAACACTCCTCTCTTAAGTTCCCACTCCCACTTAGTGACCGACCCGCTTGTTTTCGGTCTCGTGCCGGAAAACAGTGGGCGGTCTAACACTTAGTCATGAGGGAAAGCCGGGCCATACTAACTTTTCTACCATTTTATTTCGTTCTTTATTTTTCTTTCTTTTTGGGTGTTTTTAATATTTTTTCCCACTCCCACGATAATTCTTTTTTACATCGATGTTTTTTGGGGATATTTTAAGTAGGGATCCACCCACAGAGTGAATGCGGTATTTTGGTGCAAGAATCTAGTTTAGAGTCAGCAAATGTTCTTTTTATGTTGTTTGTAAAATTTTGTGAAATAAAAAACATTGAACAGCTTGTCTCACTTATCCCCGACCCCCCCCTCCCCCTACATAACGGGCACTATGCCTAAGGTCTGGTGAGTTCCCAAGGTTTGTAAAATCTTCATCTGTAGATAAAGATGAGGGTTGTCCGAAGGAACTCACCTGCCTAAATAAATTGGCCTTTTGGCTAAGATCAAAGTGTAGTATCTGTTCTCAGTTACGACATTTTCGTCTTCCCAAAGACCAAGCGTCCCGCTACCGGGCCCGTTGGCTAGGTTTAAAGCGTTTTCTTACCCCCTTGGGGCTTTTGTTACTTTTTTCCTCCCCCTTTTGGGGATTTTTTCTCTTTTTTTTTTATATGATCTTTCTAGTTCCTCCCCCGTTGGGGAGGCAGCTCCCACTTGGTTTTAGAGCTAATTTCTCACTTTCCTCTATCTAGTTCCAGCTCCCACTTGGTTTTAGAGCTAAGTTTCTTACTTTTTTCTTTCTTGTAGCCACTTTTTTGGCAATTAATATTAATTAATTCTTTTTTCAGAGTCTGACTGCTTGTCCCAACTTAAGCAGCCGGCAGGTTCGGGGAAGACTCACGTGCCTTTTGGCGACGGTCTCCCTGATTCCGAATCGGCGGGTTGTGGTCGGCAGACAGACACAGATTGAGATGGAGGCCCCCGGGGTCTCAAAAGCCAGAGCTGTCTTGGCTAAAGACAGCGAGAGGGGTGTGGCCGCGAAGGGCGCCCCAGTTGCGGAGTTGGGGAGTGTCGTGCCGTGCGATACTCCAGTTCGGTCGGGGGGGGGGAGACACGCTCGAGTGCTCCCCAGGAGGTGTTACCTCGCAGGGCACCTCTGGAGCTTTGTTGGGGAGTGTCGTGCCGTGCGATACTCCAGTTCGGTCGGGGGGAGACACGCTCGAGTGCTCCCCAGGAGGTGTTGCCTCGCAGGGCACCTCTGGAGCTTTGTTGGGGAGTGTCGTGCCGTGCGATACTCCAGCTCGGTCGGGGGGAGACACGCTCGAGTGCTCCCCAGGAGGTGTTGCCACGCAGGGCACCTCTTCATCGCGACGAGGGAGTGTCGCGTCGAGCAACAATCCATCGTTGTCGGATTTCCTTTTGGAAATGGAGACGCCAGCGGTTCCAAGAGTATTGGTGTCTCCGGAAGTTTTCTTCCAAGGGTATGATGATACCCCTTTTCATAAAAGTAAACTAACGAAAAGCCAGTCGTGGGACTTAAAGGTGGCGGAACAAAACTACCGCCCAGGTTTATTTGTAGGGTGCTCCTCAGGGGATGAAAGTCTATCAGGGGGAGAGGGCCCAAGTAAACCAGCTCACAGACCGGAAAGGAGGAAGGGGATCGCAGCTAATGAACCATGGCCAAGGCTGTCCAACTCTGGTTCGCGGATCCCCAATAAAAAGAAGATCGAGGTAACGGCTTCCGCTAAACCCACTGGTTCAGTGTGGGGGCCCAAACAGCAGAAGACTCCTGAACATTATAGGAGAGTGTTCGAGGAAAAATACAAGGAGTTCACTGAAGGAAACACAGTGAAGCTGCCTCCGGGAACGCTGGAAAAATTGAGGAAGAGGATCATCTCCTTCGTAACTTTGGACGCAAAGGCGAATGGGTTGGTAGGAGTCCTGAAGGAGAGAGTCATGGAAGCACTGGTGGGCTTGAAGATCCCAGCTTCCTATATCCTCAGGAAAAGCTTTGCAATGTGGGATGTGCTGCTCCCAACCCAGGAGGTAGCAGAAAAGCTAGCAATGGGCGGAGACGTAGTCTGGAAGGGCATGAAATTAAGACCCGAATATATGGAAAGGAGAAGCGCGTCAGTTTCGGTTCTCGGCGTCCCATGCTGCATCGACTCCGACCATCTGGGAGCGATAATGTCGCAGTATGGCGACGTCGAGGAGGTGGTGCCGACTCGCGGAATGCATGGTATTCTGACAGGAGAATACAGGCTGAAGATGAGGGTCAACCGGCAGGGGTTTCAGGCGATTCCAGCGCAGTTAAAATGCGAATCCTGGTCTATGTCGATCATCGTGGAGGGAAGAAGGCCACATTGCTGGCGCTGTCAGACGCCAGGGCATGTGGCAAAGGACTGCCCCCAAAGAATAACAGCAAAGCCCCCGGCGGCTGTTCCCCCAAAAGTGCCAGCCGTGTCGGCATCATCGTCAGCAGCAGTAGACAAGGAGTCCACAGAGAAGGGGAGGAAGCCCACCCCGACCCCTATACCAACCAAGGGGAGACCGATGCCTGCAGCTTTGAAGAGGAAGCTGACAGCCCTCTCATCAGAATCGGAGGAAGAGGGAAAGGAGGTGGAAGCAGCAATGGAGCCCCCCAAAAGAAAGGACCCAAAAGCTAAAAAAGTCCGGGAGTCAGCAAGAGAGGAGGAAAACATTAAATCTTTAGCCCCCTCCGAGTCAATGGAACAGGAAAATGTTCCTCTCAAGTTTTACACTCCCTTAAACAGCCCTCGGGATAGGTCCCCAGTGTCGGCGAGACAGAGGGAAGAGGAGGCTCCCATCCCAGTAGCGCCGCCGGCCTCTGAACCAGAAGGAGCTGCTGAGGGAGTCATGCCAGAAGTCGTTCCAGGAAGAAAGCAAGAGGTCATTCCAGAAGTCGTCCCGGTACCACCTCCTCCTACGCCAGTGAGACGGGAGAAGACTAGGAGGTTCCCCTTTCTGCCGGGGGTAAGGATCTGTGAGGCGGATTCATTACAGGTCCAATCAGACCTCAATGGAAGGCAGAGGCGATACATTAAGCAGCTGGAGAGCTTCACCCACGTAGGAGGAAAACAGGTGCAAGACCCCCGGAATTTTAAAAATGCACCCAAAATTATAACGTTTGTGAGGCAGGAAACCGGGAACGGGAGGGAGAAAGCATTATGGAGAATGCTTAGGGCGGCCAAGGACGCAATCCCGGAGCAACCCCTTATAGAAGAGGAGCACCCTTCATTTAAGGAAATTAAGTCCAAATGTAGTGGGAGGGTCCCCATTTATGTTCACCCCTCATTTTTTCGGGCTTTAAAATTAACTTTCCCCGTGGACGTGGGAGGTTTGGCACGAGACGGACGGATTTCGTCCGAACTGCTGACCGGCAGTCTCGGTCAGACCTTCGGCGTCCTCACTCCCGAGGACTTTAGCCCCGTGTGTGACACTAATTGATGGGGACCACAAATTTAAACTTGGCTTGTTGGAATGTGAGGGGCATGAGATCCCGAAGCAGGGCTGCTCGCGTGCTGAGGGATCTCGTGGCCCGTGAGGTAGATGTAGCTGCGATTGAAGAGACCCACTTCGATTCGTATGGGGATTGTGATGTGCTGACTGACGACTATGACGTCTACTCAGCATATGGCGATGCTCATAGTTGTGGCATCTCTTTGTTAGTGAGACGCACCCTGCCTGCGGCGGTGAGCGTTGTTCATGCGGATGCGGTGGGACGACTGGTCGTGGTCGATGTTGCCGTTGGAAACAGCAAGTTTCGGATCGTTGCGGTTTATGCGCCCAACATTGCTGGCGAGAGGGTTTCCTTTTTTCGACGGTTGGAGGCGTTCCTCAAGGGTCCGGAGCGAGTAGTTTTAATGGGGGACTGGAATGCCATCCTAGACCCCAAGATAGATAAGGTCGGTGGGAATAGAGGGTCGGCGAGGTGGGAAAGCAGTCTGTCTGACCTGATGGCCTCATGCGATCTTGTCGACAGATTTCGCGTTGATCACCCAGGGCGGGAGATGTGGACGTGGCATACTAGCGCGGCCTTCTGTCCGAGTACTTACTTGGACAGAATGTTAGTTAGAAGAGGCGACGTAGATTTCATATCTTGTCCCACGTTCACTTGGTTAGGACATTCGGACCATAAATTGGTTACGGCCCGGTTGAACTTAAGTGATAGGCCTAGGTTGGCTGGGTACTGGAAGTTTAATACCTCCTTACTGGAGATACGAGACTTCCGGGAACAGCTAACGTTACTACTCCAGCGGGGATTAGTGGGGGTGGTTATCGGGAGTAGGTACTGGGTTAAAACTAAGGCTCAGGTTAGAAACTTTTGTGTCCGCTACAGCCAGCGCCTCGCTCAAAATAGGGCTAGGACGCAAAAGCAAGTAGAGGATAAGATGACCCGGGCGGTGGCTGGGGGGGATCCCCTAGAGATAGCATTAATTACGGGGGACCTCAATCGCTTGGCTAGCGAGCGATATGAAGGTCAAGTAGTTAGAGCTAGATTAAAGAAAGTCTCTAACGAAGCCGTGAACGTTGACGCTGTTGAGCGTAAGGCTGCTTTACGTCGTGGTTCGGATGGGTACATTCGGAAGGTGAAAAACCTGGAAGGACATACCCTGGTATCGTCTCGTGAGATCTGTGAGGGGTTCCGTGAGCATTTGGAGGAACGCTTCACCCAACTGCCCAGACTCCGCGGCCAGGAGTTTGACAGCTATTTGGCTGACTCGCCCCGCCTCGAGGCGGCTCGAGCAGCTGGCTGTGATGGCAGGATTACGGAGGGCGAGATCGTTACTGCGTTGAAGCAGGTCGGCTTGAACAAATCTCCGGGACTCGATGGTCTGCCGTACGAAATGTATTTGAGGCTGTCGCCCATGTTTGTCCCAATTCTGAAGGATGTGTTTAACCACTGGTTTGTTCAGGAGTCAATCCCTGGACAGGTAACCAAAGGAGTGGTCACATTACTGAAGAAGAGGGACCAACCTGGTGGGGGAAATTTAGACGACTACAGGCCCATAACTCTGCTAAACACAGAGTTAAAGATTTTGGCCCGCGTTCTTGCGAACCGCCTGCAGGTTGTTATCGGTGATTTGATCAAGCCTGAGCAGAACTTTGCTGTGAAGGGGAGGTCGATTCAGAACAACTTGCATTTGATTCGCATGATCATAGAGGGGACAGAAGACGACGCTGAAGCCGCGCTGATCAATTTAGATCAGTCCAAGGCTTTCGATAGGGTCGACCATGGTTTCCTGAAAGCTGTTTTAGCGGCTGCCGGTTTTGGTCCGGACTTCCGCAGGTGGATCTCTATTCTGTATGACTCGCCGACGGCAGTGGTGCAAGTGAATGGAAAGAGGTCGGAATCGTTCGTTGTTTCTCGGTCGGTACGTCAGGGTTGTCCGCTGTCGCCCCTGCTCTACATCCTGGCGTTGGAACCCTTCCTTCGCAAATTAAGGGATGAGGCGACAACACCAGTCCTGCGCGGGATCGCTATCCCTCCTCGCAAAGCGCGAGTCAGGGTTTCCGCGTTTGCCGATGATGTCACCGTTTTCGTGTCGAGCCGTACTGACATTCGAACGGTGATTAAGGCGCTCGCTCGGTACGAAGAAGTGACAGGGGCCATAGTCAACCGCAGCAAGTCGAACGGCCTGCGGTTGGGTGCCTGGAGCGGAGAGACCGCTCTTCCAGGTGACTTCAGCTGGTCGGATGGCCCGGTTCGAATCCTCGGCGTGTGGTTCGGGCCGGGCCTCCAGCTGGAAAAGAACTGGTCGGAAGTACAGACAAAGGTCGAATCGTCGGTCCGGGCTTGGATTCGAAGGAAGCTTTCCTTAAAGGGCAGAGCGGAGGCGTGCGCCACTTACGTCTTTCCTCTCATCCTTTACCGGCTGTCTGTACTACCACTGCCTGCGGCCCGCCTTATCGCTTTCACGCGCTTACTCTTCTCGCTTCTTTGGAAGGGCCGGAAAGCGTACGTCCGCAGACAGGTCTGTACTCAAGTTCCGAGTGTGGGAGGCTTGGGGATGCCTGACTTGGCAAGTCATCGACATGCCGAGAGACTGGCTTTCCTGAGTCGGACTTTGATGGAAGACACTCCGTGGGTCCCTGCGGTCGGGAGCGCCTTTCCCAACCTCATACCCGACCTCTCGGTCGAGGGACGACGTAGGCCGAGAGGGGAGCCCTTGTTCTTCACCGAATGCCGGGCCGCGCTTAGAGCGCTGCCGGGGTCCAGTAACCTTGCCCGGTCTAGGAAGAGACTATATCGGGATCTAGTGGAGGGTACCGCTTCGGACCCACTTGAGGAGCGGCTTGGATTGTCGAGGGAGGAGGCCCGCTCCCAGTGGAATTGGGCGCCAGGCCAGAGTTATCTCAACAATTCTGAGTATTCTCTGACCTGGCGACTGGTTCGGAACGCACTGCCCCTCTATGGCAGATTATGCAGAGATGGTTTAAGGGACGTCCCCTTATGCCCGCGCTGTGAAGACGACGAAGAAGAAACGGCCGAGCACGCCTTCTTCACCTGCAGCAAACTTCGACATCTCTGGGGATACGTCAGGGAGGTGACGGCCCGCATCGACGCCGAGCAGCCGATGGTCCTGGATGTAGCATCTGTCATCAACAACGCAGCACCGCCGTGGTCTGGGGAGAAACGAATGGTGTTTCTGGCCATCCTAGCCGTAGCAAGACTAGTGACGTGGGTTACACGTCTTAATGAGGTTCATGGGGTTGGATCTGTTTCGGATCGGGATCTGGTAGTTTACTTTAAACACCAACTTAAAGTGAAGATCAGATGCGATTGGAAACGATTACATCGCATGGATTTCGATAGGAGATGGGTGCATGACACTAGTTTGTGCATCCGACGAGGCGCCAAGTTTGAGTTCGTGTTCCCTCCATAGTTATGGCACACGCGGTACTGGGTTCTACGGAACCCACCCCTGTAGAGTTTTTTTTTGATTTATTTCAAAAAACTGGTAACCTCTTAAACTAGTAGGAATGAAAGTTATCCTGTCCCTATTTTATTTTTGCCGGCACTAGAGAGCTTCCAAAGATTCCCACTTCCACTGTTTTATTTTGTCCCCGGTCTTTTGAAACCCTTGGCATTACTATCTTGGAAGACGCCATCCACCCAATGATCCCATTCCCGATGAATTTATTTTTTGAACACTCCTCTCTTAAGTTCCCACTCCCACTTAGTGACCGACCCGCTTGTTTTCGGTCTCGTGCCGGAAAACAGTGGGCGGTCTAACACTTAGTCATGAGGGAAAGCCGGGCCATACTAACTTTTCTACCATTTTATTTCGTTCTTTATTTTTCTTTCTTTTTGGGTGTTTTTAATATTTTTTCCCACTCCCACGATAATTCTTTTTTACATCGATGTTTTTTGGGGATATTTTAAGTAGGGATCCACCCACAGAGTGAATGCGGTATTTTGGTGCAAGAATCTAGTTTAGAGTCAGCAAATGTTCTTTTTATGTTGTTTGTAAAATTTTGTGAAATAAAAAACATTGAACAGCTTGTCTCACTTATCCCCGACCCCCCCTCCCCCTACATAACGGGCACTATGCCTAAGGTCTGGTGAGTTCCCAAGGTTTGTAAAATCTTCATCTGTAGATAAAGATGAGGGTTGTCCGAAGGAACTCACCTGCCTAAATAAATTGGCCTTTTGGCTAAGATCAAAGTGTAGTATCTGTTCTCGGCATTTTTGCCTTGAGATAAAGTGTATTATCTAGTCCTATCCGATAGGTGTCGGTTTTACACTCTCGAATCAAAAATCAGATTATCATTTTATTTTTTAATCCCTTTTCCTTTTGGGCATTTATTCTCCCCTAAAGTACAGGTTAATACGCTCCCAAGGATCGGGCTATTTCGCCTGAGGCGCCCCACCGTCGAATACCGATACCCCCCCTCCCCAAATGTTTCCTAAGGCGCCCCACCGGCGAATACCGATACTCCCCCAGATTTGGCCGGAGACGCTCATACCGGCGAATGCCGACATTCCCCCATCCCCAAATTAGGCCTGAGGCGCTCATACCGGCGAATGCCGACACCCCCCCCCCCCAATTTGGCCTGATGCGCCCCAACGGCGAATGTCGACACTCCTCTTCCCCTTAATTTCGCCTGAGGCGCTCATACCGGCCAATGCCGACACCCCCCTCTCCAGATTTGGCCTGAGGCGCTCATACCGGAGAATGCTGACATTCCCCCTCCCCAGATTTGGCCTGATGCCGACACTCCCCCTCCCCAGATTTGGCCTGAAGAACCCCACCGCCGACATTTCCCCTCCCCAGATTTGGCCTGAGGCGCCCCACCACCGAATGCCGACACTCCCACTCCCCTCCCCAAATTTGGCCTAAGGAGCCCCGCCACCGAATACCGACACTCTCCCTCCCCCCAAATTTGGCGTGAGGCGCCCTATCGCCGACACTCCCCCATCCCCAGATTTGGCCTGAGGCGCTCATACCAGCGAATGCCGACATTCCCCCTCCTCAGATTTGGTCTGAGGCGCCCCACCGCCGAATGCTGACACTCCCTCTCCCCAGATATGGCCTGTGGCGCTCACATCGGTGAATGCCGACATTCCCCCCCCCCCCCTATTTGGCCTGAAAGGAGGAGGTAATGCCTGGAAGTATAACAAAACGGCCATAGTGAGGAAGGGAGGGGGGAAGGAATATTAGCGTCTATTAATAATTAAGAAAGAAAGTGTGGGAGTGAGAGGGAAAGAAGAAAGAAAGAAAAAAATGGTTGTAGTGTGAGTGAATTTCTACCCGCCACTCCCTTACTCTGACGTCATATCTGGTTTATCGTGACTTTGCATTATTTTTCATCTCAAATTAGTATAAATAACGTTGAAAAATGGAGTTAAAAGCCACCCCCCCATTGGAGAAAAGTGCTCAGTCGACCCCGGAAGAGTCAATTTTTTTTTTCCGGTTCCGAGATATTACACGCGTCTGGGCTGGCCGGTCGGAATGATGTCACCCGTGTGACCGTGTGTTGGGTACTTTCGGAGGAGAAGCTTTATTTACATACATACATACATACATACATACATACATACATACATACATACATACATACATACATACAGGTGACGTTTATATAATAGATGGTGCTTCTGCAGTAGTGTGTATATATGAAATATTTTCGTCTTTAATTTAAAAGGGTGACTTGAAAGGGGGAGATAATTCAAACTTTTTTGTCAAATCTGATTTATTATTTTCATACAGATCGCAGAATTGTACCCAGTATAACACTTTTGGTGCTTTAGTTTCGCTCCGACATGTTAGGCACCTCTTTTAAAAAATAGCTAAAGACATGTATAAACTTTGTTATCTACTTACGTGGTAGTTGAAAAGAATACTGTATACCAAAAATTACGGAAATTCATCTAGTATTTATTAAATTTAAAAATAAAAAAAACACGATTAAACACGATTTTATCTATCGTATGCCACTTTTTAAAAGTAAAACCATTTTGGAAAGGGAGATAACTCAATTTTTTTTTACCAATTTAGATAACTCATTTTTTAAGTTATTTTTCCGAAATTGGGAAAAAAAATTTTTTTACCAATTTCGGAAAAATAACTTAATAAGTACGATATAAGATAAAAACATAACATTTTATTAAACTAAAGTAAAAAAAAATAAAATTTAGAAATTTTTAGTTATGTCATTTTCCGGAAAACCAAAGTTTTTAAAACCAAAAAAGGTTGAGTTATCTCCCTTGGCGACGGATATATAAAATCATGTTTTTTTTTGTTTTTTTTTAAATTTAATAAATACTTGATGAATTTGCGTAATTTTGGTGCACAGTCTTCTTTTCAGCTACCACAACATAATAAAGTTTATACATTTTTTTAGTTATTTTTTAAAGCGATGTCTAACATGTCGGAGCGAAACTAAAGAAGCACCAAACATTTTAAAACATGTTTCGTTCATTTAAACTTTACTTCATTTCAATTAAATATTTTTTAAAAACTGGTTTATTTATTATCTGATGTTTAATTTATTTTAATAAATCTACTTAATTTTAACGTACCGTCTGAATTTTTATTTGGTTTTATATTAAAAAGTCAGTGCCGAACAGCAGAGCACCGAGAGTTGTGAGTGCGTGCCAATCATTGGTTCAGATTTGACAAAAAATTAAATTATCTCCCCCTTTATAGTAACTCTTTTAAATTATAGACGTAAATATTTCATATGTACACAATACTGCAGAAGCACCAAACTTCCTTTAAGAAACACGTGTTACGTAAGCATAAAACAGTCGAAGACTTGTTTTTTTTTGTTTTGTTTTTTTAAATAAGATTACTAAATTTCTAATTACAAGTGTAAAAATTCCATGAAAAAAAAAAAATTCAATTATTAACTTTGGTGCTTGTGCATATCAACCCTGACATGTTAGACCGCTCTTAAAAATAAAATAGCTAAAGAAATGTATAAACTTTGTTATGTACTTACGTGGTAGATGAAAAAAAGACTGTACACCAAAAATTATGCAAATTCATCCAGTATTTATTCAATTATAAATAAAAAACGATTTTATCACTCGGTAGATATTTCCACCATTTTCCAGTGGTCAAGGACGATAACTCATATTTTCGGGGTTTGGTGTCTCCATTGTTTACAAAAATGTCAAAATGTACGTAAAATCCTTTTTTTTTCTTTTTCTTATAATTTAATAACTACTGGATGAATTTACGTAATTTTTTCTGCACAATCTTATTTTCAGCTAACACGTAAGTACATAATAAAGTTTATACATTCTTTAAATATTTCAATGTCAGGACTGATATGCATAAGCACCGTAACTTTTTTTAAATATCAATTGAAAAAAAAGTGTATGTAAAAAAAATATTCATTTGAGTTTTCTAAATTCATATTTTTGGACACATACAATTTTTTTTTCAAGAAATATGACTGCAATGAAACAATTCCATGACGTTAATTTTATTGAATTTTTTAACATTAATAAAAAAAATAAAAACATTGTATGTAAAAATGATGTTAACTTTATGTAATGTATTTATCTAATATTACTTTTTAAAAAAAACCCCAAAAAACAAGTTATTTTCATTATTAAATAATTCTGTAAATAAAAAGTTATTTTCGCTATTAAATTATTTCCTATTTAGATTTTTAACGAGATTCACCAATATTCGGATTATTGTCTTTTCGGACATCCATACTTACAAAAACTAAGCGTACACATTCTATTTTTGGAGGTCTCGGTTATGATGCTGGATTACCAAACATTTAAATCTTTTGAATATACACTCCCTATGAATACATGTATAACTTTCTACCGAGAAAATTAAAAGTGATGAGTGAAAAATGAATATCGTATCTGAAATCAGCACCTCTAAATTAGATTAGATTATGTTTGACTCATTTTTTTAATTTTTATAAACCAGTGTAATCAAATTACATATAGCTGACCATTTATCATCATTGTTGCGCAACAACTAGTTTTGTGGTTTAATATGGATCAACAGTGCCGGTTTATGCAATAGCTACTGTGGAAATACAGCACGTTTTATCTATTTGTTTTCAACAATATAACTGACAGGGTAACCCGGCATTGCCCGAGATCCTAATTTTACATAGATTACAGTAAAAACTAAAAACAAACAATCTGCTTAATATTGTAATTTGAAATGTTGTTTAAAATATTAAATGACATTTTTAACAGTATTTTTTTAAAGTTACAATTTTGTTTTATGAAATAAATAAATTATATATATATATATATATATATATATATATAAAGGCATTTTGCCTCTATCTTTATGTTAAAATTCAAAAGATGCTTAAAAAAATGAACTTTCCTAAATTTATAACTACCAGCGACCATGTGCGATCAAGTTCTATTTAAAACAGACATTTGCACCGTTAGTCAACAACATCGGACGAGACACTTCTACAAGACCAAGAAGGATTATTACGAAAAAAAAAGGTTTATACCTTTTATTTGTCTAAGCTCTGTCGAGGCTTGTTTTATCAAGCGAAGATGAAGAAGAAAAAAAAATGTTTGTTTTTTTATTTTGATTGAATAAAATATATCTGCATCTAACACATGGTTTCTTTGAAGGCATTTTGCCTCTATCTTTATGTTAAAATTCAAAAGATGCTTAAAAAAAATGAACTTTCCCAAATTTATATATATATAGGGTGTTCGTAAAGTTTGTACACATAGGATAATTGGATATTTTTCATTTTTGTTTTTTTACTAATAGTTCACCACTTACCAAGGCCAAAAGCTATTCAAGGATAAAGCTTGTAGTAGTTACATAATTAGGATTTATTTTCTTTTGCACTTGTATGTTCTCGCTCATGGAGTGATATATACGTTGTTCGATAAGAACACTGTTTGAGTGGGAAAGGCAACTTTCGCTTCTGCCCTAAAACCTTTTCCCACGATTTATGAGCATTGTGTTGACAAGACACCATATTTCCTTCCTCGCCTCTCGCCTAAGTCCTGATAAAAGACCTGAACTCAATCCCATTTCTATAGTGCATATACGTCTGTCGACTCATCCTATTTTGTATTCCTGTTTTCATAACTCTTTCTGGACCATTCTGTGTGTTGATTAAAATGATTTACATTCTAGAAGTTTGTCTTTTTAACCAAAACTTGGTAAGCCATTTTTTTCATGTCTAACAAGGCCAGCAACCCCTACTACAAAATGTCGATCCGACATTTTCTCCCTCTCTACAAGCTTAATGAGGATTCAAATCGATGGACGAAATGGCCATGGTTAGATTACTAGTGGACAGCTCAACAGGTATTTGCTGACATTGGACTTGAAAACGACCATGTTGTAGTTCGTAAGGAAGAAGAACTATGGCAACGTGTTTCACAGGTGAGAAATTTTTGGAAAGAAACTATGTTCATGGAAGTTCTGTTTGACTTTAGGTACACAGAGGAAGAAAGAAAAGTTCTTTGCAATGTTTGTAGTGAGACGAGTTTTTAATCAAATTAAATACAAAATTCAATATTTTGAACTGATTTTTTTGCCTCCACATTTAAAGTGATCTCCTTATTCAGCAGACCGTAGTGCTCTTGATTTTCATTGATTTGTGGTATGCTAAAGGAGAAGTGTACTCAACAAAAAAAAAACACGGATCCAATACACTTTACTCAATAAGGAGTAAATGTACCAAAATTGAAGACAATGTCGATTTATTGCATCAAGTTCACAAAAGTTTTGTGAAACATCAATATTTGCATCGTAAATAATGGAAATCATATGGAAGATGTTATTTGAATAAAAACTTGTATTAGTTTTACTCGTGTGGCCAGACTTTACGACCACCTCGTGTGATGTATATCGCATCGTTGTGTGATGTCATCGGTTAATCATTAACACTTCGTATTTATTTTCCTCCCACACCGGTAAGATGTGACACAAGGTCGGGAAAGTGGGATATGAAAAGCCAGTGCCCGAGAAGATGAGCCCTCTGGCCTACAAAAAATGCCTGGGCAGCTCCGTCGGCATTCTCTGGTAGGGGCGCCTCAGGCGATTGACAATAAACTAATCTCTTCTCAAAGGGTGAGAAAGCAAAGACTGGGAGGGTGGACCTCCTAGAATTGCACAAGACAAACCCACAGACCGGTGGAATCAAGACCTGAAGGCCAAGACAGTACCGGTCTATAGAGTGTACTACCCATCAGAACAGATACTACACTTTGATCCCAGCCCAAATGATCTGTTTTATCGGAGGTGGAAAAAATGAATTTTACGAAATCCAAAGCGATAAACATGTTGAAAGCTGCAAGACAGTTTGTCCTTTCTTCAAGCCAGTGAACCTTTTCTTTTTCATACTATCAATTATAAAAAGGAGAGATAACACATAGTTGGGGTATGTTTCAATCCCCAAGGTTCGTCCACTTGGTTATATTTCTGTAGCCGTAGTGTTGATGTGGCAACCACAGTTTTCATCTTCTCTCCTTCGTCGTAGACGTCTTCTCCTTCTCAATAACAATTCTCGTAAACGTCATTAATAAAGAAGCATCACAAATGCACTTGAGCTTTAAGAATCTCTTTGAGGTTTTACTTTTTATTTTTCATAGTATACCTGTACACTCATAAACTATACCCACCCCCACGAGGGGGGGGGGGGAGAAAACACCTACCAAAACCCCAGCTGCTCTCTCATCCGATTCAGTCAAAAAAAAAAGAAAGATCTCTGCTCATTCACCACATCAGATTAGCAGCATGTTGTCTCTGTGATGTCACTGCCAGGACACGTCGCTCTCTCTACTTCTAATTGGAAAATTCCACTCTACTTAATTTTAAACTTACATGGAAATTCTCGAATCCAACCTTATTTTTACACAGCCACATCTGAATATTATTACAAGTGTCTCATATAAAATAGTTAATCAATGTTTATTTCTGATACTCAGTCAATCTCACTTGTTCGATAGTTTGTCTTTTTACCTGAACTATATTATCACTAAATAGCGGGAACCGTGGAAATTCCACAATTGTAACCTTCTATAATGTAGTTTTAGAATATATCTGGTTATGGGGGGGAGGGGGGGGTCTATCCACAAAACTCTTGTAGGAGTTTGACATAATTCTATTCTATTATATATCATTATTGCACCATCTTTATATGGAACAGATACTACACTTTGCTCCTAGCCTGAAGGCCAAGAAAATGTATTTTAAGTTCGAGTTTAACATTCGGCACAGCAGTGACATCAGATGAAATTTTAACAATTACTTTTTTTGCATTGCATCTTCGGTGATCCCATCTTTAAAAAAAAAAAGGGCGGAGGATGGTAATATAGGTACGAACATAAAATTGCCATAGCAAATTATTATCACTAATTTTTAATTGAGACAAAAGGTGTGTGTGTGTGTGTGTGTGTATAAATTGAATAGCCTTGACATCACCTCCCTATACACTAACATTCCTGTAAAAAATGCATAATCTTCCTCTCTAAACACCTAAACAAAATAAATTTCACTAGCTCCCTCCCTATCGATAGTATCAGATATTATCGAAAAAAATTACTTGTTCAAGTACAATAACAATTACTAGACAAAAATCCGGACTACCCATGGGTAACCCCCCCCCCCCCCCCAATTAGCATGCCCTTTTCTGTAATTTCTCGAGACAGGTCCTTTTCCACCTCCTTCTACTCCACTCAACATCTATTCCTGTCTTCCTCCTACTATCGTTTCTCCCTCCCCCTAGATTTTTTCTGCATACACTGTCTAAAATTTTAGTTTTGTTTTTAATAAAGCCAAATCACCAAACAAATATGGTCGAATCCTTCCACCGAAATATCTTAGTTCCGCTATATTTATGTGTTTGTGTCTTTATTTTCACTTGATTGTTACCTTGTTTGTTCACATTTCCTTTAACCAATTTTACATTAGTCTGAAATTTTATTTCATATTTACTCCCTCATATATATATATATTATAATTACTATACAATGATTTAAATAGGCATGAATACCAGTGGTTTCACGAGGGCACACAAAACTTCACCTGTTAGACTGAAAGCAAAACCTGTGTCTACACTCCTCAGTTATGGTTCGAAACTGAGGAGCATAGACATGTATTTAGCTTTCAGTCCTTCAGGTGAAGTTTCACGTGCCTTCATGAAACCGCTGGTATTTATTATAGTAATTATAATAACTATATTATGCTCTTACGAAAGTAGTTGAGCACTCTGGTCAGTTTCTCTCCGAAAACACAGTATTTACTAATATATATAATGGATTCTCTTTTACACTTGGTCTCACCCTGAAAGGTATTAATGATTTTCATGTTTTGCCTGTCCTCATTATTGGGGGAAAAAGTTTTATTTTGCCCCTCTATCTTGACATTGTTTTGTCCTCAAACTGGTTGCGGAAATATCCAATGGATTATATCTGGATTGTAATTGATAAAGTCTATATGCTGATGAGGAAGATCATAAATTTTTATTTTCGGAGCTTGATTATAATATTTAAAATCTTAATTAATATCATAAATTTTATAATCTACTGAATTATGTATAGATATAAGTGAATAATTAACTGAGAGGTCCAACAGACTCAACGTGCTATATTTTTGAAACAACAAAGAGAAAATGTGTTTGGACTGAAAGTAAACGTGCAACATTTACGTTTCAGGGTCCAATTTTTAAAACATGTCATTGGTTAAGTGTCTGGCCAGTCGGCAATAAAAATTTGCATAGTTAGAATGTTGAGGAATGTTTTGTTTTGCGCAGTAGTTTATCCTGCACGAGTTTAATGTTTGCTTTGTCTTTATATCATTTATAACTACTGTTTCTGCTGTCAATCCCGGTATCACCAAAACCAGAAAAAAGAAAAAGAAGATAAATGAACATAGCTCACTAACTGATCGTTTCATTTTCCAGCCTCTCAGTTGAAACGTCAGGTGTTCTCGGTCTCGATACTTCATGATTCATACGACATTGGACGGATGATAGTCACTTGTAGGAACGAGCCCCTGAGAGACCGCGTGGATGTTCCAGCATGTAGGGGAACAAGGGAGAATGACACCAGTTGCTAAAGACACCCTTTGATCAGAGAGACCCGGACTACTGGACGAGAGAGAAGCGTGTTCACCATGTTTGACAGGATTCCACGTGGTTGAATATGAAAGAACTCTGTCTTAGATTCAAAACCTACCATGTATGTTAGAGACCACTACGACTGGTGAGTAACAAGCCCTCTTATTCTATGTTCTTTTATGTTGTGTTGCAAGTCTACTTTACGTTTGTCAATATTTAAATAAAATGTGTGTATTGTATTTGGTCGTATTTTTCCTGTATTCTGTGTGCCGATAGCATTGAGTTTAGTATATATATTTTCCTTTACAGAGTGAAAATAAATACTAACGAGCACATCTACCTAGCTAGTATCCGAGACAATGCCATGTCCATTATGACGTCATCCCGCAACATTTAAGTCTTGAAGAAGAAATTAAAAAAACAATAACTTTACCCTCATACACAGGCAAGTAAATAGTGACTCATTGAAATACACTTTTAAATACTACTGCACTGTTTGTTTCTTTGGTCGATCAATAGATTGTTGTATTTTTTTTGTATTTGTTTGGCTGCTTTTCTGATTGAAGTCGAAAGAGCTGACAGAACCAGAATCAATGCCATTTGTTGATAATTATGTGGTATCATTTTCATGCGTTTATACAAACTGTCATTCGATATGTCATTTCATATGAATAACTAAAAGCTTCAATGATACATTTTTGAATTCCAATATCTTTGAACATTCAATCTTTGACTTTGATTGATGACATTTCTCATGACATTAATGATTGCTACAACATAAGCTGTTGAGTCTGCTGGAGTCACCATCGCAGCAGTCCAATTAAAAATTGTGCCCGATCTCCACTTAGCACCTAACATCTACATGAAACTCTCTGCTTAGAGTGAAAGAATCACTTAAACTCTTGAAGTCTGCTAAGTTCTACTATTGGGATGGTGAAAGGAAGATGGAAAAGGATGGATGTTCCTTAAGAACACAATCAATAAGGAGATGATGTAGATTATGCATTTGTGTAGAGCAATGACAATCTTCAGAAAACTGTCCACACACTGGCAGCTTGAAACGATTCGTTAGTGAGCTATATTTGTCTTTTTTGGTACCCTGATTTATAAAATCAGGGGACTTATGTTTTGAGGCATGTCCGTCTGTCTGTCTGTCCAGATTTTTCTCTGCAACCATCCATTGAATTTCTCTGAAATTTTGCATGAAGTTGTAACTTTGGTCAGGTTAGAAAGTGACATTCTTCGATTTTTGAAAACAAATCTGGTTAGCCCCCCAGTGGGTCAAAAAGCCCTGAAATGGCAAAAAATGACATTTTTTGCCTCATAACTTTTCATCCATCCATTCAATTTCTCTGAAACTTGGCCAAAATGTGGAGGCAATTGTTCCTAATAGAAAATAAGTATCGCTGACCTTGGAAAAAATCTGGTTCGCGCCCCCAGGGGGTCAAAAACCCCCTAAAATGGCAAAAAAATGACTCTTTTCTCCCATAACGTTTGATCCATCCATTCAATTTTTCTGAAACTTGGCCAAAATGTAGAGGCAATTGTTCTGGATATAAAATGAGCATCCTTGACCTCAGAAAAATTTTGCTTCGCGCCCCCAGGGGGTCAAAAATGCCCCAAATTGCCCAAATTTATTGCATTTTACATTCGCCACATCGAGTCACATACAGAGGGGGACCACGCACGCGCGGCTTGTTACTTTCTGGTTTCGGCGAACTGAGCTGTGATACCGGGATTGACAGCAGAGACAGTAGTTATGAATGATATAAAGAGAAAAGCAAACATTAAACTAGTGTAGGATAAACTACAAAATCTAAACATATATTCAGACAGAAAAACTTTAAATTAAGTTGTTGGTAGCTGATAATGTTAACCAAGTAACCGAATACGCAACGATGATGGGGTGACAATTTTATAAGATCTGCAAAAACAACACAAATAAGCAAGCATTTTCTTACAGAAATATTATAGAGAATAACAATAAGTCTTTTTAGGTTTAATTTAAAATTTTATTTCTGCAAGGCAAAATGGACAGTTGGCCTTTGTGTTCTTTCCAATCACACGATAATCACACATTTGTACAGTAGTAGTAGTAGTAGTAGTAGTAGAAAGGTAAGGAGGATGAGGAGCAGGAGGAGTGAATTAAGGATTTCAAAGTCATCCAAACAAAATAACAACAGAATTCAAAAGTTGGTCACGCACAATCGAAAACACTCTGCAGAAATTAGTAGGATTTTAGAGCACAAATAAGTAAATGTGGGATGTGTGTAAAAATTTTGGATGTTGTTTTTTTTTGGGGGGGGGGATACAGAGAGCCAGAAAATGTGGACACATGCAGTTTCAGACAAACAGGGGTAACTGGCAGAACGAAAAAAATTTTGGGACCAGCAAAAAAAAGGATAAAGATTTCCAAATAGAGAAAGAAGATTGAGAGAGGAAGAGAAGAGCAATAAAATATCACTTACAAAACCAACACTAAACTTTTTTAAGATTAAAAAAATAAGCAAACAAAAAGATCCCCCCCCCCCCCCCAAAAAAAAAAGAAAACAAAAAATTAAGTGGATAAATAATGTTGGTTTTCTAAAAAAAAAAAAAAATCTGTTTGTAGAACTTGTGGTAGGAAGACTAAAAAAAGTGTAATTATAAAAAGATAAAAACAAAAGGTTTGTGGTTTCGAAAATAATTCTATATAATTTCTAGTTATTCTTATATAGTTTTTTTTTTTTTTTTTTGATAAATAAAGATCTAAAAATAAACTGGGGTTTCTTGGACTGGACGGGGTATCCCACTAGAGCATGCAAAGGTAATTGACATTTTAAAGATATTACATAATTAACATAAAAAAATAAAAATAAAATTTGTAAGCACTTGTCAGAACCAAACAAATTTTTATGAAAATGATTCTGTCTTTGTTAAAGGGACCATTAATTGCATTTATCTGGTTATTAAAAAGACCAAAAACTGTTTAAACAGTATTTCTTATAACTACTGCTGGAAGAAGGGAAGAGAAGTGAACAAGGGTTTCAAAATCGTAAATTAATTATGGATTTTGTTAGGAATCTTAAAACTGATGAAAGACAAATGGTTGATTCAGCTTCTAACTTGATTCAAAATCCAACAGAAAGTTAATTTTCAAACTAATCAGTTTTAATTCACTAAAATAGAAAATAAAGATAATTTATCCGAATTGCCATGATTTACAGCCAAATTAAAATACAAACTACAATTACATTTCACTGAGATTCTAATTGACTGGAAAAGAGATTTTGTCCAAATTTGATTAGCGAAAAATTAACGATTCAATTTTTTTTTCCAATTCGCTTTGAAAATAAATACGAAGCTCCAGTAAAACTGCGAATCTGCAGGAATCGTTTTAACTTACTTAAAAAAATCAAACTTTTAAAATGCCAAATCGGGGTCAAAGTTAGAAATGTTTACAACTTGAGCCTTGCAAAGAACTGCTCCTCCCCAAAAATACTGCCATCTTTTACTTATTTTAATTTTAAAAGCACAACGAGCCGTTTCCCTACGTCACTATGGCTGAAAGGAGCAAATCCAAAGCTCGTTACTTTTTATTTTTAATTAACGAGTTTATAATAAAAAGATTCACTTTGTTAAAAGGCATTTCAAATCTTTCATTGTTAATTATTATGCAATGCCTCTTTGGGCATCTCTTATCTTAATCAATAATCTCACTTCAACTTTTTAAATGTAAAAAAAAAAAAAATAATTTCCATATATCTATCTTTAGAAAAGAGAAAGTTTGTATGTTTCTTTGGCTGTTATAGAAATTAACAGTTAGAAAATTCAATAAATGTTAAATAATAAAAAGAAATTAATGATATTTAAAATTTCCTCTGATTCCACCTGGCATCACTAGGGTCCAAATTAGTAACTGGGTCTGTCCGAGTAAATCAGAGAAAAGTAAGTGTCCCTATTTACTTGTCTCCCATGAGGGAAAAGTTAGATACAAGGTCTGTTTTTTTATGTGGGAGATATCCAGCTCCTTTAAAAGGAGCACTCTGGATTGGACAAAAATAAAAATTGCCACAGTCAAGAAGCATTTCTCTTTCTCTGACCGAGGACAGAACAGATACTACACTTTGAATTATTTATTTTCTATAAAGTAAAAAATGTAATGTAACAAATTAGACACAAGGACCTCAAAAGTGTGGGGAGAATGGGAGTTATTGGTCATACTACACTTTGATCTTAGCCCAAAGGCGAGGAAAAGTAAGTCTTTTAAAAAGATGGAATTACATCATGAACAAAAAAGACAATGTTTTCATTTGTGTAAGAAAATTTAGCAAAAATTTTCTTGGGTACGATTTTATGAAGAATCCAAAGATGGTAATTATTACACATGCTTTGCTTTCGTCTTCTCATCTATAAGAACTATTTTCTCAGACAACGCCGGGTGCTTCTGCTAACAATATATAATTACCTACAAGCTCACAGAATATATATAACACATTCTCTTAAATATTTATTTATATAAACCCCAAAATATTTTGTAAATTGATTCTTCTACAATTATTTCTGAATTCATCCAGTGTAATTTTAACATTTTCACACAAGTTCTATTTTTAATAACTCAATTAAGTAATTTGTTCATAAAATATATTATTCTATTCGAAAAACAAAAACAATAAATAAAAATTATTGTGTGGTTAATTTAGTTTTTGAAATCTTTCTTGCTAAAAAATTACCAGTGCAAAGACAAATATAAAAAAAAAAAGTGTGTTTTATATTTAGAAATCTCATTAATTATTTTGAACATCTTAATTAAGTCATGCCTCATTTTTGCCCACTAAAAAAAATTTGTTTGTTTTTGTTACAACTCGGTTGGTAAAAACAAGGAATAATGTCATCACATTTGATAGCAGACCCTTAGGAAATAAACTTGATCTTCTATAACTGCAAAGAAATCATTTTCAGTGCATCACACTTCCATTAAAAAGAAAAGCTTATTTAATATTTATTTATTTTTTAACAAGCCGATTTTGGGGGTGGATACTCCGATAGTCATAAAGTCTGAGGATCTTAGTGCATTTTGAATAAGTAGTTTTTATTTTAAATTTTCATCAAATCTTTTACTAAATACACGATAACATTAAGATTAATTTCTCATTTCTAACATTACATAATTTCCAAAGTTAAAGAAGCCCCGAAAATACAAAGATTCTAAGAGTTCATGACAATTAGAGTAAGCGTGTAAAAGATTACTTAAACGTAATGAAAAATGCGGTTAATAAATATAGTACAAGTTTAATCTGAGTGTTTATTTTAAAGGAATCTTTATATAAGATTTTTATTCTTTCCTCGTTCACATCATCATATCATCTGATGAAATTGAAAACTTTTCAGAAATGCCAAAATAGGAATTTTTCGATATTTTAAGAAAATTAAAAATACGTGTAAATAAGAATTTTTTCTTCCCAAAGTGTCTAAATAAATATGCTTTTTCAAAACTTTCCATGCCTCATTATAAAATAAACTCAGTCCAATTGTGGAAGAGAGACCATTAAATTCTGTAAAGGTGAAGAAGGTTAAACATAACATGAGGATAATTTAATAATAATAATGTGTAAATTAAACATGGTCGCCAGCAATTCAAACTTCTACTTAAAGGCAAAATGTAAAAACTTAAGTAAATCAAAATTTTATTTTAAAATTAAAAAATACGATTTAAGACCAATCGATTTTATCACAAATCTGTATGATAACTAAACAGTTTTTATTCTATAATTGAATCATAGACAATTTGAATGTTAAAATAAAAACGATTTTCTTAAATTAAAAAAGAAATTTGGAATAATTTATAATTTATTTTCCTTAATAATTTTCAGGTATCACAATAGAAAACACGGCTCAGTAATTTCTTTTTATTAATGTTTGCCTTTTGTTTATCTTGGGAAGAATTACAATTTAATCTACAAAATGCATTACAGCTCTTTAGAAGAAATCCAGTTTGCTATCAAACTCTATTCAATAACAGTAAGAAACAAAAAGGTGATGAACTAGTTTTAAATTTTGATTAAATAAAATATTTAAATTTATTTAAGTTTTATAAGAACAGAAAATAAACAATTTTTATTTTTATTTTTTTGTTTATTAAAATCGTATCATCGTTAACTTTTATTTTTTAACCTTTGTTACTTCAAAATGGAAGTGAATAATTGCGTTTTAATAAGTAAAGTCGTGATATTTAATAAATAAAAATCTATTATATTTCTACTTTAAATCTATAATAAATTTGAGAGAGAGAGAGAGGTAGAGAAAGGAAATGGGGGATGAGAAAAATAGAGTATGAGTATCAATAAGAAGAATAGGGTGGAATACGAGGTATAAACAAAGGTCCCAACACACAAAAGCAAATAAGGAAAGACAAGGCAGATTATTATTATTTTTTGAGCTTGGTTGAAAGGAAGGTTTACATGAGAGGAGAAGCGAGGAAGAGGAGAAACCAGTACAAGTTTTTCCTCCCGAGAGAGAGAGATAATATGCAACAAGTTATACAAAAAGGCTATTCATCAAATAAATTCAAGATATCGTGGGAGGAAAGGCACACTTACAGACCAAAGAAAAAAAAATAAGTAAAAAAAAAAAAAAAAAAATTTGCATGCCCCTAAATAAAAGAAATTATAATAAAAAAAAATAATTAAAAAAAAAAATTAGAAAAATAATTCCAAATCCAATTCAAAAATGTTTTTTTTTGTTCTTTCTTTTTTTCCTTTCTTTTTCTTTTTGTTTCCAATTATGAGGAATGGAGATAAGAGACAAAAATAGATTAAAGATAAAATTATATTAAAAAAAAATGTTTGGTTCGTTTATACAACAGGGACACATGCAAAAATTCACATTTTGCTTTGGTTTCATAGCATAAATAAAGAACCATAATGCTAGATTTTTTTTTACTTTAAACTTTTGATTCAAACCAGAAATTATTGGTTATAACAGTAAAAAAAATTCAAATATCACTTTAGAATTTTAAGAGAACATCGTATAGCAAACAATTTTAATCGATTAATAATACAGAAAAATGTCTGACATGTGTTTACTAACTACTTTTAAATTCTTGAAATGATTTTGATGCTTTTAAACTGTCCATTAGAAAGTAAATTCTGGCATGAATTAAAGCCAAGTATGATGGTTCATTTGTGCTTCTAAAGTAAAAGCAAACATTTAATTTTCGAATGTGCCTCTGTTGTATAAAAAGAGAACCGAATGTTCTTATAAAAAAACTGTTTGGGGAGGAGAAAAAGCAGGTACGGTAAGTGAGAATAAAGAAAATTATCTCCCTTCACAAATCTTTGCACACAAATGCATTTTTTGGGGAACGTATATACGACGAGCCTCTCCGCTCCAACATTTTTTCTACCAAATTTTTATAAAAAGATTCTACAAAATGCTATTGAGTAAACACCAAATTGTGCAGATTATGAAGCATATTTTTGACATTTTTAGCAGGATTGTTCAGTTTTCTATTTAAGTTTAACATCAAATGGTCCTGCCACTTTTTTTTTTTTTTCGACCATTTACAAACATCTTTTCGGAATTTCGAGCTGGGACGATCATTTCACATTAAACTTACATAACAAACTGCACCCTCAACTAAAAAGTGAACAAATTGTTTTTTCTATTATTTTGTTGTTTTTTTGTTTGTTTTTTTAAAAATTTTATCCTGAAAATTATGTTTAATCAATTGTATTCTGTAGAATAAAAAAAACTCAGTAAAATAGGGGAGTTGGGATTAGTCTCATACGTTCACCCATTTTTTTTTTGTAGGGTCGAGGCGGAGGGGGGTACTCTGTGTGATTGATTCTTTTAGGGCTGCAAACAGTCAAGACTAGAGAGTAACAAGGAAGGGAGGTAAGCCATCTATAAAGTGATTTTTTTTTTCCAAGGCAATGTTTAATGACTGTAGTATAAAGCATTTTTTTTTCCTTTTTGCATGATACTTTATTTTCTTCTTGGTTGCTAATGGCAACTGGACACTGAAGGATTCTTTGTAGGCTATAGCATCAGAATGAAAGGAGAGAGTAGGAAAGAAAGCAGGAAGAAAGATGATGATGTGGCCACAGATTTATCAAATAAGGTTTAAATCCTAATTAGATAACCTGTGCAATGAGCAATGAAAGACCACCTGGAAAAGGTCCAACCAGTAAGCTGTGTAGTAGTAGTAGTAGTAGTAATAAAAACACTGGTATAAGTAGTAATAATAGCAGCTGCAGCTGTTATTGAAGATGATGTTGATGTTGTTTTCTGGAGGGTCTTTCTGACCAAGCCATATATCCAGTATATTTGACTCGACTACACCTAAGAAGAAGAGTTGGGGGTAGAGTAGAGAATTACAACCGTCTGTCCATCCTTCAGCAAAAATAGCACTGGCATCACACAGACATGTGGAGGAGAGAAGGGAGGGGGCAGAGAGCGAGAGAAATGTTTGCAAATTAATATAAATGGAGCCTTCGCTTCAAATCGTTGCGTTTCCATTCTGCAAGTCGGTAGAATTCTTCTTGCCCCATCCTAAAAAGTCTGTGAAAATCATCTTTGGAGAGATGAATCTACAAGAGAAGAAAGAAAAAAAAATATTAAAGAATACAACAAAAAAACAAACAAATAATCAATAAACAGGAACTACACTTTTCATTTTTTCTTGTTATATACCAGATAGGAGAAAGAAGATATCATGTGTATTAGTTGGATAATTCGGAACATTTATCTTGGATGTTATTTCACAACGTTTCAGCCGATGTAATCTCTGACCTTCTTCAGGTGCGTCTTGTTTAAGTCGAGAATCTGTACGGAATTTCGAACAACATAAAATAATTAAATCTTCTACCTAGTCATGGATGACGGAACAAGAACAATCTACTCCATTGATTAAATAAAGCGTTCAGTTCAAGATAAAAATAGTAGTCCGAATAATCCAACATACTAGTTGATGTAACCTCTGACCTTCTGAAAAAATTATTTTTGCTAAATTGCACAAGACGTTTTCATCTATATGCTTTTTTTCTTTTTTAACACTAAAAAAAGGAAATGAGACAAAATTGGCTAGTATATTGAAGAATCGAAAAATTATTAAAAATAAAGAGAAATAAATAAAGAAAAGAAAAGGTTGACATGCATATTTGTTCATATGTCATATAAAAAAAAATATTAACAAATTAAAGGACTCACAGTTTAACACACCTTTACAATATATTTTTTTTTATAGATGTGGAAATTTTCTTCTGTATTTTTTTTAAAGTTTGCTCGTCAGTGGGCAATTAAATTTCGCTCGAAAAAAGGTTCTTTCATTTTTCTAACAGGAAAAACATTCTTGGCAGACGACACACTTTCAATTGAAAAAGAAAAAGGTTCTTGTGCAACAATCTGGAAACTGACTTTCTTTCTTTTTGTTTTTTCAATAAATTATCAAATATTACTTGTGTCTTTGAAAATTAAATAATTCAGTGGATATAGTACTAAGTAAAATTCAGTTCTAAGTGATAGTCATCTGAAGGGTGAAGGTACAATCCTTGATGCGGGGGATACGAAGAATTGCGAATTACTGAAGACTTCTCTCAGTTATGGCTGACGGAACAAGAGCATGCTACCCCCGTGAATTAAATAAAGGGTTCCATTCGAAATTCCGTTCAGATTCCCGAGTTCGACAGAAATATTCTCAAGTTCGAAAAGACATACCTGAAGAAAGCCAGAGGTTACAGTGGCCGAAACGTTGTGAGAATAACACTTAAGATGAGAACAGTAATCCAAATTATACAAATTTTGTATTAGTTTTTTTAAATTTTTTTTTTATTTCCTTTCGTAAAAATCTAAAACAAATTTATTTCTTACAACAAAATAAAAATGATTGATTGATTTGACAAAGTTAATTTCATGAAATAATTATTTTTTCACAAATTTTAAAAAGAGAAAGACAAAGAAATTGTCTGGGAATAATCGTTTTCAAACATCTGACCAAGGGAAATAAGACGATAAAATGGATGATGATGAATGCAACATGTCATGTGACATTAAAAAACCCCCCAAAAAACACTATGCAAATGTAAATGTGGCCTATCTGAATACTTTATTAATTATATAAAGCTCTATCTGATAAGATATTGAGCCCTTCATATACATGTACACAATAACAGAAAATCAATTTCCAATATATTAGAGCTCAAATATGAATTCTGAAACTGAAATGATTCAAGACAATAAACTGTGCATATAAAGGACTCAATATCTTTTCCGATAGAGCTTTATAATAACAATGAATAATAGTAATAAAGTTAGCTTATATGAACTCTTTACTGCAGTTTAATGGTTTATCTAGTCTTCACAAGTGTTTTAATACATTCCTGAATGATGTCATACATTTGAATTAAAATTTTAATTAATCCCAATGCAAATTCCAGCTATGAAAAAGACACGCCCCACGCATGGGGATCCAAAGGCATCTTAACGCAGCATGCATACGGAAGCAATATACAATACAAGAAAGAGAGGAGAGAGTGGCACCAACCTCCAGACAATTTCTGTCCACATCTTTTGGTAAGTCAAAGTTGGTAATTTTCAGACGTTCATAATCGTAAACCTACAAAAACAAAATTTAAATGATCATAATTTATCATTATGGGTCAACATAATAAAAATGATCATAATTTATCATTATGGGTCAACAAAATAAAAATGATCATAATTTATCATTATGGGTCAACAAAATAAAAATGATCATAATTTATCATTATGGGTCAACATAATAAAAATGATCATAATTTATCATTATGGGTCAACAAAATTAAAATGATCATAATTTATCATTATGGGTCAACATAATAAAAATGATCATAATTTATCATTATGGGTCAAAATAATAAAAATGATCATAATTTATCATTATGGGTCAACAAAATAAAAATGATCATAATTTATCATTATGGGTCAACAAAATAAAAAATTAAAATGATTATAATTTATGTGGGTCAACAGAGGCTACAAAAACCACTGATCTGTAGAGGGAAATAAAAGGAAGAGAAAGATATCTTATAAATGTGGTGTCCTTGTATCTGTCCGTCCAGTAATTCAATTGAAAACAAAACCCACGAACTTTGAGTAATATTTTATGTGGAATCCAATTATGTATTAACGATTTTGTAATATGGAGTTTTACAATAGTATTCTGAGATCTGTGTTCATGCTTGACATCCATAAAAAGGAAATATGTTTTATTTTATTTATCGCTTGAAATTTTATTTATAACTTAAAAATGATATAATTGAAAAATAAATAATAAAAATGGTAATATGGTAATATGAGGTTCAGGGCTTGGAGATAGAGTACACAAGGGTTTCTAGAAATTACAATTTATGATTCTAAGAAGGGGGAGGGGCATCTTAAAGAAAAGAAAAAAAGTTCTTTCTTTTTTTGAGGAGACCAGTTTATTTAAATTACTTGCCCCTTCTCACTAGAGCAAAATTAAACATGAGGTGTGTTTCATGTGAGGGAATCCAGCTTCCCCCAAAAGGGAGGAGGGCACTCTAGGTGAATGCAAAATTTGCCGTGATCAGACGTGTCAGCATTCCCTAGTAGAGGCGTCTCAGGCAATCAGTGATAAACTAATCTTCTTCTAGAAGGAGGTAATTCCTGGGAGGATGACCTCTTGGTATTGGACCTAAACCATATTCCACTCTTGACATAAGCCCGAATGCTCCTGTTTAAAAAGAAATGTATGCAATGTGTGTATACATACATTCATTTCGTTTCTGGTAGACGTACATGTTGCATGTTTGTTGTAACATTTGTTGAAACTCCTTACATCTACGTCTTTTCTTTGAAAATATATTTGCACAACAGCCTAGATGACTCAAACCAAATGAAACAAATATATTTACGACTGACATGCAATGTCATTTCATATTTCCTTCTTTTTATTTTATTTGATAAAATTTCATTGCTAAAATGTAAACAGATTTGGGAGATTTATTATTACCTATTCTCATAAAATAATATTATTTTTTGTTTTTGGTGTGTGGTTGGTTAGATGATTGGTTAGAAAGAAATTCAGACACAGCTAACTCTTGGTATCTGAATGAAATAGAATATTGAACAAGAAAAGGGTCACCATTTTCCATAAATAAGACCAACATCTCCACTACAAAATAGGTACCAACTTTTATCACTGGAACATAACAATAATTGTTTTGTCGGCTGGCTGTTGTCGATAAACAAATGCTGTATCCTGTAGTTCCATTCTAGCAGGCCGCTTGTGGCGAAACGGCAATAACAGGAAAGCACATCTTATCTACAGGTGATCAAAACCGAGACCGATTTGAATCGTATTTTTGGCACCAAGCCTTGGTGACGCGTATTGATTTAGAGCCTGCGTTATTGCTTCCTAACTCCCACCCAGTTATAAGACTAGACGTGTGTGTGCGAAGCCAACCCACAACTCAATTTAACGCATGATACTGCGCGTACATTTAAAACGAAATAGGTCTCTCATGCAACTGCTATATATGTTTACGTAACATTTTTGTTCAATCTTTCCTTTTACTAATAGTACAAATGTTGATAATTAATTTTATTAAAATCTGAACAGATTTTTCCACCGTGTTTTCTCGGATATGGCCGTTTGTTAGTAATACCACTATACTGAATGGTTTCGAAAAAGAAATTTAGTTTGGTTCCCGGTATACAAGTAAAACCAAATAACTACTGCATATATATATATTAGTATAGACACACTCACCATTGCCCAGGAATGAATGTGTATTCCTACCAAACCTGAACCCCATATAATCTTTATTCTTATTTTTTAGATGAAGTAAAAGGTTATCTTTGATATTTAATTTTATCGGGCACGAACACAGACCCCACAATATTATTGTAAAAAACCCTATATATATATATATATATATGACCTATGACAAATTTCAGGAGACTGAGTTCAATGGTTATGGAGTTAACTTCAAATTATATATATATATATAGAGAGAGATTATATTATATATATATATATATTTATAAGGTTTTCCAGAACGTAATATTTTAAAAGACCAAATTAAAATGGAAATAAAACAGGTGATAGAAAGTTTAATCAAAGTCATTTCCAAAGGATTGAATGAACTTTTGCCAATGTGTAACAAGGTCATTTAACAATCAGTATCTCTAGACTCAATAAATTTCTTACAAATTTTGTTTTGAAACTGTTTATTTGTGATGTCGAATGTTGAAAACATGGAATTCTCTATAGGTGATAAGTCAAATGCTTCGTTTATGCCTCGTTCAGTTTCAAAAACTATTTTTCTCTCGTTTGAACTAATGAAGAAAATTCATACGCAACTCCTGTTTGTCCATGATGTTGCTCGAGTCGATTAATACAATAATGTTAAGTTTGTAAAAGGAAGGGAATCATCAAATCTTGATCACTGTAAAATGATATAATATATTCCGTTTTCTTTATTGTCCACAATTGAGATTTTAACAATAAGTTAATGGGAATGTTTATCAATTAATGTCTAATACATTAATTAATAAACATTCCCTAAATTTCAGTTTCTTTGAAGTATTTAAAGGGTTTTTAGGTGGCATAATATGGGCACAATCTCCCATTTGAAAATTCAAATATTTCAGATTTGCATGAAAACTTATCCAGTCATTAGACACCAATTAAGCAAGATTCTCTGAATTTTAATTTCTTCTCAAAACCCCTTAAGGTTAAGCCGTAAATTTTTAGACATTTTCTAGAATCAAAATCAAGTAATGGATCTTGATCAAAATTGGAATAAGGATTCTAGACATAAGGTTTAGTAGCATTATATCTTGATTTTAATCTTCGTAAAGGTAGATGAAAGTGGCGCAAAACTGTTCTGTTCGGGGAATTAATTTTACTTGTGAAAAATAGTTACTTACAGGTGGTTCTGCCTCAGTGTGCCAAGTGTTACGTTGAAAAGTCATTAGAGACACAGAGGGTCCATCATAAACGCCAGGTTCACCCGCTCGAGAATAAGATGAACGCTGAAGATGGAGACAGAAAATGTTTTAGTCATCAAATTAAATACAAAATTATCAAACGTGAAAATATGCATTTGGTTTATTGCTTTGCCTTGTTTTATGTCAGACCCAAATACTGAATAGAAATTGCGAAAGATTCATTGTCAACGAAACATTGAAGAGAACATTTGTTTGGTCATCTTTGTCTTCTTCAACCGCTTTCAGCTTTTGCCGAGTCCGGAACACACCCTTTTCCAGTTTGCTCAGTTCACTGCCAGACTCTTTGCTTCATCCCATATGGTACTTACCTCGTCGCATTAGGTTTAGATCAAGTCTTTTGCCATATTATGTATTGTTTTCCAAATTGGTTTTGGCCATTTTGAGGGCTCCATTTCAAAACCCCGTTCAGAATTCTGCTGTTATTAATTATTGACAAATGACTGTACCATCCAAGTCTAGCCCTTCTGATCTATTTGCTCAGTGTGTCTTGCTGCAGTCTTGTCCGAAATATACTGTTGCCACCTGACTCATTATATATCTTATTTACTTGTATAGGCATAATCATGTTGACACACCGGTTCTCGTTAGATCATCAAAGTTAAGCTACGTTGGGCCGGGTCAGTACCAGATGGGTGACCATTTGGAAATTCCAGGCTCTGTATACGTATACAGATGTGGCGATCCAGCCATTAGAAAAAATGCGACAGTCACAGCACCATGTCTCAAGCTCGGAATTTGTCAATGTTTCACCTATGCGTATTGACGTAGGATGACTCAAGTTAAGTCAAATCCCTTCTGATCAGATTTTTCGAGCCCTACGTTATTAGGTTGACTGGATTTGAACCCTGCTCACTGATTCCATAGTCTGGGACAGTAACTTATGTAGCAATATTTAGATGAGGTTAAAAAGTGAAAAGTTCACGTAAGGTTAGTTAAACAGGAAAATGGAATTTTTCATTAGAGGTTAAATTAGAAATTAAGCTGACGTGTACCAGTAATTACATATTAGGAGGAAGTACATGGCAGAAAAGTTAGAGAGTTTCTTCCTCTGAGGAGCCAGGTATCGAAGTGATCAGACATGGTTTTAGAGGCTTCCACTATCCTACGAGGTTTGGTCAGAAGGATGCAGTTCATTTTTATGCAGTTCATTTGGATGTACTGGCTGTAAATTAGTGTAAGAAGTAAAATTAATCAAATCCCATAATGGAGTTATTTTTCTTTTTAATGGCTTTCATTACTTCAGTCGCAAAGAGGAGGAAGAAGAAAAGATCAACATCTCTGCGACTGCTACTGATACCACTGCTGAAAGACGTCACTATCCAATGAGCCAACTACTACATGTAAACGAGAGACGGACAGCTGTTTCTGTCGATGAACAATATGACAGACGATACCTAAGAATCGGATACCCCTTTCCCTCCCATACTACATTATGGTATGCACTTCCTGTTCTTCAATGTTTGATTGTTTTTGTTTTTATTCAGATACAAATTGTTCAAACAAATTTTTTGGGGATGAAAATAAGATTTAAAAAGATGAGTTTGACTTGACAGTGGTTACGTCAAAACTTATATCCATCGTGTAAAATGAGACAATTTATCGAGAAATAGAATAGAGAAGGCATTATTTACTGAAGAAAAAAAAATACTCGTATGAAAGAATGAGGTAATACAATTTGTTCTTGGCTGATAGAACTCAATGAAACAATGTTTAAAAAATAATAATAAAAAAGTATAAGAAATTAAAAAAGTAAGAAAAAAAGATTCTTTAACTTGACAGAGCTTCGACACATGCTTGAAAACAAAATTCTGCCACTCTTATCACGGTCTTAGGTCAGTCTTTCAGCTGTCAGAAACGGCATACCAGTCTTAACCCTTATCTGATTGGCCCATTTCTTTGGTGGTCGTCCTCTTCATCTTTCTTAAATGAAATCTTATTAATGTACTTTCATTACATCGCTGGAGGCTGGTAGCCGGGAAAAATGTCCAAACCACATTAATCTCTTTTTTTTTTCGAATAACATTGTTGATTGATCTGTTAATATTGAGCCTCTTTTTGATATCTGCATTTCTTCGTCTATTAAAATTTCTTTAATTTTATGCAAATGTATAAAATATAGATGTTGAATCAAAAAACCAAAAAAATGCCAGGACAGAAGAAAGTAATTTAAAAAAAAATATTATACATAAAATATTTAACAACAACAAACGCTCTAGGTATTTGTTCTTGTGATGATTCACATTAGGTTATGAAAGTCTTGTGAGTAAAAATTGCTTTTTATCTAAACTAGAATTATGGGCCCTACACGCCCAAATTCTAGTATATATTAAATCATTTTTAACGGCAATACATAGTTCAAGCAAAATAAATTGTTTTGGACTATTAAAATAATTTCTAACACTATTGATAATGTTTATCCATTTATTTATTTATTTTTTTATTATTGCCTATTTTTGAATTCATGTTTTGAAACACATAACTCTATGACGTCACGACAAAGCTATAATTATTTTGTTAAGATAATGTTTTAAGCTCTATTTATAAAAAAGTTCAAATAGCTCAGACTTAAGGTTTAAGTTTTTGGTCATAGCATTAGCTTTATTTGTTGGTGAATTCATTATTTACTATTAATGCAATATTATCCATTTCTCAAAGTAGTTAAGATCTCTAGTATTTCGAAATGAGACAAATTCTGCAATTTATTTATTACATAAAAAAAAATGTGACTGACATACAGACAAAATCTTCATTTAGATAAGATACAGCAATTATGAAAATTCCAAGGGAAATAATCCAGTGTGACCAGCCACAAAGACAGTAAATCGCATACGTGTAACAGGGTATCAAGTATTAATGATCAATCAAACAGGTCAAGAATTCTTCTTGGATTCTCCTGATTCGTTCCTTCCAGAAACTATCATTTGAATGGTTCTCCACTAACTAAAACAATGCACCTTCCGGTTTTTATGCAGAATGATCATCCTAAAACTAGCATATTCTCTTTGTCGATGATTGCCACAGGAACTATAACTACCCATAAAGTAGCAATACACATCAACCAGAAAACTGTTTGGATAATCACAGATTTGAGGGTAGTTTTATTAAAATAGTCATATCTTAAAAACTAAAGCACTTTAAGTGCTCAAAATACCATCATTTTGTTAGGAAATGAATATCCTTTCAGGTGCATTCATGAATAATAATATACATTATATATTTTTAAGAGTTTTGAGCAAATAAAGGCAAAAAAATGTTAACGCTATTTTCAGCAATTTACGTCACTTTTTTTTTTAACCACCCCTTCGTTTAAAAGTCTCGTACCATTGCTGTATGTGGAATTTCGTCCTGAAATTTGGAAACTAATCAGGGAAAGTATCACTTTTAATGTTTGTCGGTGTACGAAGTAATTCGGCTCATTCATTTTTTTGAAATTTAAAAAATAAGACTTCAACTCGAAGTCAGTTGAACATTTTTGAAAAATACATTTCCGTCGCCCAATTAGTAAGTAAATCAATCATTTTACTTTTTTATGCATTAAAATTATAATTGTATATATGTGTTCTCTTTTGGTAGTCATGATATTTCATGACCCTATCTGGAAAAAGAAAGCGTTTTCTATTTATAGTTTGAAAAACATTGTAGTAGCAGCAGTAATAGCAGCTATAAACACGAGGCGATTTTTGTTTATTTTCCTTCTAGAACGAATTTAAAAAATTTTTAAATATGAATATAGAAAATGTTACATTTTTCGTACCCAACTAGTAAATAAATTAATCTTTTATCTTTTTTTATGCATTAAAATTATAATTGTATGTTGTTTTGTCTTTCCGTAGTAGTAATTTTAAATTACCTTATCCGAAAAAAAATATTGTCCTTTTTTTGAGCGAAAGTCAACAATGGCTGCTAGTATTGCTGATATAACAATCAATCGGTAGCAGCTAACTAGTCTTGTAAAGCTTTGTAAAAATAAGACAAAAATACTTGTGCTTAAAAAAGTTAATCCTATTTGGTTCTTTTATAAAAAATACTGGTTTTCACTCAACTTTCGAACTTCTAGTAGTAATGACTTTCTAGTCGCCAATTTAAAAAAAAAAAATTAAGATTCTACTTTTTTTAGGCGATTACGTGTGAACACCCTTAAAGTCTTGACGAAAAAAAGAAAAAAGAAAACAAAAAATAATTTAGAATTTAGAGTGGGGGATCAGTTTCGCATATAAATTTAATGTAAAATGATCTGATTTCCCGACCATTCTTGCCTTTTAGTGAAATTTATAACGTATCGTACCATTAACCTTAAATATGAGTGGCAAGCCACCCCCTAAAAAACTCCTTTAACCCTAACACTAAGTCCGAATGGCAACCCCCATCCAAAACAAAACCCCATTCCTTAACCTTATCACGAACCCTAAGTCCGAGTAGGAAGCCCTAATCCTACAAAAAAGCCCATTAAAACCACACATAATCGTCTAAAAAAAAAAAAAGAAAAGAAAAAAAAAGCAGACCCCCATAAAAAAAAAAACGCACAGGATTTATTTGTCATAGAAAAAAATTCATTAATGCCTAAAACGCTAGAATGGCCCGGAAATGGTGAATTATTCTACATTAAATATATGTGAAACTAATCCCCCACTCGAAATTCTAAATGAATTGTTTTTTTTTCTTTCTGCTAAGTTTTCAGGGTGTTCACACTTTATTGCCCCTAGCCCTACCACTAACCTGAAGTTCAAGTGGTAAGCCCCCCTCCTCCCACAAAGACCCTCATAATCGTCTAAAAAAAAGAAAAAAACAAGAAAAACGCACAGGATTTATCTCCCATAGAAAAAATAATTAACTGTCCTAAAACGCTAGAATGGCCTGTAAATGGGGGATTATTTTATGTGAAACTGATCCCCACTCTAAATTCTAAAATAATTGTTTTTGTTTCTTTCTTTCTGCCAAGTTTTTCAATTTTTTTTAATTGCCTAAAACAAAAAAAGAATCTCATATTTTGGGGAGGTAAGGGGGTGAGTTAGCGGAAGGTGTTAATCTACAATAATGCTAAAGAAATCTTGCAATATATTCATTTTTAAACAGTCCTAGTATTAGATTTTAGTTCCTTGTACATAAAATGTATTACAATTCAACTTTGAGTTTTCTAACTTCTTTCTTTTAATGGATACATGGTATTTTTAAGGTATTGCAGCATATTTATGTGCACTTAGTGCAGATTACTTGGAAACCATTAATTTCTGAAGATTTTCAGTGGCACATTCTGATTCCTTGTACAAAAATACATTTATATGGTAAATTTCATTGCTTAATCTTGTATTTTAACAAAGATATAACATTTTTACTGAAAAATTAGTGTAAAAAATGTGACGAAACGCATATGGTCTTAAAAAGGGGAAAATATTCAATCGTGTGAGGCACAAAAATAGTCATAACTTCCTTATTTTTAGTCAGATTTAAAAAATTTAAAAAGATTCTTTCTTAGATCATCAAGCTCTTTCTATATATGCCATTATGGAGATATTTTAAGCAATTTAAATTTTTTCATGTGTATTGCTACATAAAGGATAGAGGGATTTAAAATTTTTTTTTTTTTTTATCAAAGGCTAGACTTCTCTAGATCTGACGTGTTCTGATTATGCCCATGCACAGTAAAAAAGTTACCTCGTGAAATGTGTTACTTCTCGCCACACACGGACAGTCATTAACTATAGAGAGGCTAACTACAGATTGTAGCTGCACAAAAGTGTTGGGTGCACAGGGATCATTATTATTAATGATATTATAAACTAATACTAGAATTTGTTGAAACATCCGTACTTGTCAGATTACCAAAGCTAATCCTGGTGACCGTTTGGGAATACTGGGTGCGATAAGTTTAGAAGGAAACTTTCTCTAATATTTCTGGGAAATATGTATACATCCATTTCTCTTCCACCAACCTATGAGTGAAATAGAAGGTTAGTCTATACTTTAAAGCCATGGTAGAGCAACTAGTCTAGAAGGAAAACTCTGAAATATCACCAGTCTTTCATGGTTTATACCAACATTGCTTCCGGTTGTCTTTGATTTATCCTTGCCACTGGATTTAAGCAATGCAAGGCCACAAGAAATGTGGTTGGAGATTGTGCAATTCTTGCTTCACTATTAACTCCTCATAATGCCAACACCCATTCTGAGATTGGCAGAAAGAGTAATGTATGAGTTACCTACCTTAGATTTCCTTTCTGTACTAGTTGTTGAATCTGATAAGAAATTAAAAAAATCATGTTAAAAGACATTTTAAGCTTAAACATCTCGGCACATTTTTAAATGCAGAGAAAGATTTATTAGAAACCCCCCCCCTCGGAAATTTAACACATACAAATTTACACATACATATGTAATTGTTGGAAATAGAAAACGGTTGTTGACAACAAAAACATTGTTAAAACAGAAGAAAAACAAATGTTAGATGAAATGTTCAATTTGCTTTCCGTGAGAAGCTGCACGATGGCATAGCCAATTTCCAGTAATCCTTTCGATGACATAAAGCGAAATATCATTTGAAACTTCTATCAAAAATTTTTTTATAGGATTTTATATCAATGACCTTTCTCCTCTGTAATTTAAATTGAGGTAACAGTAAACTCCTTCTTATTCTTCTATTCATTTAACGTCACTTTTCCCTTGTTCAGGGGTTAGACGTTTTCTGATATTACGCAAGACCACTCTCCAATTCTCATGGTTCAGCTGTCTCCAAATTCCACTGTGCGGTCTTGTCCAATCACTAGCTTCCAAATTTTCCTTGGCCGGACAACCTTCCAGCAATTTAAAACATACTCCAAACAGTAAAATCCATTATATTCAGATCATGACATTTTGAAAGGCATTTGTTTGTTTGGTTCAATGAAGTCAGGAGTATTGGCTCTGAGTCGGGCACCAGTGCCTTGAATATATGGATTTTTGATCCATCTTCTTCCATGTCCATCCATCTTCTTGGTTTATTATGTCGTGGGTGCACATACCATCTCCATACACAAGCTGATTCATTGTTTCTTCTAAAGTTCCTGTTTTCTTTTTCATTTTTGTTGTTGTGGCGCACCCTGTAGAAAAGTTATAGCTAAATACTTTCCTTATTTAAATGTTACACCAGCAGAAGAGATAAATGTGAAACTGACAGAATATAGATTGGAAGAGGATTTTCAAAAGATCATCTATAACAGGGTGGACTTGTGAGGGGGGGGGGGAGGGGACTTGCAGCTTAAAGCAATATTCCCACATGATTCCGTTATCAATGGTACAGAAAAAGTGTTGGCAATGCATGCACCGAGAAAAATGGATGGACTCAGTGACGTTATGATTTAATGAAAAAAAAATGATATTGACCTTTAAGCATGATGCAAACATGGAGTCACAGAATACACAGATGAAAAAACAAAATGGTCAAGTAAGTGTGGAGAAAAAAAAAAAAAATGAGAATAAATTTTGCTTGTATTATTCGGACTACTATTCTCATCTTCGTTGTTATTTTCACGTTTCGGCTGATGTAACCTCTGATCTTCTTCAGGTGCACCTTTTCGAACTCAGGAACTTATATGGAATTTTTACGGACAAAAAACTTTCCAGGTTTGATATGCATCTTTCAAACTTGGGAATCTATATCTGAAGGAAGTTGAAAGTGACATGGACCGAAACGTTGTGAAAATAGTAGTCCAAATAATCCAAATTATCAATCCTCATCTAAAAAATTCTGAAACTCAATTTATTTTCTCTTCAACTATGATGAATAAGTTTTTGAAATCTGGACACTAAACAACGAAGAAAGACAAAAATAAAAAGACATATGCTTATTTCTGGAAGAAATTTCACCCTAAACGTAGCATCAGTATTCAATACAAGTTAAAAAGGGTACACGAGAGATTTTATGAAGAGCAAATGAAAACATCTGGTATGCACTTACCACTGATTTTTCTATCAATTGACTGATCATTATGCTCAGTGTGATCTGTGTGTTTAGCATCTGATGATGATGGAGACGTTGAAGATTCCTCCATATCAAAATACCTCTAGAAAGACAAAAATGAAAACAAGATTCAAAACTAATCAAATATATTTGTCCTTTTCTGTACTAAGTGTTTAAATATTAAATTAAATTTAAGTGACAGATTTTTCAGCAAAACAAAATCAAAGAAAAATTAGGTTTACAAAAAACATTTTCATTTCTTACACTTTTGATTATCAAGTGTAATATGTATTATATATAAAATAAATGTAATAAAATGACGTAAGAAGCCCTTTTTAACAATGCGTGAAAGAATTTATTTCTTTTTTTTCTTTTTCCAATCAATTTCGAAGTTTACAAACTTCATCTTCAGGGATGTATTTTTTTTTTTTATAAAATAAACAAACCTTTACTTTTGTTTATAAGTAGCATCGAGATGGTGTGACGCTCTCCACCAAGATGGAATAGGGCGGAAGTGAAAAATATTAAGAACGATTATGCCAGGGGCAAGCCGGGAGTTATAAAGATATTGTTCGTTCTTTTTTTTTTTTTTAAGCATTGAATAAAATGTAATAAAATGACGTAAGAAGCCCTTTTTAACAATGCGTGAAAGAATTTATTTCTTTTTTTTCTTTTTCCAATCAATTTCGAAGTTTACAAACTTCATCTTCAGGGATGTATTTTTTTTTTTTATAAAATAAACAAACCTTTACTTTTGTTTATAAGTAGCATCGAGATGGTGTGACGCTCTCCACCAAGATGGAATAGGGCGGAAGTGAAAAATATTAAGAACGATTATGCCAGGGGCAAGCCGGGAGTTATAAAGATATTGTTCGTTCTTTTTTTTTTTTTTAAGCATTGAATAAAATGTAATAAAATGACGTAAGAAGCCCTTTTTAACAATGCGTGAAAGAATTTATTTCTTTTTTTTTTCTTTTTCCAATCAATTTCGAAGTTTACAAACTTCATCTTCAGGGATGTATTTTTTTTTTTTATAAAATAAACAAACCTTTACTTTTGTTTATAAGTAGCATCGAGATGGTGTGACGCTCTCCACCAAGATGGAATAGGGCGGAAGTGAAAAATATTAAGAACGATTATGCCAGGGGCAAGCCGGGAGTTATAAAGATATTGTTCGTTCTTTTTTTTTTTTTTAAGCATTGAATAAAATGTAATAAAATGACGTAAGAAGCCCTTTTTAACAATGCGTGAAAGAATTTCTTTCTTTTTTTTCTTTTTCCAATCAATTTCGAAGTTTACAAACTTCATCTTCAGGGATGTATTTTTTTTTTTTATAAAATAAACAAACCTTTACTTTTGTTTATAAGTAGCATCGAGATGGTGTGACGCTCTCCACCAAGATGGAATAGGGCGGAAGTGAAAAATATTAAGAACGATTATGCCAGGGGCAAGCCGGGAGTTATAAAGATATTGTTCGTTCTTTTTTTTTTTTTTAAGCATTGAATAAAATGTAATAAAATGACGTAAGAAGCCCTTTTTAACAATGCGTGAAAGAATTTATTTCTTTTTTTTCTTTTTCCAATCAATTTCGAAGTTTACAAACTTCATCTTCAGGGATGTATTTTTTTTTTTTATAAAATAAACAAACCTTTACTTTTGTTTATAAGTAGCATCGAGATGGTGTGACGCTCTCCACCAAGATGGAATAGGGCGGAAGTGAAAAATATTAAGAACGATTATGCCAGGGGCAAGCCGGGAGTTGAGAGCGTCACACCATCTCGATGCTACTTATAAACAAAAGTAAAGGTTTGTTTATTTTATAAAAAAAAAAAAATACATCCCTGAAGATGAAGTTTGTAAACTTCGAAATTGATTGGAAAAAGAAAAAAAAGAAATAAATTCTTTCACGCATTGTTAAAAAGGGCTTCTTACGTCATTTTATTACATTTTATTCAATGCTTAAAAAAAAAATAAAAAAAAAAAAAAAAAAAAGAACGAACAATATCTTTATAAAATAAATATTTAAAAATGGATTAACAATAGCTGAGAGCGACCCAAAGACTTTTCATTGGCTCCTCCACCAAGATGTAGGGGAGGGCACCACTCCTTTCCCTAGATTGCTCCACTTAAAATGCTAAGTGCTAAGCAAGGAGGCATAAAGTACCATTTTTTGAGTCTAGTATGATTTGACTGAGGATTGAACCTCGGTCTTCCAGCCCATTAGTGAACACTAACTATTATACTAAATGGGCCGGTATCATATATAAAAACCCAGAAAATTGAAGAAAAGTCGAATCTGTTAGTCAAAAACCCCAAGTTCAAACAAACATATGCCATACACTAACACTAAATACGTTTGTGGAAGTCATCTTTTATCTCAATCAACGTATTAGTGATTGGATGAGGAAAAACTAAAATTTGCATATGGGTTCTCTATAAGAGAGGACCCATATGAGCCTTTCATTTTCACTTCTACTGACAGATGACACACAACTTTTTTCCCAGCCATATTTGAAGTGGAGAGTTAAAGTCAAGAATCTACAATTTTTGTAGGAAGCGGGAGTCAAAGTTTTTTTTCAACTGATCCTCAACTTTTGGATTAAAGAATAATTGAAGCATTACGAATAAACCAGTAATAAATGAGTGTCCAAGAAAAAATCAACTTACAAAATCTAGTGGTCCTCCATACATTCCTGACAATGGTAATGTAGCAGCTCTTTGTGATATTCCATATGTACCGTATCCAGGTTTGGGAACTGTTTATGAATAAGGGAAGAAAAATAAAGAAAAGTGAGTATTTTCAAAACGGCATATCAACTAAAAAAGACATCTGCAGGTTGAAGAAACTGTTGGCAAATATAGATTGAAGAAAAAAGAAAATGTAATAAATTTTCTCAAAATTATATCAAATAAAATTTCATAAAAAATGAAATGATAATACTTAGATGAAAATCTTTATAATTAGAGCAACTGACTGAAAATAATGCAAGGAATTAAATGATTGGATTTGATTCATTAAGAGAAAGAGAAAGAGAGTCGATGTTAATGATTTATGTGTGAAATGTACATGACTCGTAAGAGATTAAGGATTAACGCCATATTGAAAGGCATTGGAAGAAGCCGAAGAAGAAAATGAAGAAAGATTAAAGATTTGAATGTTTATATTCATTCTGTTTTGTCTGAATTTCTGAGATTATGAATTGTAATTTGCAAAGAGATTTAAAATAGTTATTTTTTTGTGTTTTATAGTTTATTTACAACACTGCTACATTTGGTACACTTTATACCTTTTGGTAATAAGCATTAAAATGTTGGTACTTTCTTAATAAGAAAAAAAAAGCCAAAACTATGAAAATAAAACTTATGAATTCATGAATAACTATTGTATAAAACCAATAGCATTAAATTTATTTGACTATTGTTGAGAAAATTTTACACTAATTAAAAATTTTAAGAGGAATATGTAAGGATCAGGATGAAATATTGACCACATAATTGTTATAATCTTAATCTTGATCATAACTATTTGTTTTAATATTATTTACAGATGAAATATTTTATTGTAAGATTCTCTTTCAACATAGAAAACACTGTTTTTGATTAACATCTTCATAAATACATATAAGAACTTGTTTTATTTCTTTTATTGATATCTGTTATTTATACATTTATCTTCATAAATTATGCAAAACTGAATTTAAAAAGCTTGTTAATCAGTAGCTAGTATTTTGGTTCTCTTTTTACTAATATTAAAATGAAGTTCTTATCTGTAAATAACTTACAAAACCTTTCAGTTAATCAACTGAGTTTAAAGCAGTATTTTTTTTATTCAAATAATTTTGTGGCCAACAGTATTTTAAATGGTTTATTCATTTTTTTTCAGATGCGTCCATTCATCATTATCAGAGTCTCTGTCCGTCGACTGGTCTGTCAGTCACACTTAAGTTTGAAATAGAATTTTCTTTGGTCGGTCACACTTATGTTTGAAATAGCATTCTCTTTTGTCTGTCACACTTATGTTTGAAATAGCATTCTCTTTTGTCTGTCACACTTATGTTTCAAATAACATTTTCTTTGGTCTGTCACACTTATGTTTCAAATAGCATTTTCTTTGGTCTGTCACACTTATGTTTCAAATAACATTTTCTTTGGTCTGTCACACTTATGCTTCAAATAGCATTTTCTTTGGTCTGTCACACTTATATTTCAAATAGCATTTTCTTTGGTCTGTCACACTTATGTTTCAAATAACATTTTCTTTGGTCTGTCACACTTATGTTTCAAATAGCATTTTCTTTGGTCTGTCACACTTATGTTTCAAATAGCATTTTCTTTGGTCTGTCACATTTATGTTTCAAATAGCGTTTTCTTTGGTCTGTCACACTTAAGTTTGAAATAACATTTTCATCGCTAAATGTGCAGATTGGATGGATACATCTTCATTTAAATGTGTTCAAGCATCGTTATAAGAGATTATGTCCATCTGTTAGTCTGTCATGCATAAGTTTGAAACAGCATTTTAGTTGGTCTGTCATGATTAAGTTTGAAATAGTATTTTTAGATGCATCCACATTTATATGAGAGGGTTTGTCCGTTCAGTGGTTAGTCCATCATTTATTTATCTACCTCCTACAGTGGTAAGATGTGACACAAGGTCGGAAAGTGGGATTTGATAAGTCAGCACCCTAGAGGAAGAGCACTTATGACCTTTAAAAATTGCCTGGGCAGCCCCGTCGACATTCCCCGGTAGGCGTGCCTCAGGCGATTAGCAATCAACTAACCCCTTCTCAAAGGGTGAGAAGGCAAAGCCTGGGTGGGTGGACCTCCTAGAACTGCACAGGACAACCCCACAGACTGGTGGAATCAAGGCCCAAAGGCCAAAACGGTACCGGTCTATAGAGTGTAGCATCCATCGGAACAGATACTACATTGTGATCCCAGCCAAAAGGCCAAGAAAGTAGTCCATCATGCTTAAGTTTAAAATAGCATTTTAGTCAATCTGTCATACATAAGTTTAAAATAGAATTTTAGTCAGTTGTTGATGCTTAAGTTTGAAATAGTATTTTAATATCCATTCACACTTCGCTATAAGAGTCTGTCCATCACACTGAAGTATGAAATAACATTTTCATTGCTAAAAGCACTGATCGAATGGACACATCTTAAGTGAAACAATTGACCACAATCATTTAGAAATATTTATGTGACTGTCAAATGTAATGCAAATGAAAGAGGTTCATTAAAAGTGAATTAATACTGAGAAAACTTTAGTTGAATATACCAATTAAAACGTCGTGCTAACTCCATACACACATGCCATGTTAGTTTTATAGAAGGAAAATACAAGAGACAGATTTGAAAGTTACCAAAAGTTATAGATGTAGGCGTAATGAACAGAGATTCAGCTTTACTTATCCTTTGTATAAACATAGATAACTACTTTTAGTTATCTATAGACTGAGGAGTTCTTAGCCAAGGGAGTTAATTTCCCAACAAGGACAGTAACATACCACGACCTTATTACCAGTGCTGGTGCTACGTGATCATGCCCCACACAAATCAATAATATGGGGGCCCATCACAAGGAGACTACTATTCATTAAAAAAATGAACACATTGATTTGTTTAATTATAAAAAATCAGAGAATTATACAATTTTAATAAAATTTTCAGCATTTTTCCAATAAATTATATATATATGCTATAAAAAGTTATCTTGTGATATTTTAAAAGGTAAACTTAAATAGAATTTAAGTTGATATATCTACATTAACTCCATAACACATCTGGATATACCAGGCATTAGAGATCATGGTAGACCACGTGTGTCAGAAGCGATCTGACTGATGTCAACCCTTTATATTGGACCGCATGAAGAGCAGGCATGAGACATTGTCTGGTATTGTCCACCCTAGAGTCCAGGAGACTCACAGCACTCTAAATATAAAAACAGGATGACGGATAATGTATTAAACTTTGATTCGGAATAGCCACTTTTCATTTTTCTTGTTGTTGTATCAGATTATTGGCATTATAATAACATAACTCGCTACAATGTATTAAAAAAAGTATGTAATCCCGTCCAGACAACTGGTAAAATTCATGTAGTACACCGTCTGATGATCGCAGGAATGTGCGAAACAGTGGTAATGGCACTCGAGGAATATCAATCTTTTTAAGTACTACACACACACACACACACACATATATATATATATATTATATATGTATAATTATTTAATAATAAATATTTAATTATCTACAGACGTATACGTTTTATCCTTTCGGATCATCAGTGTAGAGATAATTATTCAAACTGGTTGAATAATTTGAACCCTGGAACAAGAGTCTCCTTTAACTCCAAATCCTGAAAAACTATACAAAGTGGTGAAAAATCCTATTATGCCGAACAGGCAACGATAGTCAGCTGTCTTAACAGTGTTCAACAAGGAGGAACATGCATTTATAGCTATGATTTGATGGTCTATATTATAACTTCTCACTAGAGGGTCCGGTTGAAATTATATATATATATATATATATATATATATATATATATTTATTAATTAAGTTCAAATATTAACTAAATGAACAAAACCATTACTTTTCAAAAGTGCTCAATATATATGAGAGCTTTTATATTAAAATAAATATAGTTTGAGTATCTGACAATCGTTTCAGAACCTTCTAGATTCCTCCTCAGGGATGTCGGATACTCAAACTATGTTTATTTTAATATATATATATATATATATACAGCACATATGACGTAACAGCTGTCTGTAGATAAAATAGAATTAACAAAACATGGTTACTGTCAGTTTCTTGCCTTGCGTTCTTCAAATCAAATGACTCTTGCATATTCTCTATCACTAATATGTATAACTAATGAATACAGGATCTAATATATATACGGTTTAATAAATATTGAGTTAATATTTTAGGGCAATCGAGTAATATCAATTACATGCATTTTAATATGCACCTAAAACTATACTTTTAGTTAATGAAGAATTATAAAGAAAGAGGAATTGAGGTTAAAAAAAAAAAAAAAAAAAAAAAAAAAATCAAAATCATTCACTGTTAAACTGAAGAGGTTAATTTTTGGTAGAATGTCATTCATTAGCATGGGAAAAAGCAATGTAGATTGCACTCGGCATAGCGTAATGGTTAATCAGTCAATCAAGCAACAACTAATTAGTAATCAATGATGAAAAATATCTGGGAAAAATCTTAAGAATTAGTTATTTTTTATATTAATATTCGTAAAGTGTTTACTTTTTGTATATTTTGATATTAAAGATGTTTATTTTGTTCTTAGTTTTTTTTCTTTCTTTTAAATAATGTGTGACTCCTATGCATCTCTAGTTTTCGATAAAAATGTTATTATGGATGTTTTCCATTGGTTTAGGAACACACATAAATCAGAATACTTGACTTTTGTCGTTAAACTTTAATTCAAGCTAGAGAAATTACTTTCTTTCCAAAGTTCAAAAAGGCTTCAAAATTACTTTGAATAAGAAAGTGTCACAATTGTAAACACAAGTCTGCCATAAAAAAAAGTGTATTAATCAGATTAAAAGATTTCTGGTGATATTCTCTTTGAAAAGTTGTCAGATGGAAATAGTTATTTAGGATTAAAAAAATTTAATTCAAATTATTTTTGTTGCAATATATATATATATATATATATATATATATATATATATATATATTAGTCTTATATTGTATACTTATTTTATAATATAAATATATAATACAAGATATTATTTCTATATTTGTTTCAGTATTTATTTCAACAGTGTTCAATACATGAGTAGAACTTAGTAGTAGTACAAAATATACTTATGGCAAGCAAATGACACAGAAGGTTTGTGTTTCACTTCACTTCAAAAAGGTTAGCCTGATAAACTCGTTTTTGGAGTGAAACACAAACGTTTCTGAAAATAGATAGAGTGTTTAACTATTATATAAAAGTAATTAAAAAAATAAAAAATAATAATAATAAGTCAGTCTCTATTATTTTTAGCTTGAATTAACGTTTAAATGCAATTAAATTTAAAATAACAATTATTAAAATAATCATTACGTGTACAAATAAAGGGAGATAATTGATTAATAAATGATGCATTAATGATTTCTTTTAATGATACAGATTTTTTTTAATTGGTTAAACGAAAAATACTTTTTTTTTTAATTATAATATATTCTGTAATAGGTACTTTCGCTTGACAACATTTAAAAAAAACACGTCAGGATAATTTGAAAAAGAAAACAGAAATTTTCAGGCAACATGAGAGAGTTCCATTCACGGGAAATGAGCATGTGAGTTAAATATAAAACTGAAATTTATTTTGTTGTTGTCGTTTCGTTTGCTTCAGCATCCTGTTGTCAGATCACCAGCTCCGTGGAGAAAAGCCATGCTAGCATTTCGTCGTCTCGAGCAGCTATGCTGGCTTCGCCGTTGGGTGGTCGGTGTTTTAGACATGACTCGATGATGTGGTCGACTGTCTGTTCAGGGTGATCACAGTTGCAGACAGCCGAGTCCCTGAGTCCCATCCTTTCCTAGTCACGGTGAAACGGACGATATTGGTCCTGAGGCGGTTGAGTATTGTCCAGTTGGCGAGGGAGGTCCATGCCTGGTAGTTTGTCCGGCTCCTCCATGAATTTGTGCAGCCTTGATTGATCTGCTGACTGCCATTCCTCTGTCCATCGACGTCTTGTTCATACAAGATCAGCTTAACATCACTTGAAACTTTTCAAATTATTCTGACGTATTTCTTTCAAAAAGTTGTCAGGTGAAAATAGTTATTTAGAAATATATTTTATTTTTTATAAAAAACTTTTTTGTTTAACTCTGATGTATTTTTATATTAACCAATTTTTACAAAGTGTCATTTTAAAATTGCTTTCAGTGAAGAATAAAAACTACATACAAACAGGCAAACATACAACACTAGAAAACTATTCAAGACACTATAAGTATTAGTATGAAATTCAGAGTGACAATTCATTGCAATCAATCCAGAAGTGTAAAATTAATCATGCATGAAGAGAAAAAAAGAGAGACAAGAATAAAATGCAACTGACTTGAAGGAGGATAATAGACTGTCGGAGGAATAGAGATTAAAGCATAACATTGTTATTTGATGAATTGATGATTAAGAAAAAGTAACATTTAAATAAATGGAATTGAAATTTAAATAAATGGAATTGAAATACTAAAGGAAAAAAACTCATTACTGAAGTTTAAAAAAAATGATACAATCAAAATGAAATAAAATATGTAAAAAAAAATAGAAGATGTATATAGGGTCTGCCACAAACAACTATATATTTTCTTTTGTTTGTAACCTTGTTGATACTTAAGCATTTCTTCTATTTTATGTGAAAGTGGAAATCGCATATTTTTATTTGATTAACATTTTGATATAAATTTTATTTCAGATATACATTATGTCCACATGATTAACAAAAGACCAAAAAAATGTGGGATTGAAGTGATTATGGAAATCTGAAAGCATTCGTCCATAAGAATGTTGAAAGCAATTTCAGTCCAAGCCACTCACCTACCCAGTGATTATTAGTCTGATGGGTTTATGTTGAAATAAAGATTATATAGTTACTTATGGTGGACCCTGTGTGTGTGTGTGTGTATGTATATATATATATATATATATATATATATATATATATATATATATATATATATATTGAGCTTCATTTTGAGCTTACAAGAATCGATCTGAACTATATAAAAGAATTGTTTTTTTTTATATTATCATGTAAAAATTGATGTTATATATATTTATATACATATATTTTTTTTATTATTATCAATTTAATGTATCTGGGCACAAAATGTCTTTAAAAACAGAATTTTCCATCATGACCCGTGATCTTCCTCACTGTGTAGTGATAGAACTGGAATTTTGTATATAGTTTGCTTAGACATTGTCAAGACAACCTAACGGCCTCTTCAGAGCCAAAGTCTGTTAGCCATATACATAATATTATTATAACTGCTCTACATATAATGTTGAGCACTTTTACAAATTTACCAGTTTATAAATATTATTAAAACGAAAAACTAAAATATTACAATGGCTACATCTTTATTAAATCATATAACTTACATTTAAGCAAACATTCAGAATAATATACTTAAATATTTTTTCTTGGGGGGGGGGGGGGGGCAGTATTTATTCCAATAGTGCTCATTACATAAGTAGAACATAATAATAATAATAATAATAATAATAATAATAATAAAATATGTTGAATATCTACACAAATGCAATGATGTTTCTATTATAGGTCTCAGGTTGCCAGAAGCCATGGTCAGTCTGCAGACGACCTAACATTTCAAGGCAGCGCTGGATGCATCATTGCTGCTAACTTTTGGATAATTACTCCTCACTTGAACAACGGAGGATGTGAGGGGATGCAATTCTGGCATTAAAAAATGATTAACTGGAATTTGAATATACCTTTCGAGGAGTTTCATTACACTAAATAATCCCTAAAAGTCTGTCTCCATAGTTAGCTTAATATCCAACATGAACACAGACCACCTGATTGTAGCATGTAGGCGATTCACACCTCACATCAAAGCTGTTATTGAAGCTGAAGGAGATTTTAATGAACAAAATTACAAATCAATATATTTATTCTTATCATCAAAAATGTTTTTACATAAAAAGACGTTATTATCTGTTTCTAAGAGTCATTTTTGTGGATGTATAAATCTCCTCTAAAATATGTTACACACCCTGTATATGTGTGTAAAAAAGAAGACAAACGGAAAACAGGTTTAAAATGCAGGAGAAAAACAAAAACAAGAGATTTGACCGGGTTCGTTCGTATTAACGAACATCTTCAGAAAAAATGAAGATTTGGAAACAATTTACACACCCTGTATATATATATATATATATATATATATATATATATATATATATATATATTACATACACACACACAGATGGCTGTGCTTTCTGGGTATGTCCGTGGCCACCGAGAGTTGACAAGGCCAAGCAACTAACTTCTTGCCCCCCCTCTGACGTCATTGTGTTTGGTTAACTTAATTTTGTGCTTTTTTAAATTTCATTTCATGATTCAAAAAGTTAAAATGCCTACTGCATGTGTTTGGATTTCCAAAAGAGAAAGAATTACTGCAAATATGGATACACGTAATAAAGCGAGATATGTTTACACCGACTAAATAGTGTAGTAAGTTTGAATATTTTTTAATTATATAAAAAATCAAAAGTCTGAATTACTTATTCATTATTTGATAAAAAAGTAGTGTTCCATTTTTTTTAATTACTTTTTTTCGATGTCTTAAGTGTAGTATAGTTTATCTTTTCTCTGTACTTTTGTAGATTAAATAAATGAAATAATAACGTCATATTTAATCAATATTTAAACAAAAAATATTAATTAAACAATGCTTTATTCAATGATAATATCGTTAATTCTTCGAGTTATACTGATTTTATTAACAAGAGTGTAGGGGCATTTTTCGTAATATATACGAAATAGTTTAAAAAAAAAAATTATTTTAAACATATACAGATCTTTATTTTCATTAAAAAAAATTATGGATTTTTTTTATATATATAAAAATATACCTTTAGTAATAGTGTATTTTGTTTAAAAAAATAATACATTTTCACTAAGATTTAAAAAAAATGGTTTCACTATATCTCCTGTGCTTGTTTATTAATAAGTATTGAAAATTTCATTAAAATTGGTTGATTTCCTGAATTTTGGTGAATTTTTAAGTGAAGGGAGGGTCAAAATGTTTTTACATTTTGGGGATCGGCCTTTGATTTTGCACGTACCTATCTCTTAATAGCAAGATAGGAGTTGGTGATTCCATTATTAAACAAACAGTTAACATTGAACTTTTTTTTTTGTATAATTTTTAAACAAATTTCAAAGTCTGAATTACTTACGGTTGATTAGGTTAAAAGTTTAAATAATGGTCATTCATAATTCAGTTTTTTGCAGTATTTGATCGTGAATTATTATTTTCTTTAAATTTATATTGAATAAAGATCAGTTTCAGGATAAATCGAATCGTGTTCCTTTCTTTTCTTTTTTTACATGCAATTTTTAAAGTTTTCTAATGCTTTGTTTTAAATATTTACAATATCGTATGGTCAACATGTTTTGATATTTTGGATAACTTTAGTAAAGGTGTTTTTTGTTTACAGGAAATAATACATTTGCACCAAGCTTTATAATAAAGTAATGGATTTATTATATTCCGTGATCATTAATTAATAAATACTGAAAATTTCATTAAAATTGGTTGATTTCCTGAATTTTGATGGATTATTTAGTGAATGGAGAAGTCGAAATGCCTTCTTATTGTTATTACGACGGCCATTGTTTTGACACGCAATGCAGTGACGTCATTTTCTAGCAAACAGGCCTGTAGTAACTCTCGGTGGCCATGGTATGTCTCTCCTCGAGTGGAAATGTAATCAATGGGATTTTTTTTTTTTGTAATTTTTGTTTTACTGCCTCGCTATGAATATTTTCTGAAGAAGAACTTTTTTGATTTCTGATGAGCCCATAGATGAAAGATCTGCGTTGACATACAAATGTTGGATGTTCTTCTGTGAACGAAACGATCTGTAAACATGTTGTAATTATATATATATATATATATATATATATATATATATATATATATATATATATGATATTTTAAAATGCGATTTAAAATTTAAAAACAACAACAATAGTTTGATTTTCTTTAGAAATTATATGTCATTTGCATTAATATTCCTAAATAATTCCTTCGTAGATAGGTGCTTAAGGTAGTACAGAATAACAATAGAAAATACACATACAATTAAATGGTGAGACAATAAGACATCAAATATTTGAGATAAGGATGGACTAAAAAGATGCAACAAAAAATACGCACATAAAAACAAACAAAATTACCCAATTACTCTAACAATAAAAACACAAACAACAAAATATATACAAAAGCAAAAACAAAAAACAGGCAAGATATTACGGAATTTTCTTTCATTTTTTTTTCTTCTTTTACCATATTTTGGAAGGTATGGTAAGCCTGTTAGTTCTAAAGACAACAGTTAGCGTGCACACACCTGGATAATTAGGTATCCTAGTTAAAGACCTACATGCTCTGATATCACCATCATCCCAGGCTCTTCGCGGTCGGTCCAAAAAGCGAGATGGAGCTGCAAAGAGATAGAACGGATTTATAAGGAATAACATAAGAAAACAATCCTGAAAATTAAATGATTCGGAAGTCAAGGAATTTTGCAGCATTATAATGATAACATACACTGTGCGATTCCTTTTTTGCAGGCGCAAGCAAATGTAAGTATCTTTCAATTATAAAATGGTTTATTAACTTTAATAACTTGTTGGCAGCATATCATTAAAAAAATAGTTATAAGAAACACTTAGAGCATATCAGTACAGCTCCTATCAACACTGAAGTCATGGCAAAAACTCTTGCCAAAAAGTGTTTTTGGCCCAAGGGGAGGCAACTTCAAACAAAGAGAAACAACTACTTCTATTATTCAAACAAATTGTTTTTTCATAGCATATCAACTATTTTTAGATTATTTAATGCCCAAACGTAATTTATCTATTGTTGATGATTTATTAAACACATTAGTTTCGGTTAATAAATGGCACATCAACCTTTATGGATTATTTAATAACAAATCAGATTAAAATTTATTCTTTTATTTTACTTTATTTGTTTTTAAAAATCTAATTAAATATTTTTTTATAGGAGTTTAAGGAAACTGAGTATCTGGTAAGGGGACGCTATTTTGAAAACTCTTTCTAGATTCTGTGCATTGTAGTAGTTATGTTCATATATATATATATATATATATATATACACATATATATATGTAAAAATAAAAATGGAATAAAGGATAAGCAAATCAACAACTAGCAAAAATAAACTCAAAAACACATATTGAATAGTTCTACCAAAATATTTCAATTGTAAACTTTTCTGTCTTTAATTAAAGTTCTGCTACCGACTGATGATGATTGTATTTTACAATCGAAATATTTTGGTAGAACTTTTCAATATGTGTTTTTGAGTTTATTTTTGCTAGTTGTTGATTTGCTTATCCTTTATTGCATTTTTATTTTTACATTTTGTCTGAAACATTGTTTCTTTTATTCCTCATATATATATATATATATATATATATATTTCCTACACTCTTAGTATATGTCTTATGATCAATACATCAGCTTCAAGTAGATGTCCATATGTTAAGTATATGGTTGTCTTATTTAGATCCAGCATAGGACTGTATCTTGTCTTCATTCAGGCAATGGCTTTGTGGTTTGTAGGACTTTCATAGACTTTGTTGTTTTGACGATTACCCCACATTTATCAACATTTTCTTTGAAGATATGTTGTAATTTTGCTATTTGAGTCTGAGTATTTTAATGTAATTTAATGTTTGTAACTTCATATTGTTAGAATTTTGGGCCAGTGTCAGCTTTTCTAGTTTCTTTGATACCCACGTTACTGATTATCCAAGCTAGGATAATTGTTTTGTTTATTTGCATGGTATTATTTGAACTACTATTCTCAGCTTAGTTGTTATTTTCACGTTTCAGCCAATGTAACCATTTTGAACTTTCACATAACAATTTAATAAACAGAATAGTTAATCAATCCTCCACCTCCCCATGTTAAGAATGGCTTTCTAAATTATAACATTATTATTTCAGCCCGGTCTGTAAACTGCATAAGTCCCCCTTTTTAAATTTATTTTCTTACTAATTCTCTGGATTTTCCTAATGGGTTATGGTTACAAAAAAAAAAAGTTTGAATTATCTCTCCTTTCAACTGATTCTTCTAAAATGAAAATTTCATCTGTCCCGATAATACAGAATCACCTATATTTTTTATTATATTACAGTGTAAGTGATGTAATAAATCCAAATATATTTTAACTGGCTTAACTGATTCCGTAATCTGAGTCCATATCCATTACACAAGTTGTGCCCTTCTCATTCTTCAGTGATCACCCTCAGGGGGAGGGCGGGGGTTGTTACTTCCTAAAGAAATACATCAATATCAAAGCAAGATTATCATTGTCCCATTGCATTGATCTGTGGTTTCAAAATACTTTTCTAGCTGCCACCCGCTTGACCCTTATACTATGCCCCTAGTACCCCCTCCCCCTCCTACCCATATACAATAAAAAACTTCTTTGAATTAATAATTATACAAATAAATGTATAAAACGCTTTTGACGTACAGGGTGGTCCGAAAGTAGTAAACATATTTCAGGATTTAAAACAGTTTTATGTCAAATGTTTTTATAAAGTTGGCAACAATTATGACAGATTAAAAAAACAAAAACTTTGAATGTCTATTTCATATTTAAAATTGTAAAGAGAAAAGAACAAATGTAGTAGTTTTTTTTTTTACTAATGAGTCACCACTTATCAAAGCCCAAAGCAACTCTAGGATAAGAATTGAGATGGATTGATTTTCAGTTGAATGATGAAGAATATGAGAGGATTGAAAATGCTGAATGGAATGAACAAAGTTTGATTACTTATGGGGGGACGATTTATGAGTAGTATTTGTTGACATTCGATTTGAAGATGGCCATGTTGTAGTCTGCAGAGAAGCAGTCCAATGGTAATGTATTCAACGGACAGGAAGTTTTTGGAAAGAAACTCTGTTCATGGAAATTTCATCTGAGATTAGGCATGTGGAGGAAGAAAGAAAAGTTATTTTCAGTTGTGGTAGAAGATGAGTTCTTGTGAATGTCTTACAAGGAGGAACTAGATATTGAAGCTCAGTTGAGCACTTTCCATTTCACTTCAGCTTGATCCAGACAGATTCCTATAATTTTCTTTCCTTTATTTCAACATTGTAATGATGTTTTCATTATTTTACTAACTACTAAAGATGTTATCTTCTTTCTATATAAAACTCAATGTCTGTGTGTATGCACGTCTGTGATGTTTGTGGGTTCCCTATAGAAAAAAAGTTAGAAAATCTACATAAAATCTAAAAGTGTATACAATACAACACACTTTACAGGATACATATTTTTTCTATGTTTTTTCTCCATAATTTTCTGAGTACCCCCTTCCCATTCCACTGTTTCTTACCTTTGATGTTCATCATTTCTTTAAAAAAATTTTTTTTTTTATTGTTCTACAATAAACTTTCACAAAAGTTTTTAGCTCAATCTCCTAATTGTAAATTATTTTTCCTACATCATTTGATGGCTTGCTATAGTTGGTTGCTGGTATATTTTGATTTGTTATAATGGTGAGTTTTTAATTTAGGAAGTTCATTTAAGTCCAATATTATATTTGATTGTTTGATAATCCAAGGAGACGCATCTATTAGTTATGTTTTGTGTTTTATTGAGATAGATTCTCTGATTCTTCAACAATATATTCCATCCGGAATCTGAATGTCTTTATTTTTCTCTCCTTTTGGTTGAACAGATGTTTATAATTTAGTTTTGGTATACAACCACAAAATTATTTACCATCTTTCTATTGGTACTATGTCTCCCTCGGCTCTGCATTTCAAACCTGCTTATATAGGATATAAAGTGAAAGAATAACAAAAACTAGAAAAGAAAAAAAAGGGAAAGATGGTCTCTGTTGATGGAAACAATGTACTCACCACTGGAACTTTGTTATGTGGTATATTTTTCTCCAGTGACACCGTATTCAATGCAACAACGTGTTTGCCACTCAACCGTTATCATGTAGAAAACCATTCTCCAACAACACCATTTTTAATACTGATCTCTATCACTCACACAGGGTTGATATGCATAAATACTTTTTTTCCAACATGCACTTGTTTTTTTTCACATCCAGGTTCTGCAAGTCATTTTATGGCGTCGATAAGGTAAGTCAAGACTATTTCCACCACTTATCACGTCCGCCACATAAAGCCAACCTCACTCATGTACCAGTTGTGTATATCAAATACAGTATACTATACAATAAGATGAATAAAATGAACATATGTAGCATATCTTAATATGAAGACATGCACATCTTTGAATATCCTGTGTGGTATCAGTCATGTGATTATCTTTCATTCTTTTATGCAAATTTAGCAAGACGTGACACCTTTTCAACACCGTCCTCGAAGAGATTCCGACTTCAATGAACACTTCTTTGTACTTCACCAAATTATATATAACAATACATTCTCTCACACATCAAATAAATATTGTTACAATTTTTAATGTGACCCGGGGATTACTATCAACAGCAACTTGCGTTCGACAAAGCACGTCTCTAAAATTGTCAAGAAGGCTAAGGGATGTCTTGACATCACTTAGTCAGACCTTTGTTAGATGCTCTCCACTCATCTATTTTAAACTGTATTTAGCTAGAGTGCAACCGCAATTAGAATTCACATCATCTGCCTGGAACCCTCATCTTGTTCAGAACATTGACCGCCTGGAAACCGTTCAGAGACGTGCAACCAAGCAAATACTCTCCATCAAACGCCTACCATATTCTGAACACCTTGCTTTGAAGCTTCAACATCTAGCAACTGACTTAGTAAACAACCACAAAATTATTTACCATCTTGTCAACAACAACAACAATCCTGAGCATCTTTTTGATCTCCATATTTCTTAACGCATGTGGCAATGCCCACAAGGTCATAAAAATGCACAGCTCCCATAAGTTTTAGAAATATTTTTTCATGCGCAGAATTGCTGAAACATGGAACAAACTGCCTGCATCAGTTGTTCGCATCCTTTAAAACCCCCATGCTTTCCCAAGACTACACTTGATGCTCCCCCCCCCCCTTATATACACATGTATACATGCAAATGCACTTTTGATGAGTCGTAGTGCACCAGAGCACTGCACACAATTATTTCATTATTATTATTTAATAACAATAACATTTTTAACAATGCTTCTCATTCATCAATCCGCCCACAAAGGATTTCTCTTCAGCATCTCTCTGTTCATCCCCTGCTTCTAAATATCATCTGTATTTGCTTAAGTGGCCATGTTTGTTCGTTTCTCTTTGAACCACAGAAGATGGACACTCGCACTCTCCACATATATCAACAATTTTGTCTACGATGCCAATAGACAGCAATAACTTCGAAAGAAACAACAAAAAACAAATCAGAGAGTTGAACTTACATGCAAACATTGGCGATTGATATCTTGTACTAAACTTGGGCTCGTATTTTGCTGATGGAGCTCGAGAAGCTTTCCATGGATCAAGGGCGGGAGGGGGTAAAGATTTGCGCTCGGACAACTCTTTATAAATCACACTGCCTAGGCCTGAACGATCTTTCAATTTAGACATTTCTTCAATTTCTTTCTTGATTTGCAGATCTTCCCGAGGAATTTCATCCTCATCATCCATATCTTCTCCTTTGCTTTTTCGTCTCTGCCGCACTGGAAAAAAAAAAGGACAAACAAACGTTATAATATATACGCATGAAAACTATGGAATATCAGAGTCAGAGTAAGTGAAAATTAGGCGACTGAACAAAAAAAAGAAGAAAATGTTACACATGATGAAAAATGGTCCCAAACAAAAATATATAAATAAGTGGTTGTTGTCTTAAAAAAGAAAATGCAAGCATCATCATCATCATCATATTCGTTTTTTTTGTACTAATGGGGCATCACTTATCAAGGTCAAAGGCCATTTGAGGTCAAAGAGTTAATGATAGGTACGTGCAAAAATGGCGCCTTCTTGTACGGACTATGCTTATTAAAAAGCGCTTATCATTAATTATTTAATTAGTTTCCGTGTAAACTTTGATTGTGTTTGAAAGATAAAAGCCTAAACTTAATCTCTAAACGAAAAAAACTGCATATTTACGTGTGAAAAATAAATTATAATAAAATATGTAATTACGACGGTCAAAAACCCCAAAAATTCAATGAATTTTGAACTTTGAAAAAATTACTTGTAAAAATCCCTTAAAAGATAAATATAAGTTTTTGGGAACTATTTCAAAGATAATTATTAAATTAAAGTCATAAGACACTGAATTAAAAAAAAATAAATCCCACGTTTGACTAAAAATTAGCAAAATTATCCCTTCAAATGTGATAAATGAGTAAAATCCGCCATAACTTCATCGGAAAAGGACTTTGTTTACAAATTGACTGACGCTATGCAAAATATATGGAAGACAAAAATGTCATAATTTATCATTTTTAACTTTATATATAAAAATGTAATAATAGTTTATAGAAGTTGAAAAATTATTATTCATTAATTTCTTTATTCTTTTTAAGGTTATAAACAAATTTAAGTACCCTTATTTTGTTATAATAAAAAAGGAAATGCTTATTTAATTATTTGTGAGTGTACGCAATTATTTTTAACTGAAACGGTTCAGTTTTTAATTTTGTAATACTCTGAAATTATTGATGACGTCTGTTTACCAATGTTTTTCCTTAGAATTTGAAATAAAACTATTTTTTAAATGTTAAAAATATTTTTACGTTACAAACTGTGTCAATTTTATCAATTTTTTTTTACATGATTTAAAACTTTAGTTACTCGATTTATTCTTAACGTGTCGTAACGATGAATTACATTAATTCTTTTAAAAATAAAGTGTTTTTATTTTAAGTGTGAAAAAGTAAATTAAAGTCAATGACTACACTGACAATTTATTCATTGAAAAAAAAGTTAAAACAGTTATTTATTGATAAACAGAATTCAATTTTGAAAGAAAATGTCATGTTTGAATTCTCTTTATTTATTAATAAATAATTGTTTTTAACTTAAATATTTATTAATGAAAAAAAGACAAAACAAATACAAATCTTTCCAAATAATTGACGATGAATTGTGAAATGAACGAAATTGTTGAATCTCTAAAAAAAAAAAAAATTTGAGTGCGCTGTAAAAGTGAGTGATTGTTGGAAGGCTAATCCCACCTGGTTATTACAGAACGGGGCTACCATACTAATGAAAGTTCATCGTTAGTAGAAATTATTCAATTTTTAAAATTCTTTTTTTCGTTAAGTTCCTGGATCTCAAATTTGTCAATTTTTGGTTTATTTTCAAGATTATAAAAAAATTTTCTTGCGCTGATGATGCCACGTTCATCTATGAAAGAGAAATATAATTATGTCGCATTCTTTATTTTTCCAAAAACTCTAATCATTAAAATCACATGAAATATTTTTTGCAATTATATTATTTTTTTGGTGAAAATATTGATTAAACAATGCTTTATTCAATAATAATATCGGTAATTCAAAAAATTAATTTTTCTTCGAGTTATAGTGATTTTATTAACACGGTATTTACTGGCCTTTTTCGTAATATATACGAAATATTTTGAAAAAAAAAATTTAATTGTCAACATCTACGATGCTTTATTTACATAATCAACATTTCAAAATTCATGCATTTTTTTTTTATTAATATATAAAAATATAACTTTAGTAAAGGTGTATTTTCTTTTTAAAAAATACATTTTCACTAAGATTTAAAAAAAATAATGATGGTTTCATTATATTCCGTGATTGTTGATTAATAAATATTGAAAATTTCAGTAAAATTGGTTGATTTCCTGAATTTTAGTGTATTTTTAAGTGAAGGGGGGTCAAAATGTTTTTTCATTTTGGGAATCGGCCATTGATTTTGCACGTACCTAGTTAATGAGATAGAATGATTGCTAGTTGAAAGATGAAGAACCCCATGAGAAGATTGAGGTTGATAAATGGAATGAACTAAGTTGTGGGAATGGTTTATGAGATTTGATTTGAAGACTACTATGTTATAATGTGCCGGGAAGCAGTCCCGCGATAATGTATTCCACAGGAGGAATCTCTTGCGAAGAATCTCTTGACGCTTGGCACACGGGCGAAGAAAAGAAAGTTATTTTTCGTTCTGGTAGCAAAGTGAGTTCTTGCTGTGAATGTTTTACAAGGGGGGACTAAAGATTGGAATTCAGTCCAGCACATTCTATGGAAGTAACGATAAAGTTTTATAAGTATACCAGACCACCAGTTTGGTCAATACTTGTTATATATATATATATATATATATATATATATATAAAATTAAATAAACATTGGTGGGACAGTCGGCACTAATTAATTTGTGTTTCAATGCATATACATCTTCTCAAGGATCCATATGCATTGAAATACAAATTAATTAGTGTCGACTGTCCCACGAATGTTTATTTAATTCTATAAAAGCTCTACTCTGTATTGAGCACTTTTGAAAAATATTAGTTTTGTGTTCATTATGTCAATATATTTGAACTTGAATAATTAATATATATTTACTTGAAAATGGATGAGTTTACTTTTTGAAAAGTTACCAAAAGCTATCATGATGTAATCAGTTTTCAAGTAAATGTATATAATAATCATTTGTTTTGTAGCCCCACCCACATTTAATTATTTACGGCATTCGCCTCCTCCAACCAATTCTCTTATCAGTTGCTATTTATCTACGCTATTCACCTTTTGTAACGTCTTTCAGTGTGCACATTGACTACTTCTCTTATCATTCACTTTTTATTTATGCCGTTCGCCTTTATTGATGTCATCCAGTGTGTACAGTGACAAATAAGCAAGGTCCAGAAAGTTTTTTTTTTTTAAGTATACTAGATTCTCCAGATCTAGTTGGTCCGCCTAGTATGTGTATATGTATATACAGGGTGACCCCAAAAAAACGGGCCCCAAATCTAATTAGGCCTCGTTTCTTAGTGTTTTGTCCAAATTAAATGAATTTTGGAACATAACTAGTTTATTATATTCACAACATCATATCAAAACACTAGGGTATTTGGCCTTTTTTTTTCTCCGTTCTACAGCATGTGTTCTAGATGGACTCCTTTTAGCTCCGTGCATTTCTTGAGGTGCAGAACGAAGTTGTCCATGACGTTCTTACAGACTGAATTGGGAATGGCTCTCATCTCCTCCCTGATGGCTTCCTTGAGTTCCGTGATGGTTCTGGGGTTCCTTGCGTACATTCTGTCCTTAAGATAGCTCCAAAGGAAATAATCTGGGGGGCTTAGATCTGGGCTATGGGGTGGCCACTCAAAATTAGTCTTGAGACTGATCACTCGGCCTCCGAAGTTCTCTTTCAGCCAATCTCAGGACAGGTTTGAGGTGTGAGAACTTGCCTCGTCTTGCTGGAACCAGAACTTGCTCATGAGCGACGGGTAGAGGGTCTGGAGCTCACTCTTGAAGGTTTTGAGGACCTCCACATACCGCTTCTTGGTGACTGTCACTGCTGCGCCAGATTCTTCGATGAAGATTGGTCCGATGATGCCTCTGACCGAGATTGCAGCCTACACCGTGCAATTAGGAGAGTGCAGGGGCTTGGTGGCTACTTCATTGGGTCTGGAGGACCCTCAGAAGACATTTGTCTTGGAGTTCGCCTTTCCGTCAAGATGGAAGTGGGCTTCATCTGAGGTCCAAAGGAGGTTAAGGAAACCTGGTGTCTCCTCAATCTTATCGAGCATCTTGACTGCCATAGCGCTCCTCTGCTTCTTGTCTGAGGCTGTAAGTGTCTGTATTCTGTATGGGTAAGCCCTGATATCGTTCACCAGCACTCTCCTGCAAGTCTCACGGGAGATACCGAGGGACTGACTTCGCTTACTCACAGAGCGTTTTGGACTCTCCTGGAGAGACTCTCTCACACTTTCGACCAGCTCGGCTGTCCGCTTCTTGGGACGTGCCGAGTGGCTTGGACGGTTCTCACTGGCAGTGTTGACGTTCTCCACGGTCCCATACTTCTCGAAGTGGTCCACCCAGTTCTGAATTCTGCTTTTGGGTGGAGCCTTTTCACATCCGAACTGATGCATGAAACTGTCCTGGGTTTTCTTAAACGAGCCTGTCTTGTAGTAAAATTTAACACAATGTATTCTTTGTCCCAGCTCCCACTGAGGTCTTGGTGTACTCACGGTCGTTGATTCTGCCATGTCCTGTAAAATAAGGGCAATTGGTGAATAAATAAAGGAGATATCACATAAAGTGTACACGGGCCCGTTTTTTTTGAGTCACCCTGTATATATATATATAATTATTTTTATTTATACAGACATGTACAAAATCTGCGACACTGGCATGTCAATGTTATCGATCAACAGCTGTTAGAAACTGAGATCTCATCAGGCAGAGTTAGAATCTGATCTTTACATCATATCATATTCTTTCCAAATATGATCTGATCTGAGGTAAAGATCGGATTCTAACCCTGCGTAATGAGATCTCAGTTTCTAACAGCTGTTGATCGATAACATTGACATACCAGTGTCGCAGATTTTGTACATGTCTGCATAAATACATTGAGCACTTTTTATAAGCCCAGTTGAAATTCTTTGGATTCCTATCCTGTGGATGTTTACTTTGCCTGGATTATATATATATATATATATATATATATATATATATATATATATATATATATACACACACACACACTGTCACTGTCCATAAAGGGTCACGGTTCTATGTTCCCTGTTTAAATAGATGCTGTCGTAAAGGACCCCATCCCTGTTTAAGTGGATGTTGTCATCCATTATGCACAAAGTCAAACAAACATACAAGATAACAAGCAAGATCTTTTGTTTTAGCATATAGCTCCATCTTTATAAATTTACGTACGTGTATATGTTTATATATTTGCATGTACAGAATTCACTCTTAAACTAATTAACTCATCGTTATGAATTTTCGAATACAGCCGCTAAGCGTAAGTGTCCAAATGTGGGCTATATTTAGTTTAATTTAGTTTTATGAGAGGGGGTGGAAGCCCTTTGTGAAAATTCAGATACCTCCGATTTTTGTGAAATTTTAACAATAGGCATTATACATCAATTAGTCTTCTTCAAATTTCAGTTTCTTTAGAGTTTTTTAAAGGGTTTAAACGACCTCCAATTTGAAAATTCAAATATATCAGACTTGTATTGAATTTGATCCATAGTCATTAGACACCAATTAAACAAGATTCCTTGAATTTTAATTTTTTCTTAAATCCCCCTTAAACTTAAATTTGAGGCATTTTCTATAATCAAAATCATGTAATGGATTGTGATCAAAATTAGAATAAGAATTCTAGACAAAGTTTAGTATCATTACATCTTGATTTTAATCTTCGAGAGTGATGCAAAATTAATCTGTTCCGGGGGATTAATTTTACTCGTCCTGGGACGGGTATTCTTCTAGTATACACATACAACTATGTAAATCACATAAAAAGTAAACTCAAATTGTGTACAAAATAAATCAATCGTCCTTTAGTTATTTTTGTAATAAAGCCAACAAATAATTGATTATATATATATATATATATATATATATATATATGTGTAAACTCAGTTTTTTTTCATCCATAATTGTGTTTTTATCAATATGTGTCCAGCATTAAAACAAATTCCACATTTTAAATCAATACATTGTAAAAGTTATTTTTAGAGCCTTAAAAAGGCCAATTTTTGAAATTGAGTTATGCTTGAATTGACTTGAGTAATCAACAGATTTCAATAATCAAAGGAAGGAAGGAAGGAAGGAAGGAAGAGAGAGAGAGAGAGAGAGAGAGAGAGAGAGAGAGAGAGAGAGAGAGAGAGCGCATATAAAAAAATCAAAGATAACAAATTTTCAATTACATTATTAATGGAGATTTCATCAGAAGACAAAAAATTGAAAAAAATCCATAAAAAATTAATTATGAAAACAGTTTGCAAGAATAAAGAAAATAATAAAATCCAATTAAAGCCCATAAATTAATTCTTGTTTTTACATGATTTTCAAGTAGTTTCTAACACATCTACTTGGTGAGGGTGTGGTGTGTGGAGTTAGGGTCTCCGAGTTGTCCAATGTGAATTCTGAATCAGTGAACACTGCTATATATGACTTAGTAGCTAGATGCTTTTAAAATTAAGTGTAAATATGATTTACCATGCGCATCGTGTCATTAAGTATGATTGACCTTTGAGAACACACATCATACCATATATGGTTAGCTTGGTCATGTGACATGGAAAGGATTTGAAGTAGGATTTCAGTTGCTTAGAAAATCTTGGTGGAGAAACGAGTCGTGTAACGGCCGGAGAATTAGGGGACATTTAGACAATGATAGTCAGAAGCAACAGTTAGCTAAGGAATGGAGATCCAGCAGTTAAGATAAATTATATCTCAAGTTGAAATAGTTGTTATCTCCCGCTACAAATAATACAACATTTTCACGTTACCCATCCAAAGAAAATGGCAGAGAACATATTGTCACCATGGCATACGAAACGCAGGTGGCAACATAGTTCCGTATCTAGTATACAACACAAAGTTCAAATCCATTCCGCTCTATTACGTTCACTTATGCAGTAATAACATTTAGAAAGGCATGACCTTCTGCTTTCCCTCCAGTTATGTATAAAACATCAGTTTCTGTACCATGTGTCATCTTATATATGAAATAAAAACGATTTTTTCTCCTGTACTTTTATAATTAATAGCTTTTTTTTCATTACAAGTTAGACAATTAAATCTGTTTCGGCAATCGTTTATGCCAAATATTAGTCCATGTTGTAAAAATAAATAAATAAAAATAAAATATTTTCAATCGATTTTAATATTTTTATTCTGATCAATATTTTTTTGTCATATTTAGGAGGGTGGAGGAGTTTTTACTCTCACAATCAGAATTCCTAATTCTGCCACCCAGATCACCAGGTACTAATTTAATTACAGACAATTTTTTTTCTTTCTCGCTATTCATCATTTTGTTGGCTATTATTTTCCCTTCTCGATAACCTACGGCTAACCTACATTACACTCTCAAGAGAGAGAGAGAGAGAGACAAGAAAAAAAAAAAGACAGTTTGTTTTATGCATTTAATAGCGTCACCATTTTGTATATTCCCTTGTGGGTCAATTGGTTAACACACTGTACTTAGAGACAGAGGTTGTGAGTTCGAACCTCACCTGGGACAATTATTTTTACTATGATTTTCACCCAAAATGAACTTAGACATTTCAAATTACAATGTTAAGCAGATTGTTTACTTTTATTCTTTAATCTATGTAATTTACAGAAATTAAGATCCCAGACGCCACCAGGTAGCCCTATTAGTATGCAATAAATATTTATTTGGGCATTAAAATAATCCAAAGGATTGATATGCCACAGCATAACAGACTACCCAAAACAAATCACTTATTTAGCCACTTGGTTCTTGAATGTTACATTTATAAAACTCAAAATATTTGAACCAATCAGAACATTTAGTATTTCACTAAATACACTCATGTCATATAGAAATGAGAGCAAAATATAATTTAACGTCCCTAATGTTAACTATAGGCTTCAATAAGTAAATGCAACCATTTCAGTTAATTTTTTTCTTCAAAGGATAAATCTAAGGAGATTAATTTACAGAATATTATTAACTATAATAATGTTAGACTAGGAGGACCCCGTGGAAATTCCATGGTGATTTCTACATCAATCTGTATAATTTACTGTTAAAAATAATATTCCTTTTGAAATAATAAATGTCTGTTAGGATCAATACTTTTAAGAAAAAAAGACTTTCTTATCCCGTAAAAATAATTGTCATTGTCAGTTAAATATTATTTAATAAATAAAACAAATATGTCTCTTCTTTATTTATTTAAAATTGTAGCAATCTTTTAAAATCAATAAATATTATCTGTCTTTTTACCGTAAAAATAATTGCCAGTTGCATATTCTTCAAATCAATAAAACGAATGTCACTTTTTGAAATGTGTTTATTTAAAATGGTAATGTTTTAGTCGATGGGACGACAATTTGATTTTGGAACAATTCATTTTAAAATGAGTAAAGTTGGAATTGTTTACTGTAGCAACATTAGATCAATCACCATTTTTGTTGATTGGAGGATCTCATTTAAAAGAATGTGTGTGAAAGGTGATGACGTACGTATGAACATGAAATGCTTTAAAAACGTATTATGCAAATAAGGAAGAGGGCACTGTGAAATACCAAAGACTGATTGGTTGAGGAAGATTATGTGTTGAGAGAGAGAAAGAAGAGGAGAGTGAGAGAAGGGGAGAGAGTGAGAGAAGGGGAGAGAGTGAGAGAAGGGGAGAGAGTGAGAGAAGGGGAGAGAGTGAGAGAAGGGGAGAGAAGGGGATAGATGGAGAGAAGGGGGAGAGAGTGAGAGAAGGGGGAGAGAGTGAGAGAAGGGGGAGAGAGTGAGAGAAGGGGAGAGATGGAGAGAGTGAGAGAAGGAGGAGAGATGGAGAGAGTGAGAGAAGGAGGAGAGATGGAGAGAGTGAGAGAAGGAGGAGAGCTGGAGAGAGTGAGAGGAAGGGAATAGATGGAGAGAGAGAGAGAGAGAGTGTGAGGGAAATATTTTGAAATAGTCAATAGTTGGTGAGCAGCAGCAGTGGTCGCCGATTTGAAGATCTCCATCTCAAGGTTTGCCAAGATAAGTTAATGTTAAATAAAGAAGGTTAGGAATTTATGATGCAACTAACCTAGCTGGAGAGGATGTTTTTGGGACATCTAGGTCATGGTCACAAAAAAGGTGAAAGTCAGACTTCTGGCAATAAATTTGGTTCTGTTCCTCGTAGAAACTCACTACTTGGCCCATATTGTAGCCAATGAAGTTCTGAATCTTATATGAATGTATGAATCTAATGCTTTTTGATAACAGTAACCACCATGCAAAGTTTCAGCCTGATCAAATAAATAGTTTTTGAGTTATGAACGTTTCCATGACATAACTTTGGGAATACTTCATACAATATGGAGAAGTAAGGCCCAAATAAGACTTTGGGCCATCCTTACGTTGTCAGGCAGAGGTATGCAGTCTCATGACTGACTTATGTTCTTGTTTTTTATTATTATTATTATTATTATTATTATTATTATTATTATTATTATTCTTTCAGAAATAAGCATTGCAACTGTTTGGGAAAAGGTAGTTATCATCTAGATGTGGGGTGTGATGGTAGGTGGATAATGTTGCCATTTGACGGGAGTAAAAAAGAAAGCACTCACTGATCTCTGGCAGAATCGCTGCTGGTGATGGTGGTCCCGGCCAGTCTTCTCGTTCTATCTTAACCAATTCATTAGGCAAAGGAGGTTTTCCAGAAGGAAACATACTCAGCCTAACAGCTTCATCATTTTTCAAATCAACAGGAGACGCACTTCGTCTCACCTTGACAGTTTTAGTTGTTGCTGCAAAAGATGGAGACACATTAATTGCAAAACAGTTAAAACGAAATTTATCACAAGAAAAAAAAAAATAATGAAAGATCAAAGCAGAAATATTTTTAAAAATGTAAAATAAAATTAAATTAAAACGATTAGATAATTAACAGTATCAGATTCAGACTGGATTTGGTAATGTTACATTAAGCGACATGAACATTGTAGAAATTTTCTTAAAAAAATATGCCTGGTTTCTGATATAATTTTTGTTCCCTATAGATTATAAAGTCCAAATCTGTAGCTTAATGTTTAAATCTTAATCTGACACTGTTAACTATAATTGTTTATTATTATAGTAAAATAAAATGAAAAACATAGAATAGAATTTTAAAATTATTAAAATCTCTAAAATAATTCTTGCAATTTTTTCAATGATTTTGTTGCTAAAATGATCAAATTAAAAAAAAAAAAATCACCTTTTCTCCTTTTTTTAAGAGTTTATTATGCCTTCTAATTTCAATCAATCTTATTTCAAAACCTCACAAAATATATAATAGGAATATTCAGATCAAATTCTCTTAAAAATGTCATCAGATTGACCCCAAAAAGGTCATTGTAAATTCATATTTTTACCATTATTTCTAAATTTATCAAGTTTATTTCCAAAATGATAGATCAATTTTTAACCTAATTGGGCAATCTGTTCCAAATATATATTAATCTATTATATTAAAAAAATCTACTTCTGTGGTACATTTAGTTTTTGAAATATTTATTGACAATTTCCAGTTTGAGGAGATATAAAAAAAAAAGCATCTTTTATATTTAGAAAATAAAAATGGCCTTTAAACCTTTTGCTGCAGAAAGTGGATATATTCAATCAAAATTTTATTACTGTGAACTGCGAGAAATCTTTCCTTATGCTGTGAGAAGCAGATACACATTCAGTGATTTTCGAACATCAAGCTAACCCTTGCTGACAAACATTTGGCCTTTTGGCTAGGAGCAAAGTGTAATATCTGTTCTGATACTACACTTCATCTTTTCTATCCTCAGTCAATGAACGAGAAATCCTTTTAGACTGAGGAAATTTTAATTTTTGTTCCAACCCAGAGTGTCCCCTTTTTGGGAGGTGGATTTTCCCCACATTAAAAACCGACCTTGTGTCTAACTCTGACCTTGTGAGAAGATAAGTAAATAAGAACCCTTGTTGACACAATCTTAACTCTTTTTACAAAACACAATTTTTCTACAATTTAAAAAAGATTTTCTCACATATTTCATCAAATATTTATTTACTGAACAAAAATCAAATAATCTTCGTAGTAGATATGAAAAACATATCTACAGGAAATATGAAAAAAATATTGGAGAAGCAGAAAATATGGCATATCAATATTTCTTTTTTGGTGGATAATTTATATCATGCGGAAATAACTATAAAATTTAATCATTGTTGTGATGGGATACCGGACTCCCCTCAGTCACTAAATAAGTGAACTAGTCTGGACAATAAATACGACAACGAACACTGATATGGGAGATTCGATTGTATTCTATTAAATCCTATTGGGTTACCTGTAGTTACTATTGTTTGTACAAGATATGTACGTTGGAATAAACCGACTATTTTAAGACCTTTACACTCTGGGTTATTTTGTTATTTATAACTACTTACCAAGTTATATCAGTTAAACGATTAACTGGTTTAAAAAGAAAAACAATAATTTTCTTTTCTTTTTCAACAATTTGATTTTCTGTTTCAGAATTTTTGAGATGAGGATTGATAATCTGTATTATTTGGACTACTATTCTCATCTTGGTTGTTCTTTTCCCAACTGGCCGAACTCAAGAACTTATATGGAATGATTAAGTACAAAATTCTGTATAGGTTCCAGAGTCCGACAAAGATACTGAAGTTCTAAAAGATACACCTGGAGAAAGTTGGAGGTTACATCAGCCGAAATGTTGTAAAAATAACAACAGTGATGAGAATAATAGTCTGAATAATACAATTTTATTTTTATGAATCTTCAATAAATCTGCTGCAGTTAAGTAGAGCATTAGTCAAAATCAACCATATTGAGGTCAATCCTTCATTCAAAAATAAATTCATAGAAGAAAAGAAAAAATTAATCTAATAAATCTGCCTGTAAGTAAATCGGATATGAAATTGGAATAGTTTAACTTTATTTAATCAGATATTCATGTTATCAATTTTATTTATATCCACATATAAGCATTCTTTTTCAGATGTCTGATTTTATTTTCTCTAAGTCTTTAACTTATCTGGTGGTTATACTCAATGATGGATCTACTGGAAAGCTAATGGAGTTTAAGCTTCAGGCCCCCCTAACCATGGCTATCGTAAAAGAAGGCCTGTGAACGGAGTCGAGATTTTCTGGTGATGTCATTGATAGTGGTTCTTAGTCCCGGACCGGAAGTACTTCCGTTTTTTTTTATCGAAAGATAAAGATGCTGCCACCGTGTGTTCCATATTATGAGGGGAATTGTAAAAATTGCCCCAAAGTTAATGTTTTTGCGTTTCTAAAAGATAAAGTACTTCGAACTTGGATACATTTTATTAAGCGAGATAATTTTAGTCCTACAAAATATAGCAAGATTTGTGAAATGATGTTTTTAAAACTTAATTAACTAGTAAATATATGATCTCTCTGGTTGCATTACGTTTAAAAAAAATGTGACTGACGGAGGGAAAAAATCTGAATTTACATAATAATTTTTCAAAAAGTTTTTTATAAATAAAATGAAAGTAAAATAACTTATTTATGGGTGTCAAGCGTGGACAAAGACACCACAATAGTTTTTTTAGAAATAAAATAAAGTAAAACCGGGCATTTTTAACAACAACCAGTCAACAAATAAATGTTATGAAAAGCAAGATAAGTTACTCTTCTACTAAACTGCATAAGTTTATTTATGTTTTAACTTATTTTAAAGATTTTTTGTTCAAAACAAACCTAGTGTCCAACTGTTCAGTTAGAACGGAAAAAATGGTTGAGATTACAGAGTTTCGATAATCACTCAAAAAAAACAAAAACTAAGCCGGTAAAACATTCATTTTCCCACTATTGGTGACATTTATTGAATGTGTTTCTAACACTATTTTTTTTATTTTTCGATTTTTCACCGAAAAGAAGTGAAAGAAAATAATAGGAAATAACAATATGGCGGCCAGCGATTCAGGCATTGCATAAAAGTTTGATTTCCAAGCCTTAAAAAAATAAATTAGAATTTTATTTTGGGATAAAAAATACAATGTAAGACTAATTAATAAATTTCATCCAAAACATGAGTGAAAATCAAACAAAATTATCGAAATATTCAAACTTTACTATATTGTAAATAAACTGTTTGCTTTGTAAAAAGAAAAACGCATTTTAATTTATTTTAATAAATGTTCTATTAATTAAATATTTTGAATTCTAGATTTTGTAATTTTATGATCTTAATTGATAACATGGATTAAAGAAAATTTCAAACAATTAATCAAAATAGCCAAAAGATTTTTACAGAAGTTTTATTAAAAAATAATTCTGCACTAGTAACTTTGTATTTAAATTATTTGGTTTGATTTAATTTGTTTTATTTTTTTGTAATTTATCGTTTGTTTTCATTTTCAAACTAAATTATCGTTCGTTTTTATTTTAATTTATTTATTGTTTGTTTACATTTTTTAAATTATTTATAATTAGTTTGTTTATTTAATTGTTTGTTCCCTAAATTCATAAACAATTAACTATTTATTGTAAAAATTAAAAAAAAAAAATATTGAATAAAGATCAGTTTCAGTATAAATCGAAACGTGTTCCTTTCTTTTTTCTCTTTTTAAATGCAATTTTCAAAGTTTGCTTATGTTTTTTTTAAAGCTATCATTCATTAGATATGTGCAAATATGAGAAAACCGTGTCATATTATTTCTGCAATGTTATTTAATTCGAGAATATTGATTTTATTAATACAGAATTTAGGGACTTTTTTTTCGTAATACATGAGAACTATATTTAAAAAAATTTTTTTTTTATTGTTAACATCTATGATGCTTTATTTTCATAAAAAAATACATTCATGCATTTTTTTTAGTACCCGTAATATAACTTTAGTAAAGGTGTTTTTTGTTTACACGAAATAATATATATGCACTAGGATTTCTAATAAAGTAATGGGTTAATCATATTGCGTGATCGGTAATTAATAAATACTGAAAATTTCATTAAAATTGGTTGATTTCCTGAATTTTGATAGATTTTTAAGTGAAGGGAGGGTTCAAAATGTTTCTATATTTTAGAGATTCAGATCTCGTTTGTCACTGCAAAGCATGACGTCAATTTCCAGCTAACCGGCCTTGGTTTACTATTACGGTGGCCTTGCCCTAACTCCACATAACAGTCTGAAGGAACTTTTTTTTTCAAATGAGTGAATTTTTCTACAAAATTGGAGTTCAGAAAAAGTGTTTGTTATTTAAATAAGGCTATTTAAATTGCATGTTATTAAAATAAGATTGCTTTATTTACAGAATCATAAACCAATGGGTTGAAAGGATTAATACTGTAGAATATATTTAAATACTCATTTCATAGAGCCCCAAAATGTCCCTGTGATTAACCAAATTTTATGATGTTTATTTGCATGGGTAGAGTGTGCTTTCAGTGGCTGAACCCACATCTCTATGGGAAGGTGTTTACTGTATGACTGTATTATTTTAAAGGACTCTGCCCACACCACCCTATTCTTATTTGGCTTTAATGTGTTTGCAATAGCATCAAACCTTCTTGGATCGTGTTGGATGATTGTAATTGGTTATAAGGGCCCCATAACAATTTTTAAGCTTAAAGGTCCCAAAAATTGTCGCTCCACCACTGTTCTCATTAAAATGGTGACTGTCTTCCTTTTAAAGACTGAATGGATTGCTATATACTCAAAAGTCCTTATGTACTTGCCTCCCCACTAGGGCAAAGTTAGACACGTGTTTGAGTTTTAATGTGGGGAAAATCCAGCTCTCCCAAAGGGGGATCTGTGGATTAGGACGAAAATAAAAATTGCCTCAGTCTAGAAGGATTTCTCTCCTTTGATAGAGGACAGAACAGAACTTTGATTTTCAATTCCTTAAAAATCCTCATGTGCTTACAATCGTAATTTTTTTCCCTTTAAAATTAAGAAACTCAAAACGAAAATTTCTAAGTATTCACATTATTTTTATTATTAGAATATTTTTTTTTTCTTTTTATAATTGTTCAAATCTGAAGCTAAAAACGAAATTTTCTTTTTTTCTTTGTGTTTGCTGCATGTAATTCCTATCCTAATTTATTGATCGACTTTTACTTTCTTTTGAATCTTCTTTTATAAATTTTTAAATACGAATGTGACAAAGTGGCGGAGCCCAGCAGAGAATTGCGAAAGATCAGTAAACTAATATATACTTGGGACACACGCAGGGTACGACGAGACAATGAATCAGAATCTAAATGATAAAACGCATTAGTAAAAATATTGTTTTCAATTTCAGAAATAATGCTGTTTCTGTTTCAAATACATCGGGTGATAGCTGAAAGTCAGAAGTTAATCGCTGTCGCCAGCTGTCATTGTTGTAGAGGTGACAAGTTTAAACAACTGAGGTGAGCTGAGTGAAAATGCAATATAGGCCATAAGAAGCCAATGAGAAACTATAAAATTGTATCTGGACCGAACACTTTAGAAGTTATGGACAGACTGGCATACAGCGAGAAATTGTGATCGACAGGAGAAAAGTCGCCCCAATGGAAATAGTAGGTAGAACTTGGCTGGGAAACGCCAAGTAATTCAATGTATCTTTGTTTATCTCCTCTGCAGCAGGTTAGACACAAGGTCAGGTGAGGTTTTGAAAAGCCAGATAATTAGGTGAGTGCACCCTGGCCTATAAAAGATGCCTAAGCAGCTCTGTTGGCATTCCCTGGTAAATCCTTCTCAGAAAGAAGGTAAAACCTGTGAGGCTGGAACTCCTAGGACTTAATAGAACAAGACCTCAACCTGACAGTAACAAAGCCACTGAAAGACTGATTGTCAAGGACATATCTTTAACTGGTACGAACAACACCTAGTCATGCTGTGCCAATGCTTGGTAAGTATAAATCTTTTTAAATACAAAACTAAAAACTAAAAAGAAAATGTTCTATTTCCTTCAAGTATTATTCACTGTATGTAATTACTAAAAATGTGATTTTTTTTATTTGAAAAAAGCAAAAGAAAAAAGAAAAGAAAAAAAAAAAGCTAATATTTCATATTTTTGAATTATTAGAATCATAAGTTTTTAATTTATTAATCAACTTTTACTTTCTCTACATTTTCTTTTTAAAACATGAAACTAAAAAACAAACTGCCCCTCAAAATACTAATTGTATGTTAGGCAGATCATTCAAGTGAAATTCAACAAGGGCGTGTCATGGAGGTTCTCAAGATTTTCTTCAAATGTTCACTATTTGTTAGTGTTAGTATCCATATACAAGTCAGATTTTATGGCCATTCCGTTTTAAGTAATTTCAGAAAGTTTGAAAATATTGAGTTTCCTAATTTTTAGAGGCTAATCATTCCAATAGGATTTAACCCTCCCATTCTGGAAAATTTGTTTCTTTAATCTTCATCATCCAAAATCCATCTGACATTATTTTAGCTTAGGCAATGCAGAAAAAATACCAACCAAAAATTGCAAAAAAATCTACAGGTGCTTGTTAAAAAAGAAAGAAAAATCCCAAGTTTAGGTGGCTATTAGTCAAGAACAACAGTAAAGCCTAAAATCATAACACAACATCCGGATTAAGTTATCCTAAAACAAAACCTAAGGGGAAAGTAAATTAAAGAAAAGAAAGAAAAGAGGGAGAGAGAAGCCCCCCCCCCCCCCCCAACCACATTTTTTCTTAAGACCGGAATAGTTTCAGTAAGTTGAAACTATATAAAACCAGATATAGTGTTTGTGGGGTTTTGTTCATATAGGTTAATCCTATGAAACTACCGTGTTTATAAAATAGTGCTCAATAACAAGTAGAGCTATATTCTTGTATGAATTTTTATTTATACAAACATGTTGGCTACACATGTGCATACATGTTTCAGCTACAACTTTTTTCAAGGTCTCGCATCATCAGGCTGCTGACTCTGGAAAGACAAATGAATTCCAAAATTCATTCGTCTTTTCAGAGTCTTCTTTGTCAGTGGCCTGATGATGCTAAACCTTGAATAAGGTTGTAGTTGAAACATGTATGCACATATGTAGCCAACATCAAAATTTATACTAAAACCACACACACACCCACATATATATATATATTCACCAAATGTAGACATAAAGAAAAGACGTTAGGCTTGAAAAAGTCTGGATTCCTGTAGCTACGACCAAACAGGTTTTGCAAATGTTTAGTCAAATAATGTTTGTATAAATAAAAATCTTTACAATCATTAAACAGCTCTATTTATTATTGAGCACTCTTATATATATTATTGAGCACTCTTATATAAACACAGTTAGGATTCTCTACCTATCTATCTATCTATCTATATATATATATATATATATATATATATATTTGGATTTTTCACTTAGAAAATAGATTATTTAGTGAAGACCGGGATTAGGCCAATAAAAACAAGCTCGATGATATTTTTCTAAGACATTCTCTCTATTTTTTCTTTTTCTTTTTAATTTTTTTTTCTTCCCTTCTTAAGTGACCTCAATTAAAGCAACACCACATTGTGTATTGCCGGTTGTTGTAATTCTTATTCCAGGTACTTATTTTCCCTGATGATCTGCCAAGCAAGTACCTGCTTGGTAGTGAAACACATGTAGGTAAAAAAAACTCTTTAATTTGAAAATGATAAATAAATAATCTTTGAATGAAAAAGTATTTTGTGGTGTTGATTGGGCTCCTGAACGGAATGCTTTGGTAAGCCTTAAAAAAATCACACACACACACACACATATATATATATATTTTTTAAAGTACACCTGGTGGTGACTAGAAATGCAGACATAAATGTTTGAAGAAAATCTGAGAACCATCATGCCACACATTTGTTCAATTTCGTTGGAATGACCTGGGAGAGTAATTTTCTTTTCCTTTAAAATGGGTTCCTTTATTTTGCGCAATTCTCATTACACAATATCTATCTTCTATCTGTAAATCTAATGGAAAATACAAATTCACAAAAGTGCTAAGTCGATTTAAGGTAAAATGCTCGGTTAGTTGTATATTAGTTAATACTGTAATTTAATTAAAAAATATATAATGACTTGCAACAATATGAAAATGTTGATAAATGATATTAAAGCATTTGCTTGTCAACCAGCAAAGCAAAATATGATGGATACTCTAGTGTGTGAATATCTATGTATGTGTATATATAAATATATGACAAATAAAGGATAAAATAAATCCGATGGTATGAGATAACATGAAAAGGGGAAGATCTAAACCTCAAAAACACATCACAACATGGCGAAATGCGGAGATGTATTCTTGAGTTTTAGATCTTCCCTTTTCCACTCTATCTCATATAAATATATATTAATCTAGTTGTATTGCTATATTTATATATGGAGAATGCTCAATATCGGCGACAGAGTGTATGTAAATTCAAGTTTGAAGAGTGTACACATCGAATCAACAACACATGGTGACTGACAGTTTATTGTCTTGTGATCATCGGATCATTTGATGTGATGATCACAATACAATACACTGTCAGTAACCATGTGTATTCTTTATTCTATGTATACACTTTTCAAACTTAGAGATATCTCTCTTAAATATATATATAGTACATGTATTGTATTAGTTTCTGTAGATTTAAATCCGTTGAAACTCAAGTGTTTATTAAAAGTGCTCAATAACAAGTAGAGCTGTTCATAAGTATAAATTTTTATTTATACAAACATTATTGGTTAAATATGTGCCTACATGTTTCGGTTGTACTCTTCACAGAGAGTCAACCTCTTCAGACCAAAGACTTCAGAGAGTATTGTATAAATAAAAATTTATACTTATTTATATATATATATATATATATATATATATATATATATATATATATATATATATTTATTTCAATGGACACTATACATTATTTTGATCATCCTTCGGTTTCACGGAAACACTGGAAACTCAACCTGACGGGTTAAAGATACCAAATGTGACCGATTCATCAGCTGATTTTTTGCTAGTGTGATCTCAAAAGATAATTATCCGTCCAGTGAGTTTTACCTTGGCGGGTCACACTATCAAAACTGATGATTCGGTCACATTTGGTATCGTTAACTCTGCGGGTTGAGTTTCCACTGTTTCTGTGAATCCGAAAGTACTGATGGAAGATCAATCTAATGTATAGTGCCCATTGAATAAAAATATACTCTTGCACAAGTAATTGAGCACTCTGGTTATTTCTCTTATAATACTGAATTACACTTATACATTTATATATACACACTTGTACTATCAAATAATATATTGTGTATACATATTGCCTACACTTTTGACTTCAACAGTGCTCAATACATGAGTAGAGAATAGTAATAGTATAAACGTATAGATATGGCAAGTAAGTTACACAGTAAATTCTAGTGTTTTTTTTCTAAAAGGTTGAAGCACAAAAGTTTGTGTAGCTTGCTTGCCATAAGTATATTTTCATACTAATTATATAATACATATATAGTTATTTTTGCAAGGCACTTATGAAAATTCTCGATTTGAAAAGTTGTGTTCCGAAGAGAGTCAGCGTTTGTAATTTTTATGATTCATTGTACGACTTAAAATAAACACTACCTTGAAACAGCTGTAAATAACCATAATACATTTGTGTATGAACTTTATTTAGAAAAAAATGTTTTGAATCGCCCAAATCTCTCTCTCATATATATATATATATATATATATATATATATATATATATATATTTACCTCTATTCCACTTAATATTCAGCTGCTGATATTTGCAAGTTGCTGATTGTTCTTTATATTTATCTCATTGAGAATTTTCTATATGATCTAAATTGAGGGTGGGTATATATATATATATATATATACTGATTAAAACATTGTTATATTTTCCAGTGTTTATTTATAAAATGATCAATAAAAAATAGAATACAATAATAAATATAGAATTTTGAATGGCTACATGAGTGCGACCATATTTCTGTCTCTGTCCCCCGGAATGAAACGTAAACGTTTCTGTGTGACTTACTTGGTATGAATATATTTTCATACTACTACTAAGCTCTACTCACATATTGAGCATTGTTGAAGTAAATACTGAAACTATATACGTAATATATTACTTTATAATATTATATGTATATATATGTGGAATAGTAATTATATATATATATATATACATATATATGGAGCTAGATGATGGATAAGGTCCTATTAAAATAACAAATAAAACCTAACGTCTCAATTAAATCTGATCAATTTAGCAACAATAATAATTTTAAAAGTTATCATCAATCCTTTAAGTTATTTTTATACAATTACAGAATATTCTTTAATTATGATAAAATTACTGATAATGAAAAAGAAAAAAACAAACAAAAAACAAATAAGACAAAAGACTGGCACAATTTGACAGCACAATTCACAAGAGGTGGGAAAGTTAAGGAAGGAAGTGACGCTAAATATTTCAAGGCTTCTTATAATAATAAGTTTTCAATGTTATGTGAAGGTTTTGTTTTTAAATAGAATGATTTATTAATCGGGTTAAGATGTCCGAATTTGAAATGGGATGAAAAATGATGCGAGATAAAGGCCAGGAAAAAGAAGAGTATGAAGATGAAGAGAAAAGAAAAACAATGAACAAGTGGGGATCAAATAGATTTGAGGTACCCCAGAATGAACAATAACAAAAAGGACACATTTTGTCTTAACACCGATTTTTTTTTACTTCATGATAAATTAGAGATTTTTATAGAATTTTTTTTTTTTTTTTTAAATACCTGTTTCAAATTGTGTGGCAGCATCTCTGCACAACATCTTTTTATTTAAATGTTTTTTTTAAAAAATATTTGTTTGTTTTATAGATAAATTTATTTTTTATAAATCTCCAAAGTTTAAAAAACAAAATGATTTGTTAATAAAACTTGTTTTTTTTTTTTTAAACTAAAAAATGTGCATATAACAAAACGTGCTCGTAAATAAAACTATGTATTTTTTAAGCTATTCGTAAAACTTTTTGTAAAAACAAAAAATAAAAATATTTTTTTTGTGTTAATAATTAAACCGGGAGTAAAAAGAAAAAAAAAAAAAAGAAAAAAAAGGAAGAAAAGCGGTGTTAAAGAAAAATGTGTTCTTTTTGTTGCCCATCATGGGGTGCCGCACATCTATTTGATCCACAGATGGAAATGAGAAAGATGGTGATAAATAGATATTATTGAGAAAAGAGAATAATAAGTTGGGTTGGTGATTAGAATAAAAAGAAAATGAAATTATTTCATTGAGATGAGACAGGTTTCAAGGTGCAAACCCTGACAGACACTTTTTGATTTTGATGACCTTGATATATGATGGCATCCATTAAAAGACCTTTCAATAAAAGAGCACTATATGCCAAATTATCAAAGTCGCTTTCATTTTAAAAAGTCTTGTTGTGCATCGATCCATTTCTTCCAATTTGGTTTTCATCTGGAGTTTCCTTCTCTCTTAGATAGATTGTTGTGATTTTGAAAGTAATATTTCTGTTTTAAAAAAATAACAATCTTATACAGAATAATGAAAATAAAGCTAAATTCTTGATCATTTTTTATTTTTACTGTAACATATTAAGGAGTTTGCCACAAAAATACACTTATATAAATCACGCCCTTTGTTTAGTGTGAATTTTGTAGGGTTCTCCTTCTTTTGTCCTGGCTTTCAGGTTCCATATATTCAGTTATTTGAATTCAAATTTGTCAATCTCTTAGACTGATGCCCTAAGATGGCTTGAGTTCACCTATTCTACTATTCTATCCATACATAGCTAAGGTGAGGAGAGAGTGATTAGAATCTCTCTGAAAGGTTTAAGTATAAAAGACAAATTGAACCAAGGCTATTATTTCAATAGTTCATGTTGATAATAATTTATGCTACCAATGCTGTAACATATTTTCATAGTGAAGTTGACTCATCCCAAAATTGTTTTTTGCTGAATAGCTTTTAATTTGGTAAGAGATCTGATGAAAGGTATAGACTTTAAGTAGGCTCAAAAACAAGAGAAATCCTTAATGTTAATTAATTAAATAATAATTGTTAATCTTTCTGTCAAAATAATTTTCAATGCAAGGTAAGAATATATATATTTTTAAATATAAAAATCGCTAAATCATCAAGGAAAAATTATTTCAAATAGAATAAATAATTCTTTGACTTATCAAATGCATTCTATTCTTAAAAAAATTTAATTTTGAATCTGGAAAAATAATTTATTTCATTTATGCCTCTATTCGGCAGGCTGGCACCAGACCCCAACTATGAGTGTAGAAGGTGTCTCGGGCAGGCATGGAGTAAGTACTGCAAACTTTTATCAGTTCTAACATCGCAAGCTATCCATCTCACTACTAGTGGGAGGGTATATATAGCATCTGTTTTAAAAGCGTGATGTTGTATGGTGGAGTTTGTGCTGGGAACCCATCCAGTCCTCATTTACCCATCTCCAATGTAATGATAAAGCAATGATCAGATGGATATACAATGCCGGGTCAGATCAGACCCGGCATATCAGCTTTGATACCCTGTTGACAATTTGAATATACCAAAGTTTGATGAGCTTTTGATGGTCAGTCAGCTATGTTGGTTTAGCCACATAGGGTAAAAATGCAGATATCTGGAGGTAGAAGACTGGAGGAAAATGGGACGATCCAAGAAAAATTGGATGCAATCCATGAACAAGGATTTTCAACAATGGAATTTGAACGGAATCCATCCTCAAAAAAGCCACAGCTTGGGGACTAGGATTGTAGGTTTCCCGAAAACGTTGGACTCCTCACCATGCTAAAGTGGATATGATGATGATGATGATTAACCAGTAATTGCAGTAATGCAGTAAAAAATTAATTGTTTCATTATTTTTGTTTCTTCATTTCCTTGCTTGTCAGTATAAATTCCAGTCAGTCTAGATTCTTTTAGAAGTCTCAACTGAAAGCTCCTAATATTGTCTATGTAATCCATTCTTTATACCGTAATCACAGAATCAGTGAATATTATTTTGAAAACTATTTACAATAGTTATATTCTTGACATGCTCTGGCAACTTGTTCCGGTAATTGATTGAAATATAATTCCTGATGTTTATTCTCTTTGAAAAAAAAAAAAAAAAAAGGAAAAGAAATAGAATTTGAAATTCATGAAAGACAACTGTTTAAAGTCTGCAAACACAATGCAGAAGAAGAATAAACAAAACAAAAGATCATAATGATTTGAGAATCAGCCATTAAATGAATTGTGGATCATAGGAAAAAGAATGAATTCAGGTAAAAAAAAAAGTCACAGGAAAAAAAAAAGTCAGATGACAATGTTAGCAGTTTTTTTAAAAATATCTTTCTTTAATAGAAAGGTTAACTGTTGAATGTTCACTTAAACAAAATTAACTATCACTTTGAAAAGTTTGCTACTTGAAATACTTGAAACCAAAATATCAAATCATAAATATTTTATTCATAACTTTGTAAACACAAAACAATATTATTTGCATTTATTCATATAGATAAATAAAAATTAACAATTTTATAATTTTTATACAAATTCATTTATCTTTTAACTGGTACATGTATTTGGGGATGCTTTGGTTTCAACTTAACATTTAAAAATCGATTGCAACTGGTTAAAAATTGCCAAGCAGAACTATTTATTATATTAAAATCAAAACAATCATTGAATTAAAAAACAATGACAAAGAATAAAAAGTAAGTAAAGTGGTCGACCATAGTCGAGGGCAACCCAAAGACTCCCTTTTAATTAGCTACTACAACAATGTGTAAGGGAGGGTGCAACTCCACTTACCCTTGATTCTTTACCATATAATACTGAGTTTTTAGCAAGGGAGCATCAAATACCATTTATTGAGTCATTGGTATGACTACCAAGGATTGAACCCCCGTCTCCCAGCCCATTAGCGAACACTAACCATTATGCCAAATGGGCTGGTTCGAAGAATAGTTGACTAATAAAATATCCTTTTGCAAATCATTATGCAAATTGGTTAACCTTACGACTTAAATCGCATCAACAACACCTGTATATAAAAAAGATAAGGTGGGCATATTGTACAAAGGTGAATTAACTTGAAATAGGCCGTTTTGACCTCAGCATTAGTGCAAAAAATGGACCCAACTTTGGCATTTATTTATTTAGATTGAATAATAATCCTAAATGACTGACTAATATACTTTTTATTGTAACTTTATTACCAGCTACTGTGACTTTTTTCCTAGCCATATTGAGACTTTTTTTCTGTTATTTTATTACTGACAAAGAAAAGAATACAAAGAATGATGATGATGATGATGATGATGATGAAAACAATGATGCCTAAAAAATAATGTGTAATGTTTTGAAGAAAGGATGACACAGTTTGATGATGGGATGGATAATGATGATAAATTTCAAACCAAGTATGAAGATGAGTTTTTTTGTTGTTGTTGTTGTTTTTTTTAAAAAATGTAAAGTGATTACAAAATGGCAGCATTTCTTTTTTAATGTCATGCAAAATATTAAGTACAAAATATGGCAAGGTGTTTAGCAAAATAAATGTAAAATATAAGCTATGTGCGATACACTTAAAATTCATGATAAAAATTGTAAAATGCATGTTATAGAAAATTATAAATTTCATATAGAAAATTATAAATTTCATATTATAGAAAATTGTATAATTCATAATTATAGAAAAGTTGCAAAATTCATAATATAGGAAATAATGACTTTCAAATTTAGCACAGTCACAGAAATTATTGTGACAACCTTCTTTCGTGATATATAGAAATGAGGGGGGGGGATACAGAAAACAATATTACGTTATAGCCTTCAACATTTAAAGATGATTTTGAAGTTTTTAAATTGTCAATTCGAAAGTCATTTCTGACTAAAATTAAAGTTTATGGGCCAAAGTCGAGTATTACAGTTCATTTGTGCTCTTAAATGAAAGCAAACAATATATTCTCTTTTTATTAAAAAAAAAATAATTTGTATAGTACAGAGTGATTAATATTTTTTAATTATTGTAAAAAATAGAGCTAATGATAATAAATAACTTCAGTAGACAATGGAATAGATCTCTGATAATGTTTTCAACGCTGCTTTTTGGTGGACAGTCATCGGAGCATCACTGCTGACACGTATCAAGGAGACATGGTTTAATAATGTAAATAAACAAACATATTGCCCACAAAGTAAGGGAATTAAGTTATCTGTAAAAATTGGACGTTCGATTCACTATAGGTCTGTTGGCAGGTGGTAAAATTGACACCAACTAAAGGTGGTCCCCCTTTCTAGGCATATGTTTGAATCCTGTATGTATTTAATTTTTCTCATTTAGCCATTTCATTTATTAATGGTATTTTTTTTTTAATGGAAATCGCTCCAGACAAGGTATATAAAGCCACTTGATGTAAGGAGCTAAAAAAAAAAAATACTACTTCAAGGTCAACAACTAGTCAATGATAAGTACTAGATGGATATATTCTGACCCAGGAAACAGTAATTCTTCCCCCTTTGTCAGAAACATTGCACATGGAATGTGAGGACTAAAGGACAAGATAAGGAAAATGAGAGTTACGAGGTTGTCGAAAGTAAACCCAAGGTCCACTTTCTACTCTCCTTACCTATGCACACACGAGTGTCCACCAAAAAAATATACACGACACATTGTCAGAAAGATATTCAATTGTGTATATATATATATATATATATATATATATATATATATATATATATATATATGGCTGGCCATAAGTCTCGTCAAAGATAATTACTAAACTACATATGAAAATAAAAAAATAACAAAGCACAGTTTTATTAATTACACCGTAAAATTGGTTTGATTTGGCAAGTCTGTTTTATGACATGTCAACCTTTTAGGGGTTTATTTAATGCTGAAACAATACCTATTACAGACAATTTATTGTATACGATCAGATGAACACAAGTTGCTATTATACCCCTAAGTGAGAGGAAATTGTTCATTCATAGCTTTCCTAAGGCTATTAGTGTATAAACACTACAGATACGATCGGATTTGAACTTTATATAGAACTAGCAGGGCTACCCGGCATTGCCCGGGGCAAAAGTGTAACATCTTACTATTAAAACTTCTATCTCTCTATTCGTCCCTCTATCTCCCTTCCTACTTCTCTCTTTCTTCTTCGCCCAGCCCATTACTCTCTCTCTGGACATACAGACACACACCTCCTTTTTATGAGGAATGAGTCAGCATAAGGGAAGTAACTCCATGATTAAAAAATCAGAGTTACTTCCTTTTAGTTAATACATGAAACTGATTGAAAAACCGACCTCCTCTAATGAGATCTGTACCAGTTTAGGGTCAAAGAATGAATAATATTTTCTAAATTTGAGATATCATTTACCGGGGCAACGCCAATCAAGAAAATACAAACTTTGTGGGTATTTATTTTGTTGTTTTTTACTTTTAGCCGAACATATATACACACAGACAACTGCTCTTTATATTATAGAAGATGCTATCATGACAGATGAATTAGTCAGGGTTGTTTAAAATCTAACTAAACCGTATTTAATAAAAGATAGAACTTTCAAACATTTATTATGACTTTAACATAAACCATAATTGTTTGCTGCTCTATAATTAATAAAAGATTGCTTAGTTATTTTTGTTATTTTCATATGTAGCTACGTAATCATTTTTGATAAGACTTATGGCCAGTGCTTTATACATATATATATATGCCTTGTTTTGTCTTAAGAGACAATGGATACCCTATGAAAGGGTGCTGCGTGATGAGAAGTTTATAATGAAGCAAGGGTTTCACAATTCCCTTTTTGTGTAGCTAGGCAGCATTCGTTCTTTCAAGCATATTTCATTGAATAAGATAAACATTATTATGTGCCTATTAGATCGGTCAATCATCCTTTCTGAAATTCTTTGAATAAATCTTTGCGAGTCAGGCTGTAAGGTAAATAACATTTTTCTAAAAATCATGTTTCGAACTTTCTTTTTTATCAGAACGTGACTTATGGAAAAATCTTTATTTATCTTACAACTCTGACTTATTAAATACATGAAACTGATTGAAAAACCGACCTCCTCTAACGAGATCTGTACCAGTTTAGGGTTAAAGAATGAATAATATTTGACTTTGACTTATTAAAATTTCGAAAGAATGACCAATAGATCTAATATACATAGAATGCCTAATCCTATTCAACAATGATTATATATATATATATATATATATATATATATATATATATCACGTATTATTATTAGAAAGTTACAACAATGCGGAATAGACAGTAAATTAGAAAATGTAATATATATATATATAAAAAAAAAAATATAGAAAGCCCGAAAGATGTAAAAGTGTTACCTGAACTTATTTACATATCTGTCCTAATATTTCGAAACTAAAATCCCTTCTTCAAAGGTAAAATTAAAAACAAATAATTTGGATGCCATATAGATGTCATTTTGTATTCTTTGTTTGCTAAACGTTAATTTGCTGTAAGTGGTGTATATGTGTGATGCTGTGTTTAATTCTGTAAGTGGTAGGAGGAGAATGTTGCATGTGGATTATTATGTGTGTTTGTATAGGTGTCAAATGTGTGTGTGTCTTTTAAAATAATTATTATGTTGAGTTCTAATTTGTTATTGATTTGTGGGTTGAGTTTAGCTATTAATATTGCTTCTTCGATTCTAATATATATATATATACGAGGGAGTTTAAAACATGAAATTAAATTTCATACAAAATCGAATGTTTAATACATGGAATAGTGGATAAGCATGAGAACAGACTAGTAAAAATAGTAACACAGACACATCCTTAAAGCCAACCGATATTTTGGTCGATTCAAATGAATTCTACATCAAAATTAAGGTTATTATTTTTACTAGTCTGTGTACATGCTTATCTGTTATTCTATATACTAAACACTCCATATATATATATATATATAATATATATATAATATATATATATAAGAAAATTAATTTTTCAAAATTGGAACCAAGCCCAATTTAGACAGCAGACATTGCACACATAGGATTCAATATCCTTTGAGATAGTGTTTTATATCAATAATACATTTGACTTATCTTCATACTTTACTTCATTTTCATGATTCATCGGAATGCATTAATAAGTGCCTGATGCTTTTATAGATTTTAATACAGTTGTATTTAAATGTATAAAAATGTTCAGGAGTTTATTAATGCACTTCCATTGATTGGATGAACCATGAAACCGCAGTAGTGTTATGATAAGTAATGCTCATTACTGTTATATGTATATCTGTGTGTGTGTGTGTGTGCAAACATTAAATATATAAACATGCAAAGAAGAAAGGAACGAAGGAAGGAGAAAACAATAAGTTTACAAGACACATAAATAATGAATAAGTAAAAAAAGATTCCTACAAGTTGCATAATTACCTAACTGCATCATTCCACCTGAAAGAGAAAAAAAGAAAAGAAAATTCGTTTAGTATTAAAAAACAACAAAAAAAATTAAAAAATTATTTATATTGAAAAAAAAAAAGAAAATAAAAACGATTTTTCGTAAATTTCTGTAAATCTTTTAATGGATTTTTTGATATTGAAGACAAGTTGAAAATATTTACAATAGATGATGATGATGATGATGAAGTAAAAAAAATCTTTTTATTTTGTATTATGTTTTGGAATTTTTTGAGATGAGGATAATTTGTATTGTTCGAACTACTATTCTCATCTTGTTTGTTATATTCGCAGATTTCGGCTGATGTAATCTCCGACCATTTTCAGGTGAATCTTTTCGAACATGAGAACCATTCTAGTTGAACTTGGGAATCTTTTATGTCAAACTCTGGAAATGGGATTAAATTTCAAACTAAACTCTTCATTTTATCCTGAATTTGGGAATATTCATGCCGTACTCAGGAAACTTGATTAAGTAAAAGGTTCACTTTGAAATTCTGTCCAAGTTCCCGAGTTTGACACAAAGATACCCAAGTTCGACTAGCAAGTTCTTAAGTTCGAAAAGATGCACCTGAAGAAGGTAACTGGAGGTTACATCGACCGAAACGTGTATATAACAACCAAGATAGGAATAGTTTTCTGAATAATCCAAATTATATAGTAGCATAAAAAAGTCAATTTATAAAAAGGTTTTAAGGCTTTATTTTTAAATTAATTTAAAATGCTTATTTCATTTTTTCTATTGACTTTTGCAATATCTTAAATAAAAATAAGAGAAAGACTTTTTAGAGATGTTTCAATCTGAATATAAAGATAAAAATATAACTTTTGGATAACTAGTTTTACTTTAATTTGTTCACTATCTGATTCTTTTAAATGCTTTCAATATCTTTTTATGGTTTAAATATTTTATATACTAACTTGCTGTCTGTATTTTCAAAGTTGCTGTTTCCTTCTGAGTTGTGGATTAGCTTTTCAGAGTATTTTAGTCTTTGCTGCAAATCACTTGTATCAACTGACATGCTAACATAGTGTTGTTTTAGAAATTGATACACATCTAAATAGCCATGACCTATGATAAAGTCAGTCAGCCTGCATTCGATGGAGCATAAAAGTGACATGCCACCCTTACTGGATGTCTTGATGGTAACAAAATCATAATTCTTCATCAATTGTGGCACTTAGTTTGCTTTGTTTCTTCCGATGGTTCCTGGAGCTGGAGCGACGAAATTACTGGGGGAAACCAAGTCTGATTGGGTCATGGCATACTAGATGTTGTCTTATTGTCAGTCATATAGTTGTAATCTTAAGCCACACAGAAATTTAACACTTGTAAAATTTATTAAAAACAAACAATATTTTAAAGTACAAATCTTGAACAACGTAGGATGCCACAATGTCAGTTTGCAGGAATTAATTCTGGCTTTACTTATGAAAGATATTAACTTGAACATCCTTCATATCTTAAAAAACCAACAAGTCAATGTCGAGCCCCCCCCCCCCCCCTTATCTCATTTCAAATTCTTGACTCTTTAAAATTTAACCTCTGCGATAGATTTTTTCCATTCAAAATTCCAACTGGCAAATTGATATCATTGTTCAAACAATCAAATTTGACTCCTTGTTTATCTCCCCAACTGTCAGCAAATAGGCAAAATTTGACATCAATGTCACAATAGGATTATCCATTTTAAAAAAAAAATACTTATGGAGTCAACACTTATTAAGACCAAAACTCACTCGAGGATAATGGTTAATGAGATTGAAAGATTGTCATTTGAATGATAAATGGAATGAACAAAGTTTTTAGTTCAAATTTAAACTCCTTCATTACTTCATACCGCCCCATAATCGCATCCAGACTGACTGCTAAAGGGAATCCTCTTCTCTGCTTATAAAACATTATATTTGCCCCCCCCCCATTAAATTTGTCATTGTCTGATGAAGTTCACATAGAAAATGCATCAAAATAGTGTTGCAATTTTGTCTCTAATTATTTTTGATTAAAAATATTTTCACCCTATTTCATTCAATGTCTTTAATCCAAAAAATGATTTGCAGAAATTAAAAAAAAAAATTCTCAAAAAAAAAAAATTCTCAAAAAAAGAATAAACAATGAAAAAACAATGGCCACTCTTCCTCTTTCTTTCTTCTAAACACACGCATACAAATTCATCAACAACTAAACAACTAAAATTAACGACATTGCATTGAGTTATGACTACATAAGCAGTTTTCAAGACCAAATGTTTTAACAAGCAAGAGATTAGTTGCAGGTGAGAGACCAGTTATTTATTCTGCAAGCTATGAAACAGTCTTTGCAAGAATTGCAGGTGGGGGACATGAGAAATTGCAATTTACATTATTTAGACTTAGACTGGTTGCCCCCTTCCTGTACTCTAGGGTAGAGTTGTCGCTACCTACCTTTTAACCCACCGACCAGAACATGTAAGAGTCTGTTGCATGTGCCATCCCCCCCTTCCAGAATGAACTTTCGAATTATTTTTTCCTCTCTTACTTAAAATATTGGTAGAAAAACTTTTATAGAGTCACTTTTAACAGTAACAGCACACACACACACACATATATATATATATATATATATATATATATATATATATATATATAATTATTATTATTATTAATGTACATATGCATTAATCTGGACCAAATATTAATCCCAAACTTGCATTTGTTTTTTTAATTCTCTATGATGCGAAATGTAAAAACTTGTATTCCATATAAAATGCACAATGCATTGAATATATGCTGAAAATTTAATTAAAATTTGATAATTCTGATTTTTGGTGATTAAAAATAATAAAAAAATCAACATATTGTTTTTTTACAATGAGTATTCTTCTAGTGTCCCCCATCCCGTCACACAAATTCTTGAGTGGACCTATGAGCCCCTGGCACTGCTTGGTTTTTGCTATCTGTCACACTTGGAAACATCTTGTGAATCTTAAATGTGGGGTCTGCTTTGAGCTTCTAAAACATGTTATCAAGTGCAATAGACAACTGAAATAGGCCTAAAGATACAGCGGTCAAAATGTGTTGGCAAAAAAAACAAAAAAAACCCTAAGATTAGGGAACCAGTCTAAGTGTAAATAAGTTAAAAAGCAAAGAAAATATAAACTTCAATGCTCTATTTTGGTTTGGGTCTTATCTAGATACTGATAAATTTTGTACGAACGACCACAGGCTCACAGATTTTACACACATATAAGCACTGTAAATGTCACAACATTTGACACATATGACAAAAACTTTATTTTAAAGTAAATTAAACCATTGCTAATCTTTTGAAACATTTGATTACATTGTAAAAAAGTACAGATAATTTACTTGAGCAAAAGTTCAACCATCAAAATATGCACTTTCATCATTCAACGATACTACTGGCCTTTTCTTTGATAAAATTATTGATACAATATACAAAGCATTAATATGTAATAACCAATAATTAATCATTTGTATGGTTACATATTATTATTGCAATCTGTTTAAAGTTAAGTATAGAATGATATGCATAGTGTATAAAGTTTTGAGTGTGATTAACCAGGTTTGACCCCAGATCCACTTGTCTACATATGAAGTAAATATCTCATTGGTTAATTTTTAGCCATGTGACTAGACAGTATATACTATATTTGGAGTGATATCATCAGTTGCTGATCAGAACTTGGTGGGAAAAGACACACATGCCCAATAGGTCTCTCATTGGTTAATTTTAGTCATGTGACTAGACATAGTAAATATTTGAAATGATTTTGTCAGAATTTAGTGAGAAAAGATGTAATAATGTAAGGTCCTAGATAAGGGTGTTTATATCCCCCGTGAGGAAGGTCCAGTCATAAGTAACTCATAGCTAATAAGTGAATATTCCAAATCAAGTTAATAAAATATATATAATTAAAATGATTGTGGTCTTCTTCTATGAGTGTCTATCTACTTGTCCGAGAAGTATGCAGACTACATCATCAATCCTGATTCAAAGAAACAAACAATATCCATGCCCCTATTCCAGGGCATACAGCAGTATAATCATTCATTCTTTTGCATTTATTATATTTTTCAATAGCTTAAAAACACTTCTAAAGCCAAACCTAAACTGAGATTCATTTAAAATTATAAACATTTGGTTTTACTTAAAAAAGGTTTTTATACAACTGGATATACAATAGCATATACAACTGCAAGGCTTCAAAGATTGTCTGATGTATCGTGATCTAAGTAACGAATGAAGTATTAATTCCCTCTTTAATATATTCAACTAGTTTCATATTTTAATACACATACAGAATCTTAAACAAACTCAACCGCTTCCTTAAACATAGAGAATGCCTAAAGAATGTGATAGGATGTACTGTATTTTCTTGCATATACCACAAGCATTTTTTAACGTAAATGAAAGGTAAAAAAACGGGAGGGGTTATAGTATACATAAGTACGCATTTTCATAAATTTTTACTAAGCTTAAAAAAACAAAAAACCCTTGTATTTGAAACAGCACGATTACAAATAAACTCAGAATAGATAACAAAACACAAAGTAGACGACATATGTTGATAACAATTGTTTAGAAAAGGTATTAGATATGTCGGCAATACCTGTTCTTTAAGAATCAGTATAATTTAATGTCTTTTATCTCAAAGACAGGAAATACAGTAAAATTATCCATAAAACTTAATAAAGGTAATACACAAGATCTGTTATGTTTTATTAACATTAATGTTACAACTGAGGTCTAACTATTGTCTACAGTATGGATGACTAACTGTATCTACCCGGCATTGCCCGGAAGTCTTTTTACTTTCATTTTTGTTTCGTTTTTTTCTTATTAAATTATGTCATTTGTTTTATTTACTGAATTATGTTTTTTTTTATAAAATAGAATTTTGAAAGTTAAATTTAATCATTATGGCATAGTTTGGCAGGTGAAGCACTCTTTAGACTTGGTAGGCAATTACCTGGAGATGGTGTCTCGATAAAAGCGTTGGTCCCTATCATCTCACTGTTGTTGGCGTCAGGAAGGGCATTCGGCCTACAAAAATCTTGCCTTAACTAAGGAAATCTGTTGCATTTCAGGTTATGTAGTTTGAATAATGACCTGGCCAGAAATAGGTTAGTTTAAAGGTAAATTTCTAAAAGCTGTCCAACACATGCCAGCATGTAAAAGCAGACGTTAAACCGAATATGATGATGAGTTTGCCGATTAAATCACTAATTGTTATAAAACTATAAATAATTTTGATAAGGTAATGTTATCTTAATCTGTATTTATAAAATTATTGGATGTAAATAGCTTCCAAAACTTTTAATCTTTAAATACATGAGGATTTGCTAAGAAATTTAAAACCAGTTTAAATGACTCTTTATTCGACAATTTAAATGCTTCCAAATTCCTTTTATATTTCAAAGTAATTGATTCTTTTTTTCAACTATCAACAAAGATTACAGTGGTTGGCTTGTTTACAAAGAAATCGAAACACATTCTGATGGATTTAATTATATACTAAATTATTTTTTTTAAATAGAAGTTTTAAAAAGTATGTTTTACTACTTTACGCAATTGCATTTTTTAAATTTCAATAAATAATCGATGTGAGAAACACACACACACATAAGAAGTAGTCACACAATAGAGATGACAGTAATCCCCAGACTATTCTTGAACTGAAGACGGCCATTATAGCCCAAATCAGTCGTATCCAGGTGTGCTTGTAATGCAGAGATGCACATTTGGATCATATCACTGAATTGCGATAAAACAAAGACTGTTGGGTAGTCATAACTGAAACTTGGTGGACAAGTCAAGCATAGACTGAAGTTTATTTGTACTAAATATGGTTGGATTGCAAAAACGATTAATTTTATTAATGACTCCATGGGCGGCAGGCTTTTTTTGGGGGGGGGGGGGGTTATGCCAATTATTCATAAAATTTTGAACCTCACAAGCAGAAGAAAGATTGAATAATAATTATCTTCATGGTTTAATATTTTTTTAAAGTTTTGAGCATTGTGTGGCCTACACAGATTAGTATACGTTTTGGCAACAGAGAGAACAAATTTTATGCTTAATTGCAAGTGAAGCTTTAAAGTCTATCTGGCATCTTTGAAGTAATGGCTATTAATAGGATTGGATTAATGTAATTAAGAGCCCTGGGCTCTAGAATATTAGGTACATCCAAACATTTGTTTACAGGGAAATTAAAAATGCATGAATGTAGGTTTACAGCCACACACACAATGATATATGATTCAAGTATTTAGCCAAGCTGACCTCTAAAAACAGTAGTGAAGCAATTACTTTATTATAAACAAGCCATACCTACCCGACGTTGCCATGAAGTCATTTGAGCTTTTAATTTTTATTTATTTGCACATTTTTAAAAACTTATACAGAAAATGAAATAAAATTTTAGTTGAATGTAGATAATTCCTATTATATATTCTTCAACATGAGTGATTCCCCTGGTTGATTTTTATTTTTCAGTCATTATTGAAAAAATGTTTCATATTATTATTAGTCATACTAGATCGGACTAAATAATTTAAAAATTAAAATTTTAGCAAAGTATGTTATTATATTGCTTATAATATCGTATGACAATAACAAATGAAAATTGACTAGTCAGAAGCAAAGTTTGATTTTTCAGCTTAAAGGCCATTTATCTGACAAGATAACTTTATATGTTAGACGGAGACATTTTATTTGCATCAAAACTGACACTTGTCTTGACTCACTTTCCAATGTTTTCATTCATATTTATAACATTTTAACATATACACTGACATACAACAGAGGCGGTGATATTTAATTTGCATAAAGATTTTTAATCTTTCGTTTGATAAATGTTTGTGATGTGTTATTTATTTTAAATTTGATTTTGTAGAAATATTTATATATAAGTAGGTATCACAAACAAGCCTAGAGTTTAGTGTGCGAAAATTGTAAATATAGTGCAATTCCCTTCAATTTCAACATGTGATAACTCATTTTCTTTTAGGTTATTTTGATAAAATTTGGAGGCAAACAAAATTTAATCTTTTCTCTATATAAATTTACAGTTCTTTCTCTTGTGTCATTAATAACATTGTTTCAGGCTACTTCAAGTTGGGCTACTATTTTCAATGATGGGCGATTTATTTTTTAATGTTAATGTTTTTCAACTTAATGCGCATGATATTGTGTGTCTCTATGCATATAAAAACAGTTCCATCTTAAAGAAAAAGGGCTACTCTTCAATATTATGGGCTTAATATCGGGTTTTAAGTTATCTTTCACAAAAAATTCCAAGTTGAAAACTTTAGTGAATGAAATCTTTGCCCTATTATCAAATTGTGTTTCCGTCTGTTTTGACATGGTTCAAATCTGATTTGTTTTATTGATTTACTATTCAAAGAAAATTCTAGTTTGATCTCTATTATTAATCATATTAAAAAGATTCAATGTGTTAGCTGTTAAAATGAATCTCATATGAACAGTCAAAGTTGCACTTGCATGTTATTTTTGTATGCTTTTTCAGGAGGTAATGGGATTTTCCCTTATGTTTAGGCTGGTTTGATCTAATAATTATTGCTTGCATTATGATTAATTTTTATTTACCACAAGATTGCATATACATGTAACGATTTTTCACTAGTTCAAAGCTGGCACTTTTATGTATACACTGTGAAAATTGGCTTCCAAAATATCTGACTCCGACTCCTTATTTTAAAGTTTTCCAATATTCATATACGGCATAATCACGTTGACACACCCGTTCCCGGTTAGATCACCAAAGTTAAGTGACTTTCAGCCTGGCCAGTACTAAATGGGTGACCATTTGGGATTGCCAGGTACTGTATGTGGCCTGGAGAGAACATGGGCTTCACCAGATTCTATCATGCCTACTGAAAAGTTATGACAGATAGAGTATCTGCATGACTCCCTGACGACGTCCCTTGACGTTATGGGATATAGATGGAATGGAATATTCAGACTGTCTGTTGATTCCGTAGAGCTTAAAAAATCGGATGCTGCCTCTTAGTATTCTTACCAGTCTAAATCCAACTCTTTCCAAAACCTCTGACTCCACAACTCTCACGACAATAATGAACTAAAGATTGTAAATAATCTTGTATTTGTATGTATTATTTGTCATGTGAAAGCGAGAATAAAAAGAGATATAGTTTATTTCCTGACTTTGTGTTTGAGTGTATTTATTCTATTAACCGTTCGAGTACAATGCAACAATAAATAAAATATATTTCAAGTTCTTCATTTTAAGTTCTTTCATGAATAAATATACCCGCCTACCGAGACAAGTATCAATAGAACATTTTCATCCTTCAGTCCACAAAAAGACAAACGATACAAGATAATACAAACCAAAAACGTAACAAATATTTTGGATCATTTGGATTACTGTTCTCATCTTGGATGTTATTCTCAAAACGTTGCGGCTAATGTAACCTCCGACTTTCTTCAGGTGCATCTTTTTGAACTCGTGGATCTGTACAGAATTTTGAACTTAACCTTTTATTTAAACCACATGGGTAGATTGTTCTCGTTCCGTCAGTCATGAATGCGTAGAAGTCATAAGTAATTCTAAATTATATTCTTAGTATCACCCGCACTGAGGATTGAACCTTCAACCTCCAGAAGACTGTCACTTAGAACTGATTATTATTTAGCACTTATATCAGTTGCACCACGGATCTACTTAAGACTTATACGTGGTCATGGCTGACAGAGCGAAAACAATCTACCCCTGTGGATTAAATAATGGGTTCAGTTCGAAATCCTATACACATTCCTGAGTTCGCTATGACACATCTGAAGAAAGTCGTAAGTTACATCAGCCGAAACATTGTGAGAATAAGATCCAAGATGAGAACAATAGTCCGAATAATCCAAATTATCAATCTGCATCTCAAAAACTCTGAAACATATAACAAATATCACGCTCGTTTATACAGCTTTCATGCATACAAACAATATGTTAGTCATACATATTAACAAACGCAACAGGAATTAAGACTAAACAAATGATACAATCTCTAAAAAATATTGCAGAAAAATAACTCTTAATTAAGGATCAGTAGAAGAAATAGAAGTAGAAGTTGATGTAGAAGAAACAACAACGAGAATGATATAGATGAAGGCGGACAAGAATGTGGTGAAAGTGAGTCCAGTGCTGATCAGCTGATTGCTTCCATCTAAGCTTGACTGAAACAAAAGCTCTTTCTCGTTTTTTTGGGGGTTTTTTTTTTTTGGTTGGTTGCCTTTAATTCATTTCTAAACACAAACCTTGTTTTGATCGCAGGAAAGCTGGTGGTTCCTTTGAATAAGAGAAATTATCTGGAAAACAAAACAGAAAGAGAACATGATTGAAAAGTCGTACCAAAGTGGCTCTCAAGATGAGTTGTGCCCATTGGTGGAAGCAAAAGCAGAAATGTGGAGCTGTGCATTGAGCTCAACTGCGACAAGGAACAAAAAAAAAAAAAAGTAAAAAAAAAAAAATGTATGCAAAGGCATTAAGTGCTGGCAGCAGATTGGAACAAAGAAAAGGGGGCGGGGTTAAGGAAGGATTTGCAGCAGGGTGAATAATGGGGGATCATGGAGGCGAGTTAGATATATGACATTTTATGACAAAAAAGAAGATCTCTACAATATCTAAGGGTGGGAAGAAGCTGACAACAAACGATAAACAGCTTTCCTATAAGGATATTTTCGAACCATATAGACATCACTTTTGTTAATACAAAACAGATTTTTTAAATAAACATAAGCAAAAACATAATTGTCTTTACACAAAACTAAAAATTAGACTTATTGGCTTTCTTCTGTATCGCGAGGCAATGGATACCCTCTGAAAGGGTTGCACAATCTTCAACCACACTTCTCTTGTCTTGGCATTGCTTAAGTCCAGAGACAAGGAGAAATCAAAGTCAACCAGAAATAATACTGAGATAAGCAAAGAACTGGTGTTATTTTAAAGTTTTCCATCTTAGATTAGTTGCACTATCAAGGCTTCAGAGTCTAGTCTATCCTACTATATCCATAGCTTGGAAGAAGAGAAACAGATTCATACCTTTTCCAAGGGTATTAGAGAAAAAGAAAGAGAGTAACTTTTACTGTCACTTCTACTTTCAAACTTATGGCATCTGATATTTCAAAATAGTCATCCATCTAAGAATTTATACGAAATAAGAAAAAAGTCTGATTTCCGACTTATCAGAGTCAATTAAAAAAAACTGGCTGAGACTTCTGTAAAAATTGTTCCTAACTCTTCACCCTTAAAGTCCCAATTTACTTGCCTCCACATGAGGGCAAAGTTAGACAAGGTCAGTTTTATATGTGGGAATATCCAGCTACCGAAAAAGGATCACTCTGAACGGGACAAAAATAAAAAAATTGTCCCAGTTAAGGATTTGTTGCCTTCTAACCAAGAGCAAAACAGATACTACACTTAGTCCTAGCACGAAGGCCAAGAGTTGCTTTCAAGAAACTTGACTGACTCAAGACTCCTGCAAAAAAATTGCTGATCTGATTCATCACCACATTTATTTTATGATCATTTTCTAATTTTCTATATTATGTAAGTTAAAAAATTAGGGATATCCTTCCTGTCAGGTTCACGAAGCACCCAAACGTCAATAGTGACCATTTTTTTGTGTGCTGCTAGAGTGTAATACAGAGGCAAACAACATGGCTGAAACTCGTAATGTTATCATGTATTAAGTAAAGTTTAAAATTATAATAAATTTAAAGTACTACTTGCTTGTTATTGAAATAAATCTAAGATTTATGACTATTAGAGTATCTACGCCAAACATGGGACTATTTAAAAAAGAATACATTTTTTTCATATCAGTGTGATCATAAAGAGGCACCGTATTTGATCAGAGGTGACAAAATTGTTGCAGGAATATTGGAAATAATATATTCCCTACCCCGAAATGATATGATTGTACTTTTGCAAGAATAGAGGTGAGGTGACTAATAACAACCAACGGTACGTGTGGAGTGTGGGTGAATGGTATGGATGAAGGCAGTTGATGGATGTGTGAGACTTTAAGCAAAGAGACCATTGTCTTGAGACAGAAGATAGAGAGAGGAATTCACTTAGAGCTTATTTCAGACTAATATTCCCTCACAAATATATATTAGAAAAAAAAAAAATCATTGACAAAGAAATTGTACAAATAAAAATGAAACGATGCAGATTTTGTGATAAGCTTTATACCTGGTCTATAATATTGAGGGGATTTTTTAGGGGGTTCCTTTGGGTTGATGCTGGCTCGTTTCATGTAGCTGTTGTAACCATCCTTCAAGTAACTGGTATTGTAGAACTTGCCATAGTTAACGTTGAATGAACGTTCCAGAGAGTTGGAATCCTGTAAAGAAAATAATAAAAAGAAAAGAAATTAAAATAAGCATAGAATTCAATCAAAAACTAAACAATAAAATTAAATTATTTATTTAATATATATATATATGTATATTTATTATTATTATTCTCATCAACACTAATATTGATATGATGTTTCAGCCGATGTGCCTTCCTCAGGTGTATGGTTCATTTACATACGGTGAAGTGTTTCCTGTATTTAAAGTCGAGTCTATCAAGCACATGTGCACAGTGTGCTTATGTATGGAAGTGAAACATGGACAGTGAGGGTTGAAGATATGTATTGCACGAAAAGAAATCATATGAGAATGATACGATGGATGTGTAATGCAAGTCTTAAAGACAGGCTTAGATCTGATGACCCCAGAAGAAGATTAAATTTGGACAGTATAGGCAGATGCATGTAGAGCAGGAGACTTTGTTGGTTTGGTCACATTGAAAGAATGGATAAGAGTTATTGGTTAGATGTAGAACAGTTGAGGTAGCAGGTCAGTTGGCAAGAGGAGGTTAAGCAAAATCTGGGAGCAAGTGATAAGAATGGGAGAGAGAGAGGGGGGGGGGAGAGGGGGGGGAGAGAGAGAGAGAGGGGGGAGAGAGAGAGCAAGGATAAATAAACACCTGGCAAAAGATAGGTTAGTTTGGAAGTCAATTTTTAAAAAGCAATCTAGCACATGGCAGTATCTAAAACAGACGCTAAACTGAAGATGATGATGATGATGATGATGTAGTATGTTGGCTATTTGCGTATGTTGATGCTTGTCACATTCTTAAATCTGATGGATTTGGACCTTTATTTTTAAATTAATGAACACTCATGCATAGCTTGATATAAACAATTGAAGAAGGCCAGAGAACACATCGTCCAAAATGTATATGGTGACCCCCACAAAAATGCCACTCATGGAATCATTGATAAAATTCACAGTCAATATTTGGTACAAATAAACTTCAGTCTATTCCTGACTTGTCCACCAAGTTTCAGTCATGAATGTCCAACAGCCTTTGTTTGCAGAGACACTTTGGTGATTGTCTCATCAGTAGGTGTGATTCTTCACACTCACCGGACCTTAACTTCCCCGAAGTTTTATCTGTGGGGTTATCTCAATCAAAGCAATCCTCAGACTATTCCTTAACTGAAGAGGGCCATCACAACCAAAATCAAAATAGTGCCAAGAGAGTCAGAGTTTCTGACAATTTTACATGTCGTATTCAGGTGTGCTTATCATTGAACGGCGATAGAACAAACACTATTGGGCATTCATGATTGAAAATTGGTGGTAGGTAGTTTTGGTAGTTTTGTTTTGGGCATATCAACTCTTTTCGGGTTATCTAATGCTGTATCTGGTCATTTTGGTGAAGGTTTTTATGCTTCAAGTTCTTTATATGTTTAAGTATTTATTCATGATGTTTGGTTGAGTGAAAGGGGGGGGGGGAGAGAAAGAGAGGATAGGGAAGAAGAGGGGAGGGAGGGAAATTGTTTGGGATTTTGCAGAACATGATTGAGTTTTGCAAAGGAAAAAAAACAAACAATAAAACATCAATGTTTAGTGCATTTTGAGTCAGGAAGTCAATAACTTCAGACAGCCTGATTTGGTTGCGCCAGTAGGTTTTATTTGACCCATAGATGGGGCCTTTACAGGTATTATCACTCCGGGCCAGAGTGGACCTGGGAGCAATGGCAACTAAGGGGCAACTCCACATTCCCCACAGCTCCCAAATGGAGGCCTCACCACTGGATGTATTTTAAGGTAAGACCCAGGACCTGAAAATTGGTGAAAAATTCAGACATAGACAGAAGTTTATTTGTACCAAGTATGGTTGGATTGCTAAAAAGATTGCGAATGTTATTGATGATTCCATGGGTGGCATTTTTTTAGCGTCACTTTGTAGTATGAACATAAATATTAACATTGATGAGGACAATAGTCTGAAAAACAAAAAAACAATTTAAATAATTATAGTAATGAATCAACCATTTTTGGAAAGAATAACAAGAACAACTTCTGCCTTTTCATTGGTGAATGTCTTGGCTTTGTTTATAATTTGGATTTACTTTGGGTTATCATGCGTGAATAGAAGTCTTTTGTTGTAGATGGTAACTTGTATTTGAGACAAGTACTGCCATTGTGTTCTGGTTGCTAGAATTTAAATACACGATGTCTGCAAAGTCTGGACACATAGGATAATTGGATATTTTTCATTTAATCAAACGAAATTAAAAAAAATTCAACATTTTTAACTGATTTTATTTTTCTGCCTCCGCTGATGAAGAGTGATCTCGTTTACCAGACTTTAGTGCTCTTGATTTCTTTTTCTACGCTATGCTAAAGAAGAAAGTATTAAAAAAATCACATATCCAATACATTTGACTCAATGAAAAAAAGAGTGAATGTGCCAAAATTGAAGGCAATGTGAAGTTATTGCTTTGAGTTGACAAGTTTTGCGAAACGCATCAATATTGTTTATTTTAAATGATGGACATCATATTGAAGATATTTTGAATAAAAACTTGTATCATTACTCATGTGTCCAGACTTTACAGACACCTTGTACAAGTCTATTCGCTCATATGTAAATGAGGTGAATCACTCGACACTACACTCCTTTCCTGGATTATGACGACGATGATGATGTCTCATTTGGATTTGTCGTTCTCAGATTGCTTTCAACTTACTGCTACAGTTAGTAGTACTCACATTAGAAATCAAAAAGACAATAAGAAACAGACAAAATAAACACTCATTATGTTTTTATTTAAACATTTAAAAAAAAAAATTATTTCGTTTTTAATTTAAATCTTTATACAAATCACTATCTGTCTTGACTGGCTTTTGCTAGCTGCAAATGATTCAACATTTAACCGCATATAATCATTTGTAAATGTAACTTCTTTAAACTATATTTGATTTTTTTTTTTTAATGGAAATCACTCCAGACAAGGCATGAAACCACTTAATGCAAAGAGCTAAAAATAAAATGCTTAAGTTCAAAAACTAGTCAACAATAAGTGTTAGATGGACATATTCCGACCCAGAAAAAAGCAATTCTTCCCCCTTTGTCAGAAACATTGCTCATAGAATGTGAGGACTAAAGGACAAAATAAGGGAAGTGACAGTTACGAGGCTGTCAAAAGTAAACCCAAGGTCCACTTTCTACTCTCCTTGAATTTATTCAAGACATAGTTCACTGTCATATTTCATAGCAATAAGACAGGGGCCCCAAACTCTTCTGATGTGTGACGGCTTTGACGATAGTTAGGTGAATGTGCGACTGCAAACTGGAAGAAAAGATTCCATCACTTGTGCTTTATCAAAAAGTTGGTATTGGTGAGATTCTAAATTCCTTACACACTTGGTGTCACAGGTGGTTCGGCCATGTACAGCATACCATCTCTTGCATCCACTCCATAATGTGTTTGGATACACCGGGCACTAAAGAGCATGGTAGACCAAGGAAGACATGGTTTGAGTGCATAAGAAGCGCGATAACTGCATGCAACCTGCTTGATGTCAATCCATTCGACCAGACTGCTTAGAGAGCAGGCATGAGATGTTGCCTGTTGGTCTCCACCCCAGAGTCCAGGACGCTCACAACACCCCAAGTACAAAATCTAGATAAAAAAGTGATATTTGAATTGTTTAACTATCATTAAAAAAAAAGATCTTTTTCTCCAAATGTTTAGCTTGAAATATTGAATATTGTTAAGTTAGTAGCAGGATTGCGGAGTCAGACTTGGAAGAATGTTAGGAGTCAGAGTTGGATTTTTTTAATCTCCGAAGAATCAACAGCCAGACTGAATATCGAAAGACTTTAAAATAAGGAGTAAAAACTTTTGGACTCCTTGCAGCCGGACCTTATACCTTCCGACTCCGCAATCCTGGTAGGTAGACATAAAGAAAACCCTATTACTTATGCCAAGTGGCAAAGTATCGTCTTCACATTCTATTATTGTATCATCTTTTAATGGGTGTGGATAGTATATAATCAGTTCTATTGTCATAAGACCGTCCTCCCAGGAATTACCTCAACCTTTTTTAGGGGTGAAGCTAATCTTCCCAGATATTACACCCTCTTTTGGGGGAGGCGGTAATGTAGTATCTGTTCTGTTTTCATGAGACCATCTTCCCAGGGACTACCTTCTTTTTTTGAGGGTAGGTGGGTATTGGTAGTGTAATATCTATTCTATTGTTATATCATCCTCCCAGGCATTAACTCCTCTTTTTTGGGGGGAGGGGGGCAGGGGTAGTGTTTGTTCGTTATGATGTCATCCTCTCAGTCATTACCTTTTTCCTTTGGGGGTCAGTGTATTATATGTTTGTTCACCATGATATCATCTTCCCAACCTAGCAAAACCATGTTCTCTCCGGTGGCATATTTTTGCTAGTATATATATATATATATATATATATATATATATATATATATATATATATATATATATATATATAGATTTTTGAAGAACTCAAGGGATAGAACTCAGTACACAATCACTTCCCTTTAATGTGTTCAAAAATCACATGTTTTCAGAAGTCAAGGGAAAGAACTCATTACATGATTACTTCCCTTTAATGTTTGTTTCAGTGAGTAAGGGAAAATTTCCCCAGAAACAGTTTAAGTTGGAATAAGTATTTTCAGAAAAAACTAAAACGTAATAAAGTATATTAGTGCCAATAACATAGTGAAAAGAAAAACAGAAAAATAGGCTAGTCTGAATCAAGTATCGATTGGTAGAGTTTGAAAATCTGACAAGATAACTTTATGTGCTATATTTATACATTGTTTTTCTTTTTTTGTTTTCCTGATAAAATCAAGAAAGTTGGGCTTTTAGTTTTGGTATTTACAAGCAATCACACTTCTTCAGAATAGTGAAGTCATTCTAGTCTGGGAAAATGTTAGAAAACTGCCAAGTTTCTGTCTGCCAAAATGAAAGTAACTAAAAAGAACAAATAAATAAAAGAGATAACAATTTGTTGCTTTGAGAAAGTGGCCTTTAATATAGTGATATTATTTAAACTGTTGGAGTCAGCAATTTTTTCAGGAGTTTTAAGTCGGACTTCAGTTTCTTAGAACCAACTCCCGAGTTTGTTTTTTGTTTTTTTCCATCAACTCCTCACCTCAGAGTTCAGAGTCATCAATTTTTGAAGAAGTCGGACTAAGCCTTTTTAAAACCAACTCTGGAGCTAGGAGTTGAATTTTTTTCAGTCAACTCACCACCTCAGGGGGGAGGAGTCAGAGTTGAGAGTCAGTAATTTCTGCAGAGTTGCAGTTACCTTTTTTTTTAAAAAACAACTTTGGATGTTTTTTTTTGTCAATTCTCCATCTTTGGGTCCTATAATTATATTTGTGGCTTTGTTCTTCTAGCTAAAGAAAACGTTTTCTTTCATATGCCAACTTCAAATATTCGGATAATTCATTAATGTTATAATATTAGTTAACTAATCGGACCCGTGGAAATTACACAGTTGCATCCTTCATCCGTTGTATATTACTGCCGTGCATTCTATGGACATCCAGTGTGAACGAAAACCCTACGATATTATTGTAACCCCTTTTTTAAAACTGAAACATACATATCTAAGTACTCTGGTTGATGTAGTTTCAGAATATAGCTGGTTATAAGGGTCTATCTCCAAAGCTTGTGTCGGAGATTGTGACATATTTCCATTCTATGGACATCTGGCGCAAACGCAGACCCCATAACTAATTTACATGATAATCATTGTGCTAATAGGTTGACCAATCAAAATTGACCAAGACAGGGTGATCCCCACCCCCCAAAATGAGCAGTACACACACTTTTTATCATTAATTCTCCTTCATTAATTTACCAATCAACTTCATTTTGAAGAACATGGCAGAAGCAACGCCTGTGAACACAACTGGATCTCAATGGAAGCCTAATCAGAGAATATACTGTGTCAAACATTATTAAAATACAGGTTCGTTTGAGAAAGTGCAGTACACTTTCTTGCATCAGTTCAAATGTGAAACAGACTCTTCAATCGGGGCGTTCATGATTGACAAATCAAAATTGACTAATACAGGGTGACCCCCCCCCCCCCCCGAAAAATTTTAATTTGTCAGATCAAATGCTGTTTTTGTCTGGCTTTGATAATCCGACAAGATAACTTTATCTATTAGATTTGTTGGTAGAAACTTGGTCTTCTATCACCAGAACAAAAATGAAACTGGATAAAAACTGCAAGGCAAAATAAAAAGGACTGTTGAAAATTTACATTTTATCAATAAACTTTTGAGATATCTCTATTAATAAAATTAGGAGACAACTAGGAGTCTGTGGTTTTATCGCGTCAACGTGACTTTGATAAGCACACATTGAATTATTACTTTTATTTATTATTAATCAAATATTTATCTTTTTTTAATGTCAATAGTGCAAAATTAAAAAAGAATCCTCCTTTGAGCTTCATTAATATTCATCATCCTTTCCTTCGATCGCACACAAGGCTGACACTACGTAGCCAGTTTCTCTCCTTGCATTCGTCACAATCAGCATTCACCTCTCTATCAACTCGCTTGCTGCTTTGACACCTCTGGCTATTAGCTTCTTATTATTTATAAATTTAATTAAAAAGAAAAAAAAAACAACTAACAAACAATAAACTTGAAAGTATTTAGATTTAAAAAGAAAAAAGAAAGCAAAAATAAATTAACGTAAAAAACTCCAGGGCAACATCAGTTAGGTAATAAATTAATACAACTATGTTTAAAAAAACAGTAGGGCTTCTTCCAAGAAAGCTTCCATCAGATGTTGTTATATAATCTGCAGTATTATTTAGGTGTTTATTTGCAAACAGCAAAATTTATATATTTTATAGATTGTGTGTGTGTGTATGTGTGTATGAATGCCTACTGTATCATCAAAAATTAAGGAGATCCTCGTGGATAATGGATGTTCTGAAGATACTGTCGATAAGTATATCAGCAATAAAGTCCTTAATTAAAATAAAAAGACAAACTTTTTGGTTACCCCAAGTGCACTGTTTATTTAAAATTACCCTAATTTGGTGGCACTTGTCAGAAATTAGGCAAAAAAACTACAAACAGTATCAATAATTGTTTTCCTTCTGTTTCACTATGTATTATCTATAGTACTAGGTCTTCTTTTTCGTCCTTTCAGAAAGATGTGGGGCAGACCAATCTTCTTTTCGAAACTAGAATTAACCAGCACGTTTCATCCAGGATTCATAATGGTACAACCATCACTTTAACCTCATCAGTAATAATTGTGGCACTATAAAAAAAGATTCCTTTAGAATATTTTTTCGGGCTAGTTCTTCTAATCACTTAAAGTTTTTAGAATCTGTTGCGATTACCCAACTAAAACCTTCTCTCTGCTGACAGAAAAGGTTTATTAGATCTCTTGGCTGGTTTAGAGACATTTAACCTCCCTACTTTTAAACGTTATTTGATATGATGATTAAATAGCGTTTACGGATCTTCTTTTTTTTAATTCAATATATAAATTTTGTATCCATACCCATTATATATATATATATATATATATATATATATATAAAACTTGGTGATAAAATAGTGATAAAAATTAACATAAAAGTCAATTTTTTTTAGATATAATCTTAAACTGAAACATACAGGCCTTATAGAAAACCAAACAATATCCAATTATATATTAATAAAAACTATAACCATTCCCCCCACAATTTTCAAACAAATCTCTTAACTCAATAGACTATCCACTAATTCCAGCAATATAAAGATATTCAATAAACACAAAAATGATACGAGATAAAAATAGCAGATATGATGATTAATATATATCTAATAAAAACAAAAATAACAGAAACCGAAATATAATTTGGTTCAATCCACCTAATAACAAGGAGGTAAAAACACAAATTGGTAAAGTATTTTTCAGGTAATAATAAACATTTTCCTAAAAGTAATAAGTCATCTAACTAATAGCAATAGCATTAAGTTTAGTTATAGTTGCATGGATAACGTTCAATCAATAATAAATAAACACAGTAAAAATAATTAGCAATAGTAATAGTAGTGCTCATACTATTAGTGTAAATAATATCAAGTTATGCAATTGTAGAATATATAGTCTGTCGATCTGACAGCACAAAATCTTTTTGTGATGTTTATGTGGTGCATAGCACGACTTCAGATAATATTTATATATATATATATATATATATATATATAACAATGAAGGAAAATTTAAAGATAAATGTTGTATCTTTGAATAATGATCTATCGTGATAATGGAAAGCTCAATATACTGGATAGAGCAATAAATAAATAAAAGTTAAAAGAATTACAGATTTTATTAAATCATCAATAGTTTGAAAAAAAAAGAATTTATCTTTGAAAATCTATGGATTAAGGATTTGAGATTTCTCCTTGTTTTCGAACTACTGACGATTTAATAAAATTTGTAATTCTTCCAACTTTTATTTTCATCATTCTTTTTCTTGATTATATATATATATGGAGGGGGGGAGAGAGAGAGAGAGAGAGAGAGAGAGAGAGAGAGAGAGAGGGGGGGATTTACAATCCGAATTTCTGCATTAATTCTTAATGCCGGTGAACAGTAAACAAAGTTCTCATTGTTAGCTGACCTACTTAATCTAATGCACCCTAATATTTCCTTTTTAATAATTATTGATTTTCAGGGTAATTAAAACATGACTGCCCTCAATTAACTTGTGACAATTGAATATTATCTCTGATTATTGCAGATTTTGTCGAATAAACATAAAAAGACTAAAATAGAGGCTAACTTGTATTCATATACTCTGGTGATGTTTCTATTTTTTCATTCATCAAATCTTTGAATTTTTCCATATTGAGCTACTGTTTTTTGGAAGTGTAGAATATGGAAGATGTCCCTTCCAACATCCGTCACTGTTTACTACTAAAAAGCAAATGGCCGCTTCCACAGATTGTTATATAATAAAAAGAGGGAGATAACTCTTGTTTACTCTTTCAACACAGGAGTAGATAACTCCTTTACCTATACAGGAAGCATATACTTTATTTTTATTTTTCAAACAATTCTTTCATATTGTTTGTGCTGTAAGCGGCTTGTTTTGTTTTACAACATACAAACCATTTTGTTGAATTCACTCATTTTTGATAGAAGTACTTGATATTATTAAATAGTTATTAATTATGTATATGTGTGTGTATAGCAGTTTCATGTTACAGTAAGGAAATATTTTATTTGAGCCATAGATTGAATCATAGCAGTTACTACCACTTCGGATTAGAGTAGACTGAGAGTACTGTCCATTTAAGAGTGACTCCACACTCCCCATAGCTTCTAAATTGGGACCTCACGACTAAGTGCAGTTTCATGCAAGGACACATAATATTAAAGAGTTACCTTATATATAAAGTAAAGTCAGTTCCTCCATCCATATATTAATGCTCAATAGCTTTTTAAATACAAGCAATACACACAAATCTGTTTAGCCAGTATTCTAGACCACACATTGTTCCAAAAAAATTTGTTTTCAATTGATTTCAACAATTCTTATATTTTGTTCTGATGGCGATTTCATTCTTTTAGTATACTTTAGAGAAAGGAAGTTATCATCTCACTTCATCTACCCTCAACCTACTCATTAACATTGTTAAACAAAATTAATAGGTTACACTTTTTTCATATTCACCGCTTCTGAGTCATATTTCCAGCGATTTCATTGACTATTCATCTTTCGTCTGAACACCATTTTTCTTAGTGGTTTCAGTTTTTAAACTGATTAACAATAGTTACTACTTTTCTTTTTATAATTATTATATCAAATTGGTTTTGCATTTAAACTTCTTAAAAAACATTTACTATTTTTTTTTATCTCATAATTTTATTTGTAACCAGTTGCCATAACAAAACAAAAATACAACATATTTTGAGAAACTACTGTTCCAATCAATGCAGTCTCTAATTGGATAAAACTTTTACAAGCATTCACTAAAAAATCGTTTCTATTAATTATTATTTTCTTTTATAAAAGTATCAGAACAGTAGTATCCAGTTCACCCTAACAAAACAAAAATATGACATTATATTTCTGTGAAAATACTATTCCAACTGAAATTGTCTACAACTTTTACAAGCATTCATTCAAAAATGGTGTCCGTTAAGTAAGTCATAGATTTTTTGTTTTGTTTAATTCCTTTCAAGCTAACCTTTTCTTTTTTTTTTATTAAGACAATTAATTTATAGAAAGATATTAGGAATTCACACAAACCTCTTCCTACATAAACATAAATAAATGACTTATCATCATTGTCTTTGGTTTAACGTCCGTTTTATATGCTGGCATGTGTTGAACTGCTTTTAGAAATTGACTTCCAAAGTAACCTATTCCTGGATAGGTCTTTATTTATCCCCATTTCTCTCTAGTCCATCCTTATCACTTCCTACCAGGTTTTCCTTGACCCGCCCCTGCAACTTCAACTGTTCTACATCATTCTTTCAATGTGGCCAAACCAACAAAGTCTCCTGTTCTGCACACAAAAAAAAAGAATACTTCAAAAGAAGTTACTTTTAAATCTTAAAAGAATAAATAAATGACCATAAAATGTTGTTTGATTCAATAAATTTGGCCCAAAATAAAACAAGCCTGATTCAGTGTCTATGTAGTGAAAGAGAGGGGGGGGGGTAAATTTATGCAGAAGAAGATACAGTAGTCCAGCAGCTGTCCAATTCGTCCTTGAATTGCTGCGGCGTTGGCGAATTTACTACATCCCCTAGAAGTTCATACCAAGGTCCAGAGATCCTGATTGAGAAAGCGGCCTTTCTCTGGTTCAATTGAAATCAGCGGTGAAACAGTTTCTGATAATGCCTGCACAAACCTCTTTCTGGTGCAGGAGTGAACAGCCGGTCCTGATGGAGATCATAATGGCCATAGAAAGGATTGTATGTTAAATTCTGATTATTGCATAAATGTCGATGATAATCAATACAAATTTTATCAAGTAAAATAAGAGGGTTTTTTTTTTAAATAAGAAAGATTTCTGAATAAAATCAGTAAATTTCCTTCCTTTCCAATCTGACATTTTACTATAATTGATACCTGTTAATCTTGTAAAACAGCCTTACTAAAAAGCACTTGGCCACAGCTGAGTCATCGTGATCAAAACCAAATCAGTAGTCGATATTTCCATTCGCAGTCTGAATCATATATAATTTCTCGCAGAACCTGCTTAGTACAAAAGTGACTGATATCATTTATTTTTACAGGTTTCCATAGCAACAATCGAAATGAAAGATGTGGCAAAAATCAGCTAAAATCTGTTAATGCTGTTAAGATTACAAGAAACATCCGTGCAAAATTTCCAGTGGAAAATACAAATCAGCAAAAAGAATGGAACATTAAACTTGACTACAGCGTGATCTTCTTGTGTTACTATAGATACACACGGTAGTGAGACGCTTAAGCAATGTGGATTTGTGCATTTAGATTTTGTATTTAAGCAGCATTCGTTCTTTCATACATTACTTTAACATTTTTAATTTACCTTTGGCTAAGATCAAAGTGTAATATCTGTTCTGAATCTATACTTCATCTCTTCTGTCCTCGATCAGTAAAGAAGCAATCCTTCTAGACTGAGACAATTTTTATTTTCGTCCCAATCCAGAATGCCCGTTTTTGGGGAGCTGGATTTATCCCCACATTAAAAACTGACCTTGTGTCTAACTCTACCCTCGTGGGGAGGCTCAGGTCAATAGGGACTACCATTTGCAAAAGTTTATTAGAATTTGAAAAAGAATGATTAACAGATCTAATATATGCAGAATGTCTATCATATTCAATGATATATATATATATATATATATATATATTATTACAAATAACACTATACATTAATTCAATCGGCCATCGATACCTGTGGTTTCACACAAAAACTCAATTGGAAATTCAGCCCGTAACTTTCATCATCTTACGCTCGGTACTCTTTAACTCAACGAGCTGGATTTCCAGTGTTTCTGTGAAACTGCAGGTATCGATGGAATTCATGTATAGTGTTATTTGTAATGAAATATTATGCTCTTACATACGTAATTGAGCACTCCGATCATTTATCCTATACAAAAACACAGCATTATAACATATATATCTTTTCTATATTTCTAAAGTTAGGTATACATACATACATACATACATAAGTACAGGGTAATCTTTTAAACTAATAAACAGATCATTATGGAATATATTTTCTGAAAAATATGTTGAGTAACATGGGCACATAATTTTTTTGTAAATGTAAACATTTAGGGGATGCATAGATATAAAAAATTTTTTTAATTATTATTTTTTTATGAACGGATCATTATGAATATATTCTCGGGATGTGAGATACTATATAATTATTTCCACAATCAGACAACGCTGCAGCCGACACAAACCATGAAAGCCACAAACCGGAAGCCCTAGACTCAAGTTTCGAAAATCGAGTCTAGGGCTTCCGATCTGTGGCTTTCATTATATTATATCTCACATTAAAAATCTAATATTAATTTTCTCGCTGGGTTCTCTTGTTGGATAGCATCGTCCTAGCGAGTGCAAGATCCTACTTGTGAGACATCATCCTGTGTTATTTATGGTTAGATGATTACTTTCCACAATTTTCATGATCTGTGTTGGTTAATAGACTTTCTTGTATGTAATGTGATGGCTCAAGTGACAGAGTACTCGCCTCGCATGCAAGTGACTCAGGTTTTGAATCCTGAGTTTGGATGTGTTCTACTGATGAGCCCAAAAGCGAAACTCGAATCTAGGGCTTCCGGTCTGTGGCTTTCATGGTTTGTGTGGGCTGTGGCGTTGTCTGATTGTGGAATAATTTATATATATATATATATATATATATATATATATATGAGAGAGACAGAGAGAACATTTGTAAAACAAAATATAGAAAAATGAAAGAATTAGAGCACAAAAAGTGCTCAATACATAAAAAAGAATGCAGAGCAGATATTGATTTAAATAAATAAGGTTTGCTATCTGGGTTACACCAAACTAAGATGATCAAGAAAACTCTGTAACAATGTTTCCCTGAAGATCTTTGATGAAACCTGAAAACTTCTGCTTATTTCTTCAAAGTTGTGTGTGCTTATTAAATAAGATAAACATTCTGCACCATTTCGATCTGTTGATCATCCGTTCCAAAAGTCTAACAAACTTAACATAAAGACCATTTTTTTTTTTCAAAGAGTCATGTTGTCATTTTCAGCTTTATTTTTCCTTTGCTCCTCTGAGATTTTGAATAACATTAAACATGGTATCTGGTATTTTGGAGCAGCTATTCATCTGCAATGTTCCTAAATTTTGATGATGCAACAAAAATCAGAACTGAATTTTATTTTATTATTTATTTGTTATGCAATTTTTTCATCCAAACGTTCCCCAAAAATCCCTCTTGATTCCCCCCTTTTTTTACCATCATTTCTGAATTAATCTAATTCAATCTTAAAATGTTCTATAACTGTAATAATATTTAGATACAGGTGTGTAAAAATAGGGTTAGTATGACAAATTTCCACGTAATATTAAAAATTGAGTAGAGTAGAAATTTTCATCTAGAAGTCGTAAGAGATACGTGTCCTGGAAGTGACGTCACAGGAAGCCACTAGTCTTACATGGAGAATGAACAGGGAAGATTTTTTTCTCTTTTCACCAAGTCACCAGAGAGTTTTTTTTTATTTTATAGCTGCTACCCCCATGGGAGAGGAGGTGGAGGTTGTTATATGAAGAAAGAATAAAACCTCATAGTGATTGTTAAAGCCCAAATGCATTTGTGATGTTTCTTTATTCATAACGCTTATGAAAACTGTTATTGAGAAAAAGAAGACATCTACAACGATGGAAAGAAGATGGAAACTTTGGCTGCCACATCACCACTACAATTACAAAAATGGACCAGCTGATTCTGCCGACGTAGTAGACGTACTATGCGGATTGAAGAATACCATAGCTACGTTACACCTGTTCTTAATCTGATCTGGCAACTTGTTCCAAAAATAAATCAATTGATTAATCAATTTAGTTTTCAAAATCTGCCTTGAGACTATAACCTTTCAGATCAAAGAGAAATATTAAAAAGATGTCTGCAAAAATTTAAAATGATATTAACTATTTTTAAAGCTACCCCCACCATAAGATCGAGCTTAATGTGGGGACGTGGCCACTTCTGAACGACACAAGGTGTTCATGGCCAGTAACAAATTACCTACAAAAATAATCCATCAGTATTCCCCAGTAAGGGAGTTCAGGCGACTGGCAAATTCCTGGGACGATGGTCTTTTGACTCTCGCCTGAGAGCCAGATAAAAATTTGTCCGTAAAGACTGAGAATAAATTGACTATTATTTTGATTAAAAGAGTTCAAGGCAAACATCCTATGGTTAGCTAAATTAGATTTGCATGAGTTTAAATTGGATGTTTGATAAGTTCTCACTACAAATCATTAAAAACTCTTGGTTCAATTTAAAAAGCGTTGAGCTAGTGTTAAAAATGTTTGACATTTTACCCACAGGAGCAAATTGCAGATTCCTAGTATTCCTAACAGTATGAGTGCCTAAAAGAGTAAAGTGGTTGAGTGTAGTCGAGGGCATCCCAAAGGCTCCCTTTTCATTGGCTACTACACTGAGATGTAAGGAAAGGCACCACTCCTTTTCCTGAATTGCTCCACTTACCCTTGATTTTCACCTTATAATGCTGAGTGTTTAGCATCATGTACAAATTTTTCAGCCTTTGGTATGACTCGACTGAGGATTGAACCCCAGTTTCCGGTCCCATTAGCGAACACTAACTATTATACCAAATGTATGTGTGTATAAATTATAATAGATTTGTGAGTATTTGAACTCAACATTACTGATTCCATAGTCTGCTACAGCCTCCATTAGGTCAATCAGGCACCCGATCAAAATAAATATAGAATAGGCTGGAATCTTTTTTTTTGTGTGAAATGCAAACATTTCAAAATTGTTGATTAGAAAATTGAAATAGCAAAGATGTTGATCTAAAATTGTAAATTGTGTATTCTTCATGATGCCAAATTTTGGCTGAATATTTATCTTAGAGCAATTCCAACAAATACAAGAGAAAAAAAATATGTGTGTGTGTGTAATAAGTTTAAAAAATATATATAATAAGTTAAATAACAAAAAATACTTCTGAAACTAAATGTAAGGTAAAATTTCCAGATGTAGAAATGAGAGTTGTGGGCAAATATCCAGGTAAAAGAATGCTGAATTCCGTCCGTTTTTCAATGAGCCAAATTGGAAGACAAAATTCTTGCCAAGCCAACAAAAAAAAAAAAAAAAAAAGAAAAAGATACACACTACACATTTGTGCGCAAGTGGTGGTGTGTGTGTGTGTGTGTGGGGGGGGAGGGGCAAGTGGTAGAAGGTAACAATTACTTAATTGCCAACATGGAATAGTTATCAATAGTAATGACTAAAATAAACCAAACACTACCAGTCAGGTGAAATTAATAATAATAGAAGCAACTAGACCTAAACCCAATTACAATACATCGAGACTACTTTGAAAATTTATTGAATATTTTCAAGTGTGTATATGTCTGCAAATGTAGTCGCAAATGTTTGTATAAATAATTTTTTTTTATACCAAATAAATATACAGCTCTATATTGAGCACTTTTATATAAACACAGTAAGGACTCACTGGATTAAACCCTGTGGGCATAAACTCACCAAAATTATACATACACACAAACAAAACAAGTTAAAACGATCTCAGTTTCATCAGGAGGATCAACAGGTTTCTGTGCGTATGCACGAGGCATGTATATTTAGTGCACGTGTGTTTACAAATAAATCCAAAGGTGTTGGTCGGTTCACATATTTATAGTGCACATACAATAGCAGCTAATTTGAAAATGGTAATCAGGACACACATAAATGAAGGTTAGTAAAGTAGTGATATGTTTTAGTGTGACAACACCTACTTAAGATTTCAGATATGCAATTCAATAATTTATAGGCTGGGGTGTATGTACTTAAAGCCAGCCTCTCTCCATACACATTTTTTAGCCAGGTTGATAATTGGGAGCTCTTTCCATAATTTCTCAGTTTATCACAGAATCAATCCCATATTTGTTTTTCATCTCCTAAACATATGTTGACAAAGCCTCGCTATGTCTATATTTATCCAGATGGAACAACAGCTTGTGGTTTGTGTAGCATTTCTTGAAAGTACACTCTATAGAAACAATGTAGATTTTATTTGTGTGCCCTTGGAATTTGACTGTGGTTTTGTAGATGAAAAATTTTGTTTGGCATTTACCCATGAGTGGTCAGTCAGTCATATTGATAGAATTGCAGAGTATTTCTATGATATTAATTGCTAATTATTGCTGTTTTTTTTAATCACGCTGAAAAAATTTAGCATACAACAATAACTAAGTTTTATAGCGTTTCTATTAAATAATATGTGTGTAGAATAGGGAGAGAAAATATCCAACAGTATGGTATAAAAAATGACTAGAACATTATTTTTATGTGACCAAAGGCTTTATTTAGATCATATGAATTTTCAATATACTATATGCCTTTTTCAGATATGCAAAACCAAGAGAAAAAAATAGATGTTGTCACATTGGAGAAGGCATTATAATGTACTGTGAAAATAGATAAGCCACACACAGACTAAATCAAAGTTATTCTTATTTCTTTTTCCCATAAAAATCTGAAGAAAACATTTGAAGAGGAGATAATACTCAGCAATAAAACAAATTGATTCATACTTTTATATGACAAGGACGCGTGAAAAAATTAATGAACCACTTAAAAAATAATAAGATGCTTTTTTTCAGTGATTGTAAAAATGTATTAAAGCCATTTTTCCTTTTATAAAAAAAATAGCGTTAAAATTTTGCCTTATTTATTGATAGAAAATATATATTATTAAAATACATTAAGTCAAACTTAAAATTCAAATTCAAAACAAAAGACAACAGATTATTCCTTTTCAGTATTCTATGACTATCGGAGAACCGAGACCAAAAGCTAGACTATTTAAAAAAAAAAGAAGATTCTTTTTGTGGCTGTGATATTGTGGTGCAAATTTGGGTAATATTTTAAATTATTTACAGTGAAATGGGGTTTGGTAAGGTTTCATGTATCCCAAGCAAGTTATTTTTACTTAAAACAATTTTTTAGTACAAAAAAAAAAAAAAGCATTAATCATTAAAAACAGTAAGCTGTAGCAAATTTAATCACCTCCACGCAACGTGGGCAAAACAAAATGACTAGAAAAAAGAAACATGGCCGATATATAAATAAATGAAGAAAGGAGATAACTTTAAGTTTTACTATTCAAATTTTTTTTTTTTTTTTAAAGTAACATTTTTAGTAAGGGACAGGGTTACAAGTCGCAATAACCTCTAAGTAATCAAAAGCAAAGAAAAACATTTTACCATGTTTATCATGTAAAACTTGGGAGTTATCTCCCTTCTTAATTTGTTTATATATTAGACAATGTCTTTTTCCGGTTGTCCTGTTTTATCCACATTTTGCATAGATGATTAAACTTAATATAACTTACTGTTTTAATTGTTTAATGTTATTTATTAATTAAAAAATAAAAGAAACCATGGTTTTAAGCAAAAATAAGTTGTTTGGGAGCAATGAAACCCCGTCGAAACCCATTTCACTATAAATAATTTCCGACCAATCATAGAGATATTACGCTAATGTGAATGCAAGTTAAAAAAGAAATTAGTGAAAAAAGATACGATATCTTAAGGGAGAAAGAAAACAAAATAGTGATATTGAATAGCATTAACAATAGCAACAATGACAATACCACCAAATGACTTGATGTTAACAACAGCGGACAAAAACGATGACAAGGATGGAGTAGCTCAATAGCGACAAGACCAGCAGCGGTGGATAGCGGCAACAGAAACTAACCATTGATATTAGAGATAGAACAAATACTGACCTGTTTGCCGACTCCTGGCAAACGGTGGATTGGTAAGCACATCCCAGCAAGTGATGGCATAAGACACTGAGAAAAATACAGAAAGTTAGGTACTTGGCATCTGACTGGCCGAATGGGAGGAAACCCGACTTACTTACCAAGGAGAATTTGAATAAAAATAAGTAATAATGACTGAAAATTAAATAAATAAAAATAAATGGTGTCTTTTTACACTCACACCAGTGTGAATAAAGTGTCTTATTCTTTAAATAGGCTAATTTTTTGAGTGCACACTTCAATAATCAGAAATTCTTAGAACCATAGTGCATTTTAATAACAGCAAAGTAATTTTTATGTTTAAATTTTTTTAAATTTTACAATATACAGTTACATGTGTCACCAGGTTTGTCTCTATAATGACACTATAGCAGCACAAAGTGGTCATTATTTTAATGTTTGGATGCTATGTGAACCTTATTTTTCAATGTTTTGTGCACCTAAAGGTCAAATATAGCGAGTTTTTTGTGCTGCCATAGTTTTTATACAGAGAAAAATAATACGTAATTGTATCAGACATTAAGATTAAAAATAGAATAAAAAATAATAAAAAAATAAATAATTGTTTGTTTTATTTGACTTGGTTGTTATATTCACAATGTTTGGCCAATGTAATCTCCAAGCTTTTTCAGGTGCATCTTTTCGAACTTGGGAACCTAGTTGTAATGACAAACGAGAACAGTCGTAACTTAAGAAAGCTTTATTCGGCATAAACTGTCAGTACAATATTAGTGCTGCTATTTATATTGATAAGACGAACAGGAGAGTTCTCCAAAGGGGAGATAATTTAGAATAGGGAAATTATTCGTAATTGTTCATTACACTAGTAAAACTTGGAAAAAAACCTTTAATGGAATTTCAAACTTTACCCATTATTAAATCCACAGGGGTAGATTGTTCTCATTCTGTCAGCCATGACGGGTAGAAAGTGTTAATTTATGTTATTCTGTAACTTTAACCGGCAGAAGACTGTCACTTAAAACTGATTGTTAACCAATGCTTTTGACCTTTATGTCATGCATCCACATGGACTAAATTAACACTTCTACCCGATCATGGCTGACAGAATGGTAACAACATACCCCTGCGGATTAAATAATGGGTTCAGTTTGAAATTCTGTCTAGGTTCCCAAGTTTGACATACAGATGCCCAAGTTAGACTAGAATGTTCCCAAGTTCAAATATGCACCTGAAGAAGGTTGGAAGATTACAATGGCTGAAATGTAAATATGACAACTAAGATGAGAATAGTAGTCCAAATAATACAAATTATCAATCCTCATCTAAATTCTGAAACACAAGTATTTATAATTATTGGAGTATTCACTCTAAAAATAGGCCGATTAAAAAAAATAAGGCACTTTTTTTTTATAGTGATGTGATTGTAAAAAAAGTACCAAATAAATAAAGGGAAAAATAACCCTAATGGTGGTGACATTGTATTTTTGAGTATTTATTAATAAATAACTTTATTTTTATAACGTTATTTTATTGAATTCAATAGAAATAAGCAATACTGTAATAGATCATAAAATCAAATCTTTTGCAACAATTTTGAAAAAGGTGCTCACATTGTATTTAAGCATAAATAAGCTTACTTATTTTTATAACGTCTTTTTTGTGCTGTCAATAACACTTTTTAAATAATAATTAAAAGAAATAATTAAAAAGAAAGAAAAGCCCAGGATGTTGACATTGTATTTCTGAATATTTATGTGCAAATAACCTTACATATTTTTATAATTTTTTTGATGGGATGGAAATAATCAATAATGAAACAATAGATAAAATAGATAAATAAAAAAAAATGTTATTGGTGCTAACATTGTATTTATGCATATTTATTCATATGCTTTTTTATAACATTAAAAATTTGTTTGGGTGAGATAATTATTGACTCCAAATGACCAGGTCTTCATTAATTTTTAATAAATGTTCATGGATACAAAATTGTATAATATCCAATAAAAGTCTGTTCATTTTTAGTAAATTTATCACTGAAAAATATTTTATATTTTATAGTATCCAATAAAACCGTGTTCATTTTTAGTAAATTTATCACCTAAATATTTTCTTTCAATTAACATTCATCAGAGAACTATTGTTAGATCTATGTATAATTTTATCGTCATGTTTAATTTCATGTATTAATTCTAACTCTTCTGTTAGATATTTTTATCCAAAGTGTCAAAAGCTACAAACCATCAATTTTCAATTGAACCTGAAAATTTATAATTTATCAGAGTGTCATGTTTAGTAAACCCCCTTGATAGCATAAAGGTAGATTTGACAATGACCATGTTCTCTCCAAATAATAGACAACTAGTTGTATTGGTTTACGTATAAGATAGGCATGTTTGAAAAGAGTGATGTTTCAGCATTTTATTGAACAAGAGCGTACATGAGGTTGCCTGCTTTAGGTGCACCTCTTATATCTAGTATCTTATTTCTCTCAACATATCTAACATATAAAATAATTTTAAAAGTTGGACCTAAATAGCATTTAAGCTGACAAATAAAACTGATTCTTACTAGCCAACTTTCATTTGTTATTATTGTATCATGCTATTTTTTTTTATAGACTAGCGTACTACGCTATAATTAAAAAAAAAAAAACTTAATCCAATCTGTCAGTTTTCTAATATGTAGAATTTTTTAAATAGTTACCTTAAAAGAAAAACCAACTAAGAGAAATAATTCCTGTTCTTTTAGTAAGAGTTATCGTTCCTTGCTTGTCTTTTTCTTACTTAGGTCTTTATTTGTTCTTATCAAATCAAAGACAAGTTCACTTTTACATTAGATAATGAATATAACAAAATGTTGTGACTATAGAACATACAAATATTTACAAAAGAAATTTGAACTTAATGGATCCTGGGTAATGCTGGGTCAGCACAGCTAGTTGTTCTATAATAGTAACATAACACCAGCCACACATAACTGTCTGATTCATTTCCTGAATTAAGTATTCTTTGTTTTTCTCTTAACTTTCAACAATGTACTGACAAATTGTGAATAATACTGAATAATAAGGTATTCAACCAGAAAAAAGTGTTCCGCATTTAAAATTTAAAGAAGAAAAAAAAAAAAAATCCCTGAGAAATGAACAGCGAATTATGAGATCTGGAGATTGAAGTAAAATCCGTGAGAGTTGGCGAGTTTGCTATTAAGTTAGCAGGGTCTGACGCTGAGTAATCTCCCTTTATGAAATCTCTCACAGAAACGGAGGTTGATTCAGCTGACCTTATCTTTTCTCTAAGTAGCATGCAACAAGACTGCAAAGATTTACAATGTAAACATCAGTGGTTCTCAAATAGGGGCCCATTTAAGATATTTTGAGGTACATGCAAACAAAATAGTAAATTGGGATCCCTGGTAGTATTTTAGAGGTCCACGTTATACCATGCATGGATTTGTTGTGCCCACCTCCCCATTTATGGTTCGGTACTCCTGACAAAACGGGATGTTTGATCTTTCAACAGACTGGCTCATGTGACAGAAATCAGCACAATTTTATTCTTCTGTGTACATTGTCATTTTGCCGACTAATCAAATCTCATCAAAGTGTCATACCAGAAGCAGCTGACCCAGCTGTATAAAAAGTGTGACGAGGCACTGTTACCACCGACAATCTTTCCCCCAGAATCGTTGCTGGTCTGAATGGTGATTTACTATGATGATGACAGCAGCCGCATCTCAAACCTTTTCTTTTACTACTAACAGCAGCTCAATCCTGCCTGCTATCATCATCACAGCAGCTTTGTTAGCTGCCGTTAACCAATCTGGTTATCAGCATCATCATCTACAGGTTATCTCCCACCAGCTGTAACAACCTCAGCGATAACCGAGACAACAACAGTAGCAGCAACAACATCAAAACAAACAACTCTCAGAGTGAAAGACTAGAGGACATTTTGAACAGGATAATCATCATCCACCTACGATAACAACTCATTCTTTCTGGTTGGTTCACTAAATCATTAACTCTTTCTTAACCAACATATATATATATTTTTTAAATAAATACCATCTTTATATTTTGTTTTTCTTCCATCTTTTTCATTCTATTTATTTTTGAGTTATTCGTCCACTTCGGCTAGATGGGAGGTTGGAGAGGACTGATTCGATCGATCGGCTGGTCACGTCATGTTCTAGTATCTATAAATTCATCCCCAACCATATTATTTAATCTAATTCTTCAAAAAATCAAAACCTTATTTCTCCTTTTTATTTTTCACCCCAAATAGACACTAGCAGGCGGTGGCTGAGGGTCAATCATGTTGAGAACAAAGAAGATTACCACTGCCAAAGAGTAACGTTTTTATGGAAGTAATGTTTTTTCTTGGAATGGTGTTTTCTGGGTAATGCCTCTCTCTCAGTAGGATTCCCTTCTAAGAGTAATGTTTTCTGGGAGTAATGTTCCCATTCTCACTGTGAAATTTCTACCTCTTCATTGTAGAGGTCCCCAAATGCCGGAAAACTTTTTAATAGCTTTTTTCCTCAGACCGCTTGCCTTTGGAATTCTCTCTCTGCTCCCTGTTTCCTCGATTGTACCAACATGCAAAAATTTTAATGTAATATGAACAAATATCTTGCTGCACAATTCCCTTTGTTTGGAGTGAATAATAATAAAAATGGAATCAAAGGGATCCATAGGTAAAAATTAAAAAAAAAAAAGCTGAGAATCGCTGGTTTACATGATACTACTAGCAAATATTGACCTTTGACTTAACCAGTCATGAAAATGGCTAATGTGATTTGTTATTTGCAACTGGGGAGTATAAAATGCGGATTCATGACCTTTTCAGAGTTAGTGATATTAAATAAATATTGCTAATGTTTGCTGATCCTGTTCTAAATGTCCGGAATCATTAGGATATTGCCCCTCCTACAAATCATTTAATTAAAAAAAAAAAGGAAACTTTTGACAGACAATAAAAAAATGTCTGTATACAGAAGTGTTTTCAAAATACTGGTTCAATATAAAGCCTAACTGAATCTTACATTTTGTTTGAAGTTATTCTCAATCTTCTAATAGATAAAATTAAATCAGTCGGATTTTCGACTTTAGACCTAAACAGTGTTGCATAAGACTGATCAATATCTGATTCTGACTTTTGCTTTCTTCTTCTTTATATTATCTATTTCGTCTCAGTTTCGCAAAAAGAAAATATTCATTTCAACCCAGAAAATTGGTAAAATGGCAGCATTTTTTCACCGCCCACTTCTAACAAGCATAAGTTATAGACAGTACATTTTAATTACTGCCTACTTATATATATATATATATATATATATATATATATATTACACACACACTGCTGAAAGCTACAATTTGGGGCCTTAAACTTACATCAATAAATTGCATTTCCAATCTGTTATCGGCATAAGCCTTATCATTTATTTATTTTTCTTTCCTTAACAACCAAAACTTTATATTAACCAGCAATAATTAAAGCTATATAATTTTGTTACATTAATTATTGAGCAACAGAGAATGCAAGGAGACATGTATCAAGCAGAATTTAAATATACCTTTCGAGGCGTTTTCACCCCAGCACCAAGTCGTGGTATCAACATACCATAAGCGCTTTTGTCTCATTCGAAGAAAGGCAGCATTCTCTGTCCGTGTTTCTGCTCCGCGAGACAGCCTATCATATCCAGGTTTAAAGTCGCCTTGGACAAACATTCAGACGGTATATAGACATCTTCTAACTGTCCTTTTACATGGCTTGTTGCACATAGCTATTTTTTGCCAATAAATTTGATTTGAATAATATGACGATGCTGTTATGATTCAATTTAGCTTTCACATTAATAATAATAATAACAAAAATGATATAAATATTTAAGAAAAATAATAAATAATAAACATTTGTCTTTTTCTAACCCAAGCATTGGCAACCAATTTCAAGAAGCTTGCTGGAAGAGACATAGATCATCATAAGGCAAACTGCACTAGAAAAATAAATTAATGGTCGGTGCTCGTTCAAAGTAGTTCAACCATTTTCACCACAGAAGATCATACACATAAACACCTGCCTTAGAAATAGGAAATATTAATCCTTTTATTTTATAAAAAGATAATTTCCATTAAAAATTAATGTTTTGGTATAATAATATCATTGATATCAATGTTATTAACACATGCTACTGCTGTGATATGCCACAGAATAATTAAAAGAAGAAAAAAAATGAATACTTTAAAAATCAATATGAATTATTTGTGTATCGAAAAAAAAAAAAAAATTTTTTTTAATAATCCATTAATCAAAATATTTTTCAAACTATTTTCTTTAAATTAATATTTAAGTATCTGACAAATAATTTTATGTGTCACTTTTTAGTAAGATTGGTTTCTAATTTATTAATTTGACTATAAAATATTTTTAAAATTTTCATAAACGTTATTTTCAGTTAAAACTGAAAGTATCCATTTTAATAAAAAATTGCTGCTGATAACAAAGATGGCATCCATCTGAAAAATGTTCCTAGTAGGATAGTGTATTTTCTGAAAGGAATTAAAGTGAATTACATTTTATTTTTCTGAAACCATGATGGCACGAACCACAAGAAAAACTGGCTATTCAAAATTAAATATTGATTTTGTAAGACAAAATCTATCGATGATAAAAGTCGAGCAATAGACATAGTTTAATTCACTATATAGATATATAAAATAAATTCAAAGTTATTGCACAGTAATAAAGTTAGTATATCTTCAATCCAATAGTGCTCAATACTAAAATTGTTATTAGTAGATCAAATATATTTAAAAGTTATTTGGTTTACACTGACAATATCAACCTTTTAATCTATTGATGAAACCAATAGGTTTCAACATTGGCATTATGAGCAGCATGAGCAATATATATATCCTCCACTCTATAATAAAGAGCAATGTGTATTTATTTGTATATAAATAAACATTATATATATATATATATATATATATATATATATATATATATATCTATCTATCTTCCCCATCGCACAAAATTAAGCAGGTAAAACACTATTGGGCATAACCATTTCAAATGTTTAGGGAATAAAGAAAGCAAATACTAAGTCCAGCCTACCCCGTCATCTAAAATGAATAGGAAAAAAACAAAAAAAAAAACACTATTTCCATAATGAGACCGTTTCTTTCTTTTTTACTTTTTTCCTATACGGAGAGATAAGTTTTAAAAAAACTGTCCAGTTTGAGATATTTTCTTTTTTTTTTCTTTTTTAAAAATGTCTAGTTTGAGACGTTTTCTTATTTGTTTTTTTTTTTTACAATTCACTGACTGACTGATACGTTATTTTATATGAACATGAATATTAGTGCGAACACTAACAAAGCATAATTTTTTCTGTCATTTTTGATGGAGGGTGTTCACTCATATATATGTATAAAGTTAAACAAACACATAATTTATAAACATCATGACCATAAGATACAATCATGTACAAACGTTAAAGTGATGCAACAGGGTGTTTACATAAAAAAGGTGGAAAGTTTGGAAACTAAGGAGTTATCTGCATAATAAACAAAATAGATAATTTTGAGACATATATGCAGGAAGGAGATAAATAAATGAAAGGATGAAGGAGAGAACGGAGATGATGCAGAGAAATGTTTGGGATGTTTTTCTTGTTCGTTTTTCCTAAAAAGAAAAAAAAAAAGAAAGAAGTGAAGAAAAGAGAGAATTTCTGGATATATGCCCATAAGAAGAGAGCGTGGATAAGCAAAAACATATGCATCTGGGGAATTTGAGGGTGGCGAGAAGGACGTGCCTCGATAAAGAGACAGAACAAAGACATATAAAGTAAAATAGAATAATAGAAAGGGAAGACCTTAAAACTTAAAATCCTTAGCAAGCAGAGTCATCTGCTTTAGTATTATTAAACTGGGCTAGTGTTCAAGAGAGCTGGAGAAATATACAGGATTATGGTTATTAGGACCATCCATAACTACAATGAAAGAAAAAAAGGTGCTGCAAGATCCAGGCAAAGCAATGTGCATCTTGGTGAGAGAGATGGGTGTCGGAATAGCGACTATGAAGAAAGTGCTGAGCAAGAGTCGCAAATACCAACTACTTACTAGTAATGCCACAGAGAACTGCCTTACGAAAGCCAAGAATCTCCTCAAGAAGTACACACACCCAGTCGGACCGGGGATGCTCTGGTATCTTCTCAGGACTAGTTGCACAATGTGGAGAACAACACGCCTACACCTGCACAAAGTCCCGTATATAATGAAAACAAAGTTACCTCAGACTGATGGTTTTGAATGTGTTTCCCGTGAAGGCCGCATCATGCCAGCGCACGTCTTCGAAAAGTAACTCACACTCAATTCAGATAGCTATATTGAGTTGCTGTCCACTGTTGTAAAATGCTGGGTGGAGAGGATGGCTGTAGGAACGCCATACGTGTGGCAGCAGGACTCAGGTCCATGTCACACCTTCAGGAAAACAGAAGTGGCTGAGAACTTCCATGAGTTTAGCAATCCCAGCATCTGGACCCCCAACTCGCCTGATTACAACCCATAGACTATTATGTGTGGAGTGCAGTTGAGAAAGACACAAACTGTGTCTGACTTTCTCCCCTTTCCTTATTTGTCGGGCAGTTTTGTACTCACTAACGTTTGTGTGACACGGCAGATTATATATATATATATATATATATATATATATATATATACACACACACACATACATACATACAAATAAATACACTCGTTAGTATAGAATGGAGGATAAATAAATGTACTTCTCTCCCATTACACAAGTAAAAACTGTGTTGGACGAAACCATTTCAAGGGGAAGGGAGAAAGTAAATAGCAAGTCGGACCCCCCCTCCCGCTTGAAATGAATTCGGAAAGACATCCTCCACTCTTCTTTCTTTCTATACCAGTTGATACGTTTTTCTTTTTAAAAAACTTTCCATTTTGAAACGTTTCTATCTTATTTCTTTCTTTTTAACTTCACTAGTTGAGATGATAAATAAATGAAAATACGTATGTACATCATAGTTTTTACTAGACATCTTAATTACTTTTTTGTTTTGTTTAATCATTAGCAGTTTTCATAACAAAAATACATATTTTCATTAATTTAACTTTCAATACATCGTCTTATCCTCAGGTACGCATCACAATGTTATTATGTTTATTTTCAAATACAGTGACTTAATTTCCTTAAAAAAATCTCTGAAGATTGAACATTTACAATAGGCTTCCAGTCGTGCTTCTCAGCTGCTTCATAAACCAGTCTTTAGAACGCATTGTGTGATCCTTAGAATTACTATTAGAAATTTTATTGAGAAATTCTTTAAAAGGTTAAAACTGAACTGAATTTTTTTTTTCGAATTGTCTGTACAAAATGACCTGACAGCGAATCAGAGTCGTTTGTCATCCCGTGAAAACATCATCCCACTTCGGGTGTCTACCAGTTCCAATCAGTTGTCTGCTTGCCGAAGTAATATATAATTCTTTTTTCTTCGCTGCAAGAAGAAAACATACTTTTCTTTCGTAGATGTAATCATCATAAAAGTCTGAAAGCTTGACCTTTTGTTATAACTACATTCCATAGTGAAACCCACTATCATTCTAAAGAACCAAAGAATTGAATTCCAACGTCTACCGATTTAGTAGAAATTTCCCAATCCTTTTTAATCATATGACCAGTTTCGATGAAAATGAATAAGAATAGCTGATATTTCTTCAAATTCTCTTTGATAACTTTGCACCAGCAACAACCATTGAAAGAATCAGAACTCAAAAATCTTCATTTGTAATGTAAAAAAATTATGAAATTTTTTTTTATTCATACATGAACATTTATTTTTCACGCAAACCCACTTTTTAAAAATTCAAAGCAGATAAGTACAATTTTCCTATTATAATTGTTAATACTTTCTCTGCTCTGTATTTGTCTATGTAATTATCCCCTTCTTGTTTAAATTTTTTGCCCTTTGTTTTTGCATATTTGTATATATTTCTCCTGTAAATAAATATCATATTTTCAATCTGATTTATGTTGGTTATTGTGATTCCTGTATTGTGTTTATCGGTTGCCTTCTTGCCCCAAAAAGAGTCTTGAGAAAGAATCTTGCTTCTTTCTTTATTTTTTAAATTTATTTTTCTGAATCCACTGATTCACATTTTTGTATTTTGACGAGATGTGTTATCTCAGGTGATACACATTCTTAACACTAGTCACTGTATATAAACAATAAAGTTGTCTTTTTCCCTATCAGTCTGTCCATTCAGATTTCACATTTCTCTGTACACATGTTATTAACCAATCGTAAATTTCTATATCCTGAAGATAATTTTTAGCACAAAAGATTCAGATCATCAGGGTTATCCAGTGTTTCTCAGTTCAATTTATAATGTAAACACTGGTTTTATTCTATTTTTATTACACTGATTATTATTTTTTTAAATGTATAAATTTTTTTCAATACCAATAAGTTATTATTATTTGTTTGTTATGCCTCCTTGGGCATCTCCCCTTTAACTATCTTCTCAATTCAACTGTTAAAAAAAAAATTAAAAAAAAAAATAATTGAACTCTTAGTACCGTATCGATATCCAGATCAAATTCTGTTAAATATTTCATTTGATAACTCCCAAAAGTGCCCCCTCAATTTCTCCCTTCTACCACTTTCTCTGAATTCATCCAACCTCATCTTAAACTGATCAACGCTATTGCTGTTCTTAATATGATCTGGCAACTTATTCCAAAAACCTTTTACTCCGTGAGCAAAAAAACTTAACTTGTTAACAGATCTAGTTTTTGAAAACTGCCTTGACAATAACCTTCCAGATCTAGGAGAAATACTAAAAAAATGCCCACCATAATTAGAAATGCCATTTATTATCTTGAAAGTCTCAATCATATTATCACTTATTGAAATAAAATCATGGTGTTAGATGAAAATAGATTCATCTAAATAAATAAATAGGAAAATATTTTCTTATTTTAAAGGGAAGTAACTTTTGCCCTTGTCTCGCTTGCCTCAAAGATATTTTTTAGAAGAGTTACGTCTCTTTGCATTCATTTTCAGAGACCATATTTCAATAGACGTGTGTCGCACAACACTCTTCAATTAATGTCCTCATTATAAAAGTAAATTCTTCTTTCAGTTGTAAATATATTAACAAATATTATTGTTGATCTATTTCTAAGATTTTTTTTATCCAAATTCATTTTCATATATTTGTCCTATGTCTTATAACATCAGATGGGAAAGAAATATAGTTTATAAAGCTTTATTCAGCTCAGAATTGTTTTGCAAACATGAATAACTATTTATAGCTATCTACAGATTAGGTAGCTTTTATTGAAGGGAGATCATCTTACACTGGAGATTTCTTATTCCAGGGAAATAATTTCCAACAAGGGAGGTAACTTATGTTACTGTACTACATTTATTAGGTAAGTTAAATTTATTTATAGGCAGAGATAATATCTATTTATTAACAATAAAATTTTAAAAAAACAAAAAAGGGAAGTTTTTAGATGTATCTGAGTCGAAAACATTTCCAGTACTGTCCATGTGTACAATGAATTTCGAAGACATGTCAACAAAAACGGACCAAATGTACCAATTGTCTACTTTTTCTTATATAACAATCTTACCATTGAATCCAATCTTTTAATATGTATATAAACGCAATGATAAATAAAATATCCTCTTTAATCATGGGAGGAATGGATCAGTTTGTGCTACATAGTAAAGGTGGTGGACTGAGAAATACAAAGCTGTGGTTGGTTGAGTATAATCATGTGTTAAGAGAGTGAGGCATTTTGAAATAGTTTATTAAGTTGTGAGATGCAGTGCTGGCTTGTGGATAACCGCATGAGACGATGGTGTTTTCATGGTTATATGGATAAAGAAATGATAGTTAAAAGTCAAAAGAACATATAAAACAACCCAGAAACTGGTGATTGTTGAATTAATAAATGAATATTTTAAAATATTCTACGTCGTCCATGGTCAACAATTCCTCGTCAAGGCAGACTTCATCTAGGAAGAATGAAATCCAAGATGGCAAATAAGAGATGGTTCACACGTGTAATCCAGATAAAGTCACTATGATCACAAAAGAAATATCAACTATTTCTACATTGTTTTTTAGCAAATGACATGCAAGAGAAATTGAGGAGAAAGGAAAGTGCATTTTATGACATGAAAAAACAAAGAAAAACATTTAAAAAAAAATAAACACAAAGATTAAAAAAATTCATAATTTGTATATTTGCATTTTTTTTAAAAAGAAAAATGCAAGAAAACATTTGATTATTCAGAAAAAAGTGATATGCATTCAAATGGTAAAGTTAATACAGCATTCATAATAAAAACAAAAACAAATAATAAAAAATAAAAAACAATGAGCAAGACTTCTCCAAGTTGATAATGGATAATATTGCTGGCATGATAAAAATGATGGAAAAAATGATAATGATGCACATGGACATACCGAAGGCAATCTGCGTATGCTACTGGAGGTGGATTGTGAGGAGAAGGATCCTGTGGGGCTACGACCACGGTAACTGGACTGAAAAAACATGAACAAGCAACTGAAACAATGAACAACCATGCAGACAACAATTAGGGGTTGGCGGCAAAAAGAGGGAGAGAGAGAGATGGAGAGAGAGAGGGAGAGAGAGAGAGGGAGAGAGAGAGGGAGAGAGAGGGAGAGAGGGAGGAATGTTTCTTCCATTTATTAAATTGGTTGCATAAACTTAGTTAAATTGATTGAAATGAATATCAACATAATTTTTAAACATAGGTTAGGTTTGTTTGTTGTTGGGATATTTAATGTTAAAATAAAATACTTATTGTAAACAATTCATTATATATGATTAGTTCAACACAGGTGGCTACTTTACCTCTCCCCACCCCAAGGGGACATACCTATCCCAATGTTATTTGCTTGTTGATTATTATCACATGGGGTCTTCTTGCTAATATGATGTTGTCCGCTTGTATTTCCATGCCCCATACGATTTTATGCCTTTCATTTTCCAATAATGTCTTCGGTTTGTGCCTGTACCATTTGTCTGCATGTTCAAAATGCAGCCGTTTGCACAGTTCCTAGTGGATTACCTTCCAGACCAAGTAATGTCTTCATTTATATTACATCTAGGCTAATTTTCTGCATTCACTAATTACTATTAGTGATTGCTCACTTGCAATATTGCAATAGCAAGTGGTGTTCTGCGAAGTCTTAGTGACAAGAATTCTCCCCAGATTACCAGCACTCTCCATCTTTTTCGATAACTATTATAAGTCACTTTGCATTATCACAACATCCGTTTACCATTGATTTCTCACCGATAACAACTGTTGCTTTTCTTTGGAATTTGAGTGACAATAAGCCTCAAAATTCCTGTATTCTTCGCACCGCTTCAGTGGACGTCTGGATAGCACTTGCTCTTCTCAGTCTTTCCATCCTTCTTGACCATTTGCAGCCATTTTCTGTAGCACCAACCGCGGCTGGTGTCACATTTTCTTGGGGGGGGGGGGGCCCAGATTATGGGATTTTTGGTATATTAAGTTCACTTGGAATTGTGTAATGTTCTTCCATATTTTTTGTTCAATTTCTATTTCAACTTAGCTGCGTTTGATTATCGTTACATGGTTATATAGGATTCTCTTCAATATATTATCATCATCATATAAAAGATCAACGGTCATCCGAGGTAGTGACATATTTACCAGTGATGACAGTGGTTTGTGTAAAGGCTAAGATTTTAAATAGAGATTTTCAAGTAAAGGCAGACACTTCTGACTTGAAAAACTGATTTGATATTTATTTTGCTGCATATTTATTTTGCTGCATATTTATTTTGCTGCATATTTATTTTGCTGCATATTTAGCCTAATGCTAGATTAAACCCAATAAATATTGATAAGAACTGCTAAATAAATTAAAAAAATAAAAATAAATTTTGACTACTGTAACGTATTGTAACCACACATTCTCACACCCATCAGGGTTATGAAATCGGAAGGTATAAGGCCAGACTCTTACTCCTAGGATTCCCCAAATTCTGATCCTGACTTCTAGAATTCCCAAATATCCGACTCCGACCCCTTATTTTATTGACGTCCAATATTCAGACTGTCTGTTAATTCTTCAAAAATGAAAAAATCCTATTCCTAGCATTTATACAAGTTCGACTCTTTCCAAAACCACATAGCCGACTCTACAACCCTGTGTCACACACACATATCATAAATAAATATTGTTAAATATTTATCTCATTTTTCACTTCTTGTCCAGTGATATTCAGAAAAACTAACACTAGTATAACACACCCACACATTTTTCCAATTACCTGAATCTATCAGCTACATTTTTTGATATTCATGAACAACTGCAATGAAGCATACAAAAATGATTAATACCATTATTATTTAGTACATTTATTCACTTGCTCATATGCAATGTCATGTTATCACAATCTACTTTTCATATCGTAATTGTTCTGATTCCGGATTAATTGTTAATTTGGCGATTACTAATAATATAAAACTTTTGTTTAGATACGGGGAGACATAAGTTTGTATAAATAAATAAATAAATAAAATGATAACTATTTAAAAAAATGAAAGAACTTACATATTTTCCTGTGAGCTGACTCTGCTACCTTAATTATTCTATATTTACTAACCCAATTATTCTCATCCATTCTTTCAATGTGGCCATACCATCTAAATCTCCCGTTCTGCACACATCGCCCTATATTGTCCAGATTTAATCTTCCTCTGAGGTCATTAAATCTAAGCCTATCTTTAAGACTTGCATTACACATCCATCGTATCATTCTCATATCATGTCTCTCTATGCAATGCATGTCCCCAAGTGTCATTGACCAGGTCTCACTTCTATACACTGCGTATATATACAAAATGGATAAAAAAAAAAAGAAAGAAAACAAGCAAGTATAACCATAATAATGGTAGTTGTTACCAACATGTTAGAGTTCTGATGGAACCGTTGTTTCACTCTCTCTAATACCCGTATGAAAGTAGTGTACCCTACATTTTCACTCATAGCTGAGGGGGGGGGGGAGGGGCTCAGCTATGAGTGAAAATGTAAGGTACACTACTTTTAACATAGGTAGGGCAACCAGTCTAGGAGAAAGAAAACATAAATAACACCAACTATTAGCAGTGGTATTGTGTCGATAGAAAAAATAATTTGATATTCAAACAGTTGTTGATCAAGCAAGATAAGCAACAGAACCTCAAAGAAGACACTGTTTTTCAGTAGTCAAAAGAGGACATCGACCTTTAGCAGTCAAAAGGATACACTGTCCTTAAGCAGTCAAAAGGATACACTGTCCTTAAGCAGTCAAAACTGATGATGATGATGATGACGACGACGACGACTAAAATATTTTGTTCTGTGCAAAACATTAACTTCTTTGCACAGACAATTTATACAAATATGTTGATGCATATTCCTTTTCAAAGGTATTTGCTCAATTATTATAAATATTATTATTGTACGATTCTCTTCAGTTCTTTAACGTTCTACTAAGTTTTCTAAATCATGTCTCGACTGCTTCCCACAGCTTTGCGACACAGCACTCCCCATAGTATGTGAGCTGCTTCAAGGATGATCGACTATTGTGCGCTTCTAATGATGTCAGATATATCTAATTTCAGATGCGAGATTTTTACACTCTTCCAGATGGTTTCAAATGAACCAATCATAATGGCTACCAACTGCTGTCACACGTGAGACTGTTGATTCTTTTGATTTCAAATGCCCTGGTACTTATCCATACTCTCTTCCTCAGTTTTGATAATGGAACTTGTAAACTTTGAGCTTGTGACAGCATTCGTCCCGAGACGGTTCCTTCTAATGAATTCACTGCATCCCAAACGAAGGCCAACCAAGCACAATGATCCATTGTCAACGTTGAGACAAGTTCTGCATCCTACTTTACCAATCTGAGCCACGTTTTGAGTTGGCCAACACGCAGCTTCTTCCAGTCTTGAAGTAGAACCGGATTGATGACTTTTCTGATGAATTCACTTTACTGATGCCGAAGAGTGTGATCAAGAAGAACTTGAGGGTATTGAGGAGGGTATTCGCTACCACGCACGGACTGCCGCATTTGAAACGAACTGCTACCAGTGAACTCGAAAGATGCAATGCAGACAGTAATGATCAAAAACTTTCAGTCTGCAGCTCTAATCGGCCAGGACTCGTACTCATAGAGGAGGATGGATGGTATAAACAAGAGATTGATAAACTTGAATTTTCATGGCTAGCTTAATTTCTTATTTTGGTCACAATCGAGATTGTCTTGATAATATATCAATTAGTGCCACTCTTTCTGCACGCATGTAATACCAGGTCGATTGTGCACCAGCTTCTTATCTGTGTCAATAGTAACGTTCCACAACTTGTATTTTAAGCATACCCTATAACATTAAAATGACCCGCTTTCATACATTTCTTTCTCCAAGTCTCTATTTACTTGTCTTCCCATGAGGGCAGATTTAGACATAAGGTCAATTTTTAACACAGTGAAAATCTAGCTCCCTAAAATGGGGCACTCTGGAACAAAAAATTAAAATTGTCTCAGTCTAGAAGGATTTATCTTTCACTGACCGAGGACAGAAAAGATGAAGTGTAGTATCAGAACAGAGATTACACTTTGCTTCTAGCCAAAAAGCCAAGAGTCATGCCGATTTTTTACCATTTCTCTTTTACCTAAATTCTCCCTAAGTCACAAATATATATCATCCAACACGAGCAGAGAAAGGCCATCTTAAATTACAGTATTATAATATCATGTGTGTGTGTGCATACATAAAAACACAAGCTGTATTATCCTACAGGCATTAAGTTGAATCTGGTAGAAAAACAAAACCACACACAAAAAAAAACAAGGCCATAGCTCTAGAATTCACTGCAAAACTTATAAATATCACATTGCTCTACAAGTAGTTGTCCTATTTTTATTGACATTATTTGATGATGTACATATTTTGTTAGTTGAATGTTTCTAGGCTAGAAGCCAACCCCCAGGGTTCAACTGTACCAACGTACAAACGGAATGCATTTAATAATTGAGAATACAATCAGAAGCTATTCTTGAGCTGGTTTAATCAATTTAATTATTCCTTTTACTTTTGATTAAAAGTATAAACATCTTTAAATAATTAAAAAAAAAAAAAAACTGATAGCAAATACAGTAAAAAATGTATTAAATGATAGTTATGTTTATCTCTATTTATAAAAGACTAAAATTGTATATCCATTTTCCACGTTTTTTGCATTTAAATTGTTTTAAAATTTTATTTATTTATACTAATGAGTCACCACTTATCAAGGACAAAAGCCACTCGAGGATAAGGGTTAATGAAATGGATTGATTGCCATTTTAATGATGAAGAATAAAACCAATACAAAATCATAAATAACCTTTCCCTGAGAATTGTTTATAGCAAACAAAAAATGGGAATAACATGCATGTAGCATGGATCGAGTTTCAATTTAAACACTGGACCCTGACCGTAGAACCAATCAAGACTGATGGAAAGGATTCTCTTTTAAAGTTTACACAGGAAATAAAATTCAGTTTATTTTCTGAAACAAATGCTTGATTTTTCATATTAAAATTTGTAAATTTACTCTGTAATTCAATTTTATAGTGAAAAAAGTCTAAAAAAACAAAAAAAACAAAACGAAGAGGAGTTATTACATTTTTGCTTGTATTTCAGGCCTTGAAATGGAAGATCAAGCAGAGCACTACCGACATCTGATGCTTTTTTTCTACAGAAAAAAAAAAAAAGCTACAGAAACCACATAAATATATGCCACGTGTATGGGGAGAATGCTGTTACAGAACGGGTGTGCCAGAAATGGTTTGTTCGATTCCGAAAAGGACATTTTTCAGTGATAGATGCTCCTCGCTCTGGCCGGCCAAAAATGATAGACAGTGACCAAGTAAAAGCCGTAGTTGAACAAGATTGCCCTCTGACAACACACCGGCTCTTTTGATCATACACAAAATTTAGTTATCTTGAGAATTTTCAAAACTTGCCTTGAATGAGTGAAGGACTTTTATAATCTGATAATCTGGTTTTTAGAGCTAATGAAAATTTGTGAAACCCAATATAGATGACTACTTCAGCTAGTCTAAATGAATAAATGTGAAAGTTGGGTCCATTTCTCACTAACATACACCCTAATTCAAGTTAATTCTACTTTACAACAAGACGTGCCATCTTTTTTATATACTGCTTATGTATATATGAAATCAGTTGAAAGGTTCACTAATTTGTATATTGGTTTTCAAAAAGAGCATTTTATTAATGAACTATTATCTATTATAATTTTTTTATTTAATGATTGTTTTGATTTTAATAGAACAAATAGTTCTGTTTCGCAATACTGCTTTATTTCATGGATAAATATTTAGCATTTTTGTTCAAATGTTCCTTTCTTTAAAGGGACCCAGTTGATTTTCTACAAGTTGCGATCAATTTCTAAATTGTAAGTGAAATGAAAAAACAAAAAACAAATTAACTCTTTTCTTTCTTTACGGTCACATTTAAAAGATAAATAAATTTCTATCGAAATTTCCCAAATGTTAATGCTTATCTATATAAATAAATGAGAACGATTTTGTTTCGTGTTTATAACAAAGTTATGAATAAAATGTTTATTATTTTAAATTAATGTTTGAAGTATTTCAAGTAGTGAACTTTATGAAGTGATAGCGAGCCGGCAAAGCCAGCTAGTAATATATAAAATTGATTATTTTCTCTAACAAAATCGCATTTTATTATCATTATTTAACATTTTGCCATTTTAATTAAATGTTTTTGGTCTGCAGTGTAATTTATTTAAATTACATTGTACTAAAATAAAAACACTACAAACTTTAAAAGAAATTATTTTCAACAACTTTGATTTAATTAATTACTTGCTATCAATTTTATTAAACATCAAATATGACACTAAATGTATTTTATTTAAAAAAAATTATTTTTCTCCTTTTTGAAATTTAAGTGCATGAGTGGATTGCTCCAATGTTTAGAATTACCATGGAGATTAATGGATTAATCCAACCTGTGCAATCAGTCAAATTAAGAAATTCATATAAAAGGAAAAACGGATACTCTTAAGATGTGTTGACTTAATCTGTGCATTTAGCGATTAAAATCCTATTGGGTTGGCCAAAAAGTTTGTTCGTTTTTTGAATGTCATCTTTCCGGCATACTAAAGATCGTTTTATATTCCTATTCTTCAAATCCTGTATTTGGTGTAGTGAGTATGTTGACGTTTTTACATTTTGGTATTTTAGGCCTTGAAATGGAAGATCAAGCAGCGCACTACCGACAGAAACCTGCATAAAGATATGCTACGTGTATGGGAAGAATGCTGTTAGAGAACGGGTGTGCCAGAAATATTTTGCTGCCGAGCGAACTTGCCTTATATGCTTATGTTTCTGTTTTAATGAAACATTAAGTAAAGTTGATATTATTATAATGAAGAGGTTAGTATTTTATTTGGAACCTGGTGACACTATTTTTTTTTCATTTCAAGCCAGCTCAGACAGATAAATACAGACACAGCCGACTGAACAAGATGGCGACCTCCATCACCAGAAAGCAACTCTTCACTTCCCACTCAGACAGACACAGCTTGTTATATAGATACTTAAACACATCTAATAAACTAATTACTTATTTTCATCGTCTCCTCCTTCTCACCAATTTCATTCAATCGGCACATTTTTAGCGATGAAAATGCTGTTTCAAATGTAAGAATGACAGACGGAGGGACCGATCGTTTGACTGGCGAATAGACCGAGCATTTTTATAAAGATGCTTGGATGCATCTGAAAATAAAACATGTTTAACGATGTAAAGGGTATTTCAAACTTAAGTGTGAACACATTATCACCATATTCGGTTTAACGGCATGTGTTGGATGGCTTTTAGAAATTGACTTCCAAACTAACCTATTTCTACCAGGTCTTTACACCTCTTTATCTCAAATCCATTTCTTCATTACTTTCTCCAATGCTTTCTTCGGTCTTCCTCTGGCAACTGATTCTGCTACCTCAACTGTTCTAGTTCTACTAACTCAAGAACTTTCATCCATTTTTGTTCAATGTGACCAAACCAACAAAGTCTTCTGTTCTCCACACATCTCCCTATACTGTCCAGATTTAATCTTCCTCTGAGGTTATCAGATCTAAGCCCGTCTTTAAGACTCACATTACACATCCATTGTATCATTCTCATATCATTTCTCTCTTCGCAAAACATATCTGACAAAGGTGGAATAATTGCTGTTTTCTGAGTCGGAATCTATCCATCAAACACTTATCGTTGGCTAGTTTTTGACCTTGAAGTATTTTCTTTTTTTTAGCTCCTTACAACAAGTGGCTCAATGCCTTGTCTGGAGCGATTTCCATAAAAAATAAATATCATCAACCCTCATTGGTCAGGTGAGGATTGCATTTTATAAAAATAGATTTTATTTAATTCTTTCAGAGAAGAATGAAATAAAGAAGTGTATTTGTTTTCGTAGTAATAATTTGAAATTAAGACAGATTTTATTCCAGAAATATTAATTAATCATGGTTAAAAAAATACTTATGAGTACTTTTATTTGATACAGGTTTATCTATTTTTATGCCATATCAACTTCTTTTTGGGTCATTTAATACTGAAACACAACACTTATGTTACACATAGTCGCAGGAAAATTGTGGTTCATACCTTTCTCAATGTTATTAGTGTGCAATTGAATGCAATAAACCCAATAGGATTTAAACTCAGTATAGCTGATTCCATAGTCTGCGGTTGTATCTATTAGGCCAATAACATACCTCTTGTAATTACTTTAATGGTAGTTACATTCAATATATTTGCATATTTTGTTATACTTTCGTTCTCAACCATGTCTTCATAAAAAACAGTGACTATATTTCCAGTCTTTTTTTTACAAAATAATTAATTATGGACAATTTTTGAACCTTTATATTTGTAGAAGAGACAGAGTTTTTAGAATCCATGCTGGAAGGACAAATAAGGTGATTTCAGACTTCCTCAGTGTAAAAAAAAAAAGGTCAGAAAGGAATTTGATTGATGACTGATACGATAGTTTTTGGTGATGTCATAAGTGAAGGTGACACTGTGCGACTCCACTTCTTCCCTGAGGGTCTCAGACTGAACACTGATGGCTACATCCGTGTTCTAAGCAAGGCAGTGAAACCCTGGATTGACCAGATAGCTGGAGGTAGGCTGTACATGTGACAGAAAGACTCAGCACCCTGCTATACCAGTTGGAAGACCCAGGTCTGGCTATCAGAGAAATTTGTCGACCACACTTCACCTGACATCTGGCTTCCCAGCTCGCCTGACTGCAACCACCTCAACTTCTAAACCTAACAGATCCAGCTGAAAGGACGGGCTAAAGGCTAGGATCACCAGAACCTTTGCCAGCCTAAGTTAGGAGACAGTGACGAAGGCATGTAGCCAGTTCCAAGGCCACCTCAAGGCTGTCATTAAAGCCAAACAAGTCATGAAGACAAACTGACCCAATATGAGTAATGAAGACTAATGAATTGTTTAAGATCACACATTTCTATTTGGAAATAAAATGAAGTAAATTTTATTAAGGATTCCAAGGATTCCCAAATTTGGTGGTACCACCCCTTGGGAGCATTGGAAGGGGTGAGGGGTGAGGTGAGAGAAAAAAGAGCACAGTAAGGGGCATTAAAGAAAAAATATATAATTTGAAATATTTTACATTTAAGAAACTGGTCTTCTTTACAAAGAATAAAATTAAAAAGGTCATTCTTGATTTGATTTTATGATCCAATATTTTATGTTTAAGGGCAGGTGAAACGCTTCTTAGCCTTGATGGGCAATCACCTAGAGATGGTGTCTCAATAAAAATACTGGTCTCCATCACCTCATTGGGTTGGCATCAGACCAGAGATAAGTTTGCAAGTCAATTATGCCAGCATGTAAAACGGATGTTAAACCGAATATGATGATGATTCAAAGTCAAAGTTAAATGTGAAACCGTGCTTGTATCATACCAATGTGATTGAGACAGGAGGCTTCAAAGGTCAACCAGATCAACAGCAAATATACTACTTGTTGGTTGTCGTCAGTTCAATCTTGTAATGTACATCAATCAGCATTAAAAAAATGCATGTTTATCTATTTTTAATATTCCTAATAACAACAAGTTTATCTTTATATGTGTGCAAGGGGGGGGGGGCAGTAGTTAGGAAAAGTTTAATAACTATTGTTTTTAGTTTAAACTATGGTTGTGTTTGTCTGTTTTACAGCATATTAACCCTTTTTAGATTATTTAATGCCAAAACTTTTACAAATAACCAAACTTCCTGCCGTGTGCCTAGAGCATTAAGGTATTTTTGCAGATCTTCACTAATACCTTTAGCCCAGATCAGCTCGAAAAATATGTAATTACATTTGGAGAGATGAGATTTTTTTAAAGCTTAAGTCCATAAAAAATATCACAGGAACAAGCTACACCCATGTCAGATTTAGAGATTTATTGTAGAACTTTTATTTTGTCTTTGTTTTGTTTTAGTAGATTTGGTTTGGTTTATATGTAAACAATACATCATATACAATTAGTTGAACACCAAAAACTTTTTACCAACAGCTGAGAGAAATTGTGGGTTTATGCCTATTCCAACAGTATTATTAATAAGTAATTTAACACTATTGATCTGATAGGATTTGAACTCAGCATAATTGATTCCATAGTCTGTAATGATATCCATTAGACAAACCATTCAATCTCCCTTATATTTGAGAAGGGGAAAAAGAATTCTACTGTTATATTGAATAAGTGAATCATTTATTTCATTTTATTGAATGATCTTGATCTTAGTTTGACTGTAACTATTTGAACAATTCAAACAGTAGTTTCTCTTTATTTGAGGTTGCCTCTCTTGGTTTAGGAACTCTTTTTTAGTGAGATTCGTAATTATAACATAAGTCTAGGAAAGAGACAAGTGTTGAATGGGAGTTGTGACAAACATTATTGGTCTAGCAAGCAAGACAGTGCTCCATTAAGCTGTGTCGATTATATCCTTTTCTAATGTTAAGAATTTTGTATAAGAACGTGCAAAACTTCAGAAAATACACCTTTTTTAGCATCGACAAGCAGCCAACACGTTTTTATTTTATTTTTTATCGCTAATAATATAAAGAACAACTTGCGTTCGTTTGTTCCAGAAAAAAAAAAAATTACACTGATGATGATTTTAGTAGCTTTCTAGAGCAATCAGTAGGTTGGTAATTCATGAATACTGATTGAAGTAGGCAAGTTCAAAAAGATTTTAAAATGGTACTTAAAACTGATACTTAATTCTTAACATAAATAAGATTTTTCTTTGAATGTAGAGAATATTATATATTGCTTTTAGCTTACAATGGATGTTTTGATAGTAAAAGTTATGGAAGATAAAAAAGCATCACTCTTGACAGATCAAAGGAAGAAAATATCTAGAATCAACAGATGATTCAACTAAATATTACTGACTCATTTAATCTACTTTATTAATGTGTTCTTGATTATAATAATAATAATAATAATAATAATAATAATAATAATAATAATAATAATAAAACTGCAAGCATTAGGTATTTATTGAAAGATAGAAATTAGAACTTTACTACTACTACTGATGATGAAATATATGAGAGGGGGATGTTTATACTACTGATGATGAAAGACGAAGGGATGCTAATACTACTACTACTAATGATGATGACGATGATGAAAAAAAATCACGATGCCACAGAAAATGGCCATGAAGGGTCAGGGAGGATGGAAAGCACCATCCAGACCTTCACGGGAATGGTCACAGAGAGCACTGCAATCCTGGGGAGGCTTATTATCACTGAAATTCTAGAGAAACCAACGGCTGTTATCAGCGAGAAATAAATGGTAAACGCCTGTAGTGATAACACAAAGTGATTTGCAACAGTTATCAAAAGAAATGGAGAGTACTAGAAATCTGAGGAGACTTGCTGTCACTCAGACTTCAGGGAACACCACCTGCTGTTTGCAGTGAGTGATCATTGGTAATAACTTGTGTGAGAACACCTAGTAAGTAAATAATAATCGTAATAATAACGGTTATGATGATTTGCTACAAGAGTTTTTACTGTTTAGAACTGTTTATTGTAAAAATAAATAAATAAATGAAAAAAAAAATGTTGAGGTCATATACCCTACAAATTAGGATAGCCTACTTAGTGTAAATAATGATTAATGACTAATTCATGATAGTTTTGAATTAATAATTATTCTTTAGCCAAATGAAAACATGGTAAAACGAAAACGCCTTTTAGATAAAGATTTATTCTATGGAGATGCAGAGTTGACTAAATGACTAAAAGGCCGAGAGAATTGAGGTTGACATCAGTACACATATTTTGCTGACACTGTTTCAAAGTAAGTTTCCCTTGTGAAAGGTATGAATCTATCTTTTCTAACAGGTCAAGGGTCACTAACTAATGATGGAACCACATAACCCCCTACTGATAGATCAGGGATAATTATTTGGTGTTAGGAGGAAATAACTCCTCCAGAGAGGTCAGGGATTGCGCCCTATTGCTAACACCATTGCAGCTCAAGGTTAAATATTAAAAATAAAATAAAAAGGTGCTCGCCCGCGCTCCAATCTCTGGTTCCTCCTTGTAAAATTTTCACAGCAAGAACTCGTTCTTTACCATAACTGCAAACACTTTCCTTTCATCAAATAGAATTTCCACGAACAAAACTTCTTTCTAAGAACTTCCGATCTGTGGAATACATTACCACGGGACTGCTTTCCTGCAGATTACCACATAGTCGTCTTCAAATCCAATGTCAACAAATACTTGTCATAAACTGTCCCCATGTGTTCAAATTTTGTCCATTCCATTCATCATTTTCAATACTGTCACACATAACATCCTTCATCATGTAACTGACAATCCATCCATTTCATTAACCCTTATCCTCGAGAGGCTTTTGGCTTTGACAACTGGTGACTCATGAGTAAAGAAAACTGTTCTTAGGTTTTATATTATACAGAATAATCATTAAATTAATTTAAACTCATTAAAAGTTAAAATTTTAATAATAAAAAATGAGCAAATATTGCAAATACATGAGAGGGAGAGAGAAAGGGAGAGATGGAGAGAAAGAGTGAAAGAGAATTATAAGAAAATGGTAATCCTAATAATGGTCATAAAATGATGGCTTACTATTAAAAAGTAACATGATGGAATTGTCAAATTATTTACTATTCCAAGTCCTGATTTTTAATTTCTATTTATGCAACCAACATTCTGTTTTTAACAGCCCCCCAAAACCCAAGATTGTTTGAAGAAAGGCTGGGAATCACCGCAGGTTTGAAAGAATGCAAGCGCGCAAAGAAAAAACAATAACAAAATAAAAATAAAATTTGTAAATAAAAACACAAAATAAAAGCAACAAAAAAAGCCATAAATTTTGCAATTGTTCAAATAATTTGAGTTTGTTTAGATATAAATTAATGATAGAAAATTAAACTTCAATGGTTTGAAGGTGAACGCCAACCAAGGTGCATGTCAATTAGCGACTATATATTTATGTCAAACTTTCAAAATTGTGCACACTAATAGTAATGTACTATTTTTACCTGTATACAAGAGTATTAGCCAGGTTTATGTTGGTGACAAAGGAGGATATCAAATCAAATTTATTGGCAAAAAATAGCAAAATGCAACAAACTTCGAAATCTAGTGGCCAATGTCCTCTTCTCCTTCCTACTATCTCTTTCTCACGTTGCTAGTCTTTCTCTACTCTATCGTTATTTTCATAACAGGTGCTCAACTGACCTTCAATCTATGCCTCAACCTTCCCCATAAAACATTCACAACAAAAACTCGTCTAGTTACAACCACTATCAATAATTTCCCTTTCTTCCTCTGTGTACCTAAAATTAAACGAAACTGAGAAAAGTTTATTTCCTAGAACTGCCAATACCATGGAGCTGCTTACCGGCTGACTATAACATTGCCGTTTTCAAGTCCAATGTAAACAAATTCTTGTTGATTTTTAAATAATCTATTCTGACCAGTTTACAATGATCATTACTAATCCTCTCGATGTTTTACCGTCCACCTGTCAAATTCAATTAATCCTTATCCCCGAGTAGCCTTTGGGCCTTGATAAGCAGTGACTAATTTGTAATAAAATAAAAGTCATGTAAAATGACAGTTTGGAGGTATTACATCTATATACAGTCTGAACGTTTGTTCAAGGGAACTTCGAATCTGAATATGGCAGGCATTGTCATAACCTCCTATGGCAGGTTGTTCCATGGAGCAGAAACACAGACAGAGAATGTTGCCTTGCTTCTGTTAAGAAAGCTACAATGATACATATTCTGCAGGTGCCAGCAGAGACCGCACCAAGGCGAAAACCTCCTTAAAAGGTAGATTTGAATTCCATTTTGATAATCTTGTACGCAAGAATCAGGTCCCCTCGCATCCTCCACTATAGGATATCTTTTTGAAGATAAGGATTTGTTTGGATGGCATACTCAAGATTGGGCCATACCAGAATTATTGTATAGGGGGTGGAAAGCGTTTGTCGTTAGGTTGAGAAAGGATCTCTGGATCAGGCAGAGAACCTGGCTTTGTTTGCCATCTTGGTACAATGACGCGTTGGTTTGAAGGAATTGTTCATAACTATACCAAGGTCCTTCGATGTTGAGTGGTTGAAATGGAAAACTGATGGGCAGTAGGCAGAGAGCAGTAGTATAAGGTATCCGAATAGACGTTAAAAAACATTTTTTTCTTTTTTCAAGAAACTGTGCTCCACATATAGATGTGTACAGATGCAATCATTTACAGCAATTCAGTTGTCTTATACATTTAATCTGGACTAATTTTAAGCACCTTCAGAATGTTGCAAGATATACATCAAAATCAAAAATAATTTATTTAGATGTTTTTTCTGGAGGAGAAGGATTTTAAAATTTATTTCAATAGTGCTTAATATATTAGCTGAGACGAATAATAAAATATAGTGAATGGCTACACAAATACAATCGGGTTTCGATCATAGTTCTTATGAGACTTGATGAGATCTATTATTGAAAAAAAGATTACATTTGTGTAGTTATTCACCACACACAAACATATATATATATATATATATATATATATATATATATATATATATATATATATATATGAGAGAATTTGAATGCCTACTAGATACTGTCCTCGAGTGTCTAAGGCCTCTCTCTATGAGGGGGGGGGTGTCAGGACAACCTGGAATGAGGATACTTCCTCCTACAAGTAAATCCTGATCAAATATTCAAAATAACATAGTATTCAGAGCCCAAATAAGATCCCCTCGACATGGCTATATCTTGGCTCTTAAGTAACAGCACTTAACTGGATACTCCATCAGACCAGATGAATTTTTGTCCTGAAATCCAGCAGTACCAAGAAATGACCGCAATAAATTATAACATGTCAAGTGGTCAAATGGGAGAGGAAAATTAGTGTTCTTCATCGCTTCACTAACTCAACGTTTGAGAGGTAGAGGGCAATCTTAATTGGACACTTGAATATCTATGTATCTCATATAGAAATGAAGTGTTAGCCCCAGGAAGGGGCCCTTTAATTTCTGAGAGCTAACTGAAGTAAAATGAAAATAAAAGATATAACAGAAAGCAAGGTTCGTTATTTGAACAAGTGCAAGAGATAGTACACACAACAATCAACAAGAAAATCAAGCTGACAAACAAAATATATAATATTTTTTCTAATCAAATAATAATGTAAGTTAAATTCAAATTGTGTGGATGCAAACATTTTAAAGCCAGCCAGAGTCAATTGGCTGCACTAATATAAAACTGATACAAGTGAAACACTTATATAAAAAAAATGGTTCAAAGTTCATTTTCTCTCAATCCTTTCCTATTTACCGCCTCCCCATGAGAACTTTATGTAACACAAGGTCGGTTTAATGTGGGGAAAATTTAACTCCACAAAAGGGAGCATTAGATTGGAACACAAGTAAAAATTGTCCATGACTAGAATGATGTCTCTTCCTATGACTGAGGACAGAACAGATAATACGTTTTGATCCTTGCCAAGTTAGTATCAGATAAGTGTCTTTCCCATTTTTAAATTTAATTGAAGAATGGAGTTTTCGAAATTTGAAACAAACATTTTTGTTCAGTCATAATGAGTTTTTCTTTATGCTGCTCAAACATGTAACTGAATAGAAAGTTAACACCATTGAAAATCTTAGTAGAAACAGGCAGAATTTAAGATGAGATTTTCTTGACTTAAAACTGAAGACCAGACTAAGACTTAAATTAAGACCAGACTAAGACTTACTAGGAAACCAAAGACAAACAAATGTTCAAAACGTTGTATATGTGACTATATCATAAGTTAAACAATATATATATATTAAAGTTCACACTTTTAATTTAACCCCTTCCTGGTTTTCCCCGAAAAATCTCATATTTTGATATTTTTTTCTCTGGTAGGCACATGATATCAAGAAAATACTTATTGTTACAACATGGACAAGTAACATAATATCTTGTGGTCTTCCTAACTTTCTGCATCATTCTGACTTAAATTTGTTTAACTCTTAAGATGTATCTGTATATTATGGCAATTACAAAAATCATTCCAGCATCAACCATACCTAACTATTTTGCACAATCATCAAAAATCTTTGACACTATAAAAGAAGAAACAATCTGCAAGACTCTTTTGTATCATTGAGGTCAATATTAAATTTACGATTTTGTTCTGTAACTTTGGGCGTTACACTTTTTTCTAATAAACATTTTTTTATCTTTCATTCCTTTTCATGCAAATTCACCAGAACAGTTTTTAAGAATATTTACTGCAATTTTGATTAATCAAATTTTTAATATTGGATTTAAAAAAAAAAAAAAAGAAGTTTAATTTGTTCTCAAATATTGGTTTAAATTGTAGTGCATCTCCATGTTTGTACAGCTAATTGAGAGTTGCCATTGAAAAGCAGGCTTTTTTGAACAAACATTTCTTTGTATTTTATTTGATGGTTTTGAATTTCAACAACTTTGCATTATTAGGTTATATCTAAAATGTCCATTGAACACGGAGCCAAATAATAGAAAGATTTAATTTCTTTTAATATATTAAGAGACACTTTTCCTCCATTCATGAAAATACACTATTCATGGTTCATAATTATAAAGAAAAATAGTTTAAGGGCTTAATGAATCTTGCTGTTAAAATCAAGTTTTCTTTAAACCCTATGTAAATACCTTAGGAAAATTCGGATGTAAGGAGACAAAGACTTAAATGTAAGACCAGACAATAGAGACCTCCCAAGCAAACTATAAAATTTACCCCTCCCATATTTAACTTTAATATAACTTTTTACCATTCAAAAGAATTAGAAACATAAACAAACTGCTTACTATTAAAAATAACTTTTTTCCAGCATACGAAAATAATGAAAATGAGAAATTAAAATTATATTTACATTATCAATGCCTTAAAACAATGTTCGTATGTAGTGGTAATTCTTTTATGTGCTCACACACGTGTGTTTAAGAAATCTAGGAAAAATCAACTAATGGTCAGATTTTCACAAAATTTTTGATATTTATTCACTATTTGATGAATGTATTTTTAAAATGCGGTTTTCGTAAAATATGTTAGGGGAAACATATTTTTTTTAAATTTATTTATTTTTTTTTTTTTTTTACTTATTCCTCAAGATAAAGATAAGTATTTTTTCCCAGTTTGATAATTTAATCTTTAAATAAACTATTTTTCTTTGAAACAACTTCCTATAAACGTAATTTCATTTTTGAGATATTTAGAAACACAATAAAATGAAAACAATTGAACTCAGTTGTATGCAGTTTTGTAATCAACACAAACTGATGACGTATCACTATGCTATGGTTCACTTGGGAGATTTAAATGTAAGACCAGAGTAAGAGTTAATAACAGACCAGAGTAAGAATTAATAAAAAATACAGACTAAGAATTAATTAAAAAAACAGACTAAGAATTAATTAAAAAAACAGACTAAGAATTAATAAAAAAAAAACAGACTAAGAATTAATAAAAAAAAAAAACAGACTAAGAATTAATAAAAAAAAAAAACAGACTAAGAATTAATAAAAAAACAAACAGACTAAGAATTAATAAAAAAACAAACAGACTAAGAATTAATAAAAAAACAAACAGACTAAGAATTAATAAAAAAAAACAGACTAAGACTTAATAAAAGACCAGACTAAGACTTAATAAAAGACCAGACTAAGACTTAATAAAAGACCAGACTAAGACTTAACAAAAGACCAGACTAAGACTTAACAAAAGACCAGACTAAGACTTAACAAAAGACCAGACTAAGACTTAACAAAAGACCAGACTCAGACCTAATGTAAGATTAGACTAAGAATAAAGAAAAAAAACCCAAATATCTATCTAATGTGGACGTGCAAGAATGTCTGACAACAACAGTATCTAAAATGTCATCTATTAAAATGACTTCTTACTGACAAATGTCAGTTGTAAAAATGATGTACAAATAATTCCCTTAGCTTTTAATGCTAATTCAATGAAGTTGCTTTCCAAACAATACAAAATAAGGTTGACCAATTTATGATCAGACAATAGAAACACAGCTCTCTTTTCTTCCTTCTATTGTATCAGCTTATCTATACCACCACGACTTTTAACCCAATCTCACCCCTAATTAACACCCCCTCTCCCGCATTAAACCCATCTTCATCATTTGCAGCTTTCCCAAAATCTCATGTACACAGTTTTTAACCATGAAGACTCAAAGAAGGCTGGCTTGTCAATTTCACACCACACAGTTTGTTATAGCTATGGGCAAACATGATTACATTTTAACAACACAATCGGTAGGGTTTCTGTGCTTTTGTTTTTCATTTAAATCAGAACGGCTTTTAATGGGTAAACCGTTCTTTCTAGACAAGACATGAACATTGCAAACAGGCTTATTGTACATCAAAATAGAATCATATCAGGAAGTTTTTAAAAGTATATAATGCAGTCACTTCATTTTAAGAGCTTCCATACTCTAAGAAATATAGTACAAAAATAGTTTATACCTAGTGTTTACTATATAGATTACTGTTTAATTGTCATGATTAAAAAAAAAAAGGTCCAATAAATAATTTCACAGTATTATTGATTTCATATCTATTTTGTTTTATTTTAATTCATATAAACAGCAGTCTTATGAATGAATTTTATCAGAAAATAGTTGTACGACCAGACGTTGTCTGGGATTCATTAGTTTCAAAATGTATTTTGTAAATATGTCTTTGTTAAAAGCAAGTAAGTAACACTAATAGCCAAGGTGAATAACTCTTATTCTTTTAGTAAGAGTTATTCTCCTTAGCAGAGTTTTCTTTGAAGGTGATTATTTAAGAATGTCCCTATATTAATACACTGCCGGAGCAGATTCAGTATTTTTTTTAAATAACATGTAGCGAAGTACGTTAGTCTATAGAATATGACTTGGTATGTCAATAACAAATGAAAATTGGCTAGTCAGAATCAAAATCTGATTTGTCAGTTTAAATGCTATTTAAGTCCAACTTTTAAAATCATAATTTTGTATATCAGATATATTACATTAAATCTATTAAATATTTGCCAATATTGATAATTTTTATCATATAAAAGAAAGTTGTCTTTTCTGTTTGTCTGTCGGTCCGGCTAAAACTAAAAAAGTATCAAAGATACACTTACTAACCTTATATATTCTGATTCAGCATGACCTCAAGCAAGTTATGGTAAAAATAATACTATAATATTTTTATTCGCTTGGGGTCACCAGAGATCAAATTAATGACTATGAAGTCAGAAAAAAACATGTTCTTTCATTCAAGAAATCAAGAGAAATAATTTAATAAATAGTTTCAAAGTTATTTCCCCGAACCAATTAAAATTTACAGAAATAAAAAAAATAATAATATTGGTAATCAGGGCTGAGAACAGGAGGACACTGAGGTCCTTTTTTATTTGTGGGCAATGTCAGGTAACCATGTTAGTGATAGATGTAATTTTATAAAATATTGAAAGCAGATTCATTAACTTTTCACTGCGTCACTGTTTGCAATATTCATGCCATTTTTGGTTAATTTCAGCTAATTAGTAAATGAAAACATCAAAGGATGGTGGGGAGAGTTGAGAAGGTAGATAAATCTCACACGTATACAACAGCAAATAAAGGCTTGCAAAATGATAAGGTAGAAATGAATATTTACCTGTCTGTCTGAGGCAAAAGGCTCATCATCACTATGATCAGTTGTAGAGTTAGGACCTGTAAAACAAAAATAAATCAATTAAAATAAATTATTAGGTATATAAGTTTCTTCGAAGTTAATAAAAAAACTTATAATTCTGAGTATTTATACCGGATGGAAATAGATTAAAAAATAGAGCTGACTCGTATGAAGTGGGCATCATTGACTGATTACCAAATATCAAATCAAATCTATTGTCAAAAAATAGCAAAGTGCAAGGAACCACGTAAAAAGATAGTTACATCTATATACAGTCTTAATATTTGTCTAAAGGCTGCTTTGAACCTGGACATTGTAGGCATCGTCACAATTTCTTTTGGCAGGCTGTTCCACAAAGTGGAAACACGGACAGAGAATGCTACCTTTTTTATGTTGAGACAAAAGCGATGATGGTACATCTTCTGTAGGTGCCTGCAAAGATCACAACTTGGTGCTGGGGTGAAAAATTTCTCGAAAGGTAGATCTAAATTCTCGTTGATGATGTATGTCAGAATCAGGTTCCCTTACATCCTCCGCTGCTCAAATGAGAACAGATTTAGTCTTTGAAGCCGTTTTTTTGTAGGTAAGCGTGGAGAATCTCATTACCATCCTGGTTTCCAAAAGTTGAACATACTTCAGATGTACAATATCTATTTGAAGATGAGAATTTGTTGCTTCGATGGCATACTCAAGAATGGTCTGTACCAGAATTATGTATAGAAGACAGAAAATATCTGCCGATAGATTGAAAATGGATCTCCAGATTATGTACAGAACGCACATGGCTTTGTTCACCATTTGGATGCAATAACATGTATAAAGAAAGTTTTTTTGTTGCACATAAATGACTTTATTTAATAAAGTTTTATGTATTTCTTTTTATTTTCATCCAGTATAGATATGATTGTAAAGTTGAGCTTTATTTATGACTTGTTGCATTTATTCAGTGTTGCTTGGGTGGCGACATATTAGAATTTTTTGGTGCTTCTAAATAAGAGGATGCATATCGACCCAAATATTTCCAATTGCAATTTACGAAACAAACTGGAAATGGCTGATCAGTTTATGGTTTGAAAGGCACGAAAAAGAATGTAAAAATTAAGACAGTACTAAAGTATGCAAATGCAAAGGGTTAGGTTAGTGAAAAAAATCTTTTTTTTAGGGGACTAACAAAATTTTTTTAGGGGACTAACAAAATTTTTTTAAAAATAAAGTTGAAAAAAAAAAAAACTTCCTTAAAAAAAAAAAATAACATAAAAGAAATAAAGCTGATTCCCTTACTGATTAAAAAAAAAAATTAAACCCATTCTCAACACAGGGAGGTTGGGGGGGGGGGTATTAATCCTAACCTTAAGTCAGGAAATAATTGACTGTTCCAGACGGCTCAGCCATTTCCAGTCTGTTCGGTAAATTACAATCGGAAACATTCAGGTCAATATAGGTCCTCTTCTACAAAAGTACCAAATTTTCTCTCTCACTTTTAGAAATAATAGCTGGCATTGAATGTGTTCAGAACTTGACCATTGATACTTTTTAGCTCATCAACACCAAGTAGATGTCTCAAAGAGAAACATTTGAAAACTTATATTATTGACTTTTGTCATTTAACTTTAGTCAACTCAAATGTTTAACAATCTGAAACAAAGAATAAAGACAGATTATGTATTCGAATGTCACAAGAATGATACAGACTTGATTTAGGGTGACAATAGAAAGAAACAGAAATGATCTCTTGTAGCAAAAATAAAAAGAATCTACATGAGTATTTATTTTTCCTCTCTCAAAATAGTCGAAGATTTCATGAAAGCAAAGATACAGCATTATTCCCTACTTCACTTGTGATGATTGGATGATACACTAAACTTCAGTAAATTGTTAAGATAAGCCACATTTATTAGTGTTATAAAGCTGTCTAAAACGATATTGATCCATTTGCATGTGCAAGGTATGCCGTTTTAATTCAGCTCAATTCCGATTTTGTGAAGTTGATCTTAATCTTGTTTACACACACAAAGTTTATTTCTCGGCTGAAAATAATGAATTTTTCTCACATTTCACAAATAAAAAATAGCCTTATGGAAAACATAAAAGCATGTCAAATTATAGATCTTATTATAATATAAATTTTAATATTTCGAGCAGTCCTCTGCTCTTTATCAAAAATGTATTATTTGATAAAATAAAAAATGAATGAATATGAAACAGTTGTGAAAAAACTGGGCATTTTCAACTTTGTGCAGCATTCATTCTTTGTCTCCACGTGCGAGTCAGTTCATGCAAAATTTCTCTACTGAGTAGAAAAGAAAACCCGTTGTCTTTTTAAGATGAACGTATGCACGTTCTCGTGAATTACCATTATATATATATATATATATATGTATAAAGTTACGTAGTTTGGTTATTGTTTTTACTGCGTTATTACAAAAAATCGTACATATTTCATGCAAGGTTTCATGGTCTGGTGGTAAGACGTCAGACTACAGAATAATATCGAGGGCTCGATCCTTGTCTAGGTTTGCCATGCTGATGATGGTTGATAACAAGAAACACACGTCCATGGATTACTTGTGTATATATATATATATATATATATATACACACACACACACACATACATAAATATACATACACACACACACACATACATAAATATACATACACACACACATACATACATAAATATACATACATACATACATACACTAGCTGACCACTAATTCAAGGAAGGTTTACCTACTCTTTGACGGTCTTGTTTATAATCAGCCTAGGACAAGCCTGATGGGGAAAGCGATTTAGTCACAGATGACCCAGCCATACATATACACTAACGTGCAATTTTTTTTTATGAGGTAAAGTTTATAATCATGCTCTTATTATTAAAGCATACATATCTCATATATTGAAGTAAAACCTACAAGCTTAATAAAAATGAAAACAAACAAATGAATACCATAATTACAAGTATTTATATTGCTATCATGTAAAAATTTAATTTCAATTCATTTTAAATTCAATACTAGCACATTTTTTTATTTATTAAATAACAAAAATGTACATTTTTTTAGATTAGATTATTTTTGCCAAACGAAACAAAGTACCCCTCCCCACACACACTCTAAAATTTATGTTGTAACATTTTGCGGATGATTCAAAACATGAGGTACCTTTCATTTCAAGTTACATGTTGCTAAAAGATTTATTGATTGATAAAAATAAAAACACTTCTTTAATTGCAGAAAGATTGCAACACAAAAATAAAACAAAATAAATCTACTTTGTGGCTTAGTAACCAAATCAAAAGCCGCCATAAGATACTAACCCACGTATAGTATTTAGTACTAAAAAAAAGTCTACCATTCATTCATTAGAATTGTTTACCTACCAACGAAAGAAGTCCATTAATATCTCAGGTTACATGCCAGTGTGATGCCAAGATCATAGGTCGCGTCTCCCAAAGAATAAATAGCAGGATTAAACAACACATACCAGCTCGTATTCGCTGAGTACTGCGTACAGACAGAAGAAAATAACCATCTCAAATTGTTAGATGCGAAATAGACCAACGACATAACTCTAATATAGGTCGGCACTTATTCTGGCCAGTGAGGGTTGAGGATATGCGTTGCATGGAAAGAAATATGAGAATGATACGATGGATGTGTAATGAGAGTCTTAAAGACAGGCTTAGATTTGATTACCTCAGAGGAAGATTAAATCTGGACAGTATAGGGAAATGTGTACTAAACAGGAGACTTTGATAGTAAGGCCATGTTAAGAGATTAAATGAGAGTTCTTCGGGTAGTAGATGAAGAATAGTTGCGGTAGCAGGTTCAGTTCATGGAGGAAGGCCAAGGAAAACATGAACGGAAGTGATAAGAATTAACCTGAGAGAAAGAGGGATGAATAAAGATAGGTTAGTTAGGAAGAATTTCTAAAATCCGTCCAACACATGCCAGCACAGACTTTAAACTGAAGATGATGATGATGATAAGAATGTGCACAGACTTTTGATAAGGATTGTTTTAAAACAATTAAACTTGCTTAATCTACACAGCAGTGAAGCTAATTGTATAATAGTCAAACAGGAATTTAATTCCGTGTTGGAATCATTTATCGAACAAACAGTCTTGCCACTACAATGGTAAAACCTTTCCCTTCTTCCTCCATATACCTAGCACCAGGCAGAATTTCCATGAACAGAGTTTTTTTCCAAGAGCTTCCCTGCAGATGACAACACAGTCGTACTCGAATTAACAAATACTTGTCATAAACCGCACCCTTATTAATCACATTTTTAGTGTGTGTGTGTGTGTGTGTATAAAGCTGTTATTTTATATCTTATAAATTTTTAGATAGAAAAAAAGAACTTTTCCTTTTTATGCCAGATAAACAAGTATTTCCTTTAATAATTCTAAACAGTTGGCCTTTACTGAAGACATATCTCATAATGGCATTTGTACAATTTCCAAACCAATTGCATTCATTTTTATGCTATGAACTTCATTACAATAATCAGTCAAATGAAATGAATGATAGCAATTTCATTAGACGCTGAACTTTTCGAAAGGGACATGAGAGAAAGGGGGAAGAAGAGGGTGGTGGTGGTGGCGATATCTCATTACTTGCCTCATAATGCAAAGGAACTCTAACATTTAGACTTTAATCCAATACACATTAACAAAAATGGAAGGAGACAAAAACTACTGCTACAAGAGAAAAACAAACATCATATTTGGGAAATGCATTCAGGATTTTGCAAAATGAGCAAAAATATTTTTCAGACCCAATCAGTTTTAAAATGTGTCCACACATCTCTGCAAGAGGCTTTGTCTGTCCTTTGCCTGTCACGCTTCAGTTTGAAATAGCATTTTAATTGTAGATTGACGAAAAGTATCTTATTTCAGATGCATCTAAGCATCTCTACAAGAGTCCCTGTCCATTGGTAAGTCTGTCATGCATAAATTTGAGATAACATTTTCAATACTAAATGTGCATGTTGAATGGATGTATCTTAAGATTACCTGTTCTATATATTCTGTAATTGTAATGGCATTCACCCGGGGTGGGTTGAGCCAGCTCCAAATGAGTTCACTGCGTCTCACATCAAGGCGGTCCACCACCCACCAATCGGCAGCTGAGTCCTTGGCATACTTAAGCCATTCCCGGTTCCAGCATCGAACATCAAAAACGTGGAGGCCAGTCACCAGTTCCATGTCTGTCCTCAGTTGGCCACCTATGTGCTTCTTCCAACCGGATGGTGCGATTGGGGCTACCAACTTGCAGATAAATTCTTCTTAGGGCGTCGAAGAACATGACCAAACAACTGAAGTCTACTTTTGAGAAGAGTCTCTTTGATGTTAGTGGTGTTGCATCTTGCAAGTATTGTGCGGTTTGGGATTTGGTCAGAGAGATGGATGCATAGAATGCACCAAAGGCAGTACAAGTCGAAAACTTCAAGTGTGTGAAGATCTTTGTGCAGGGGCCAGGTCTCGCAACCATACAGCAGTATTGTGCATATCAGCGCTTGGTATATCTTCAATTTTATTGTGAGTTTTATCTCTTGTCGATACCGCAATCTATTTTGGAGACACCAGAAGGCTGCACAAGTACGATCGATACGGATTGCAATTTCATCCTTATCCTGTCCTGTACAGGTTGAGCCAATATACTTGAACTGCTTGACTTCCACGACAATGATGCCATTGACAATGATAGACTCTGCTAGAAAGGAGGTAGTTGGCTGACAGAACCATTGTTTTTGAGGCATTGATCATACTCACGCATTTGGCGGTGGTATTGACATTATTCAATGCCTGCTGGATATCAGCATACGTTTCGCCGAAGATAGCAACATCGTCTGCACAGTCCAGGTTGATAATGGTACAATTACACCCAACTTGCCCTGATCATATCTTCAATATATATATAAAAATCAATGCCTATGTGTATGTGTGATGTTTGTGTGTTCCCTATAGAAAGAAAGGTTAGAGAATCTACATAAAATCTAAAAGTGTATTATGTCAAATTTACTGAGGAAGACAATGGAAGCGTTCCTGATTCTCTAAGTGCACCCCTAAAGGGGCTATGAGGGCATAAACCCCCTAAAACTTATATATATATATATATATATATATATATATTTTTAAAAAATTCAAATTGTATGCATAAAATTTTCTGGGAAAGACAATGGAAGTGGTCCCGAATCTGTACGTGCTCTCGTAACCTAATACTTTAAATATATCTTATTTCGTTGAAATTTATATCATATGTATGAAATTCTCCGAGGAAGACAATGTGCCGGATATTTACATGCGCCCACCTCTAAGTGACCCATGTGGATAGAACCCTCTTAAAACTTCAAATACGTATATCCGATTTTAGTGAAATTTAAACCATATGTATAAGACACTAATTTTAGGGTGCCAACATTTCAGCTTCTTCAAACTATATTAGAAAGGAGGGGGGTAGTAAAGTAATATGGTGTTATAAGCATAGTGAAAAAGTACATAATAGTGATCCTCTTACAATCCCGAGCAACGTCGGGTCTTCCTGCTAGTATATATATATGTATATATATATATATATTGTGTGTATTTAGGCAGCATTTTCTCATTTATGCAAACATTGTTAAAAATAATAAACAACTTCCTGGAACAATGTGAAAAACGTTCTCTGCACATTTCTCTGCGGTAGTTTTAAAAATTCTCTTCTTTCTCCAGCTTTTTTGTTCATTTGCTTTTGACACCTGAGGATGATTCAACGAAGAATCGAAAACGTTTGTGAAACCTATGGAACATTTAATTTTTTTGATTTTAATACAAAAAAGACCATCAGAAAAATTGAAAAAATAAAAAAAGGTATAATTAAACAAACAAATTCCGTTATTTTTAACGATGTTGGCATATATATATATATATATATATATATATATATATATATATATATATAGTAAGCTATGAAAATATATTAATGGCAATTAAGCTACACAGAGGCTCCCACGTTTCATCCCTGGGGGGGGGGGAATCTTCAGGCTATATATATATATATATATAAAGCAAAGTTGTCTATATGTGTGTCGCAACATCACAGTTAAAGAGTTAATTTAAAAACCAAACTAACTGTAGATTTGGAATTAGCAACTTTGATTCAATGTCTTTACGGATGGCAGAAGTTCTTTAACCTTTTTTTAAACTGATTATTCAAAATTAAAAGTACATAAAAATAACATTCAAAACAAATGTTCTGACATTTTTAGCGTTTCCTTTCCAGTTTAATTTTTTTATTTTTTATTTTTTTTATTAGCCAACTGAACAACATACTTATAACTGAACCTTTTCACTACCAGTAAGAAAAATGAATAAACATAAAAATAAGTCAAGATTGTTTTTTGTTTTAATAAAATCATATGTGAAATTCTTTTATTTAATTAATGATACATGTTTTCTTTATGTTTATTTATTTTAGACAAACTATTTTAGATTTATGCGGAGAGATGAAACAGATTTTTAATTTTGTAACCTACACCAAACTTATAATCAGTTTTAGTAGGTTAAAAAGACAATATTTTCATTTGATCGGTGGCCTTCAATTCCAATATTTTATGCCATCTTTCAGAGTTCGAATCTCACTATACAATTGTTGTTTTTTTGTATTATTTTTTTTTTTTACTATAGTATTTCAGTTATAGTCTTTTGAAATCTGTAAATAATAATAAAAGTCGTTTATATGTAGAATTGTGATGATGTGAATCTAATAGGTTATGTCTTCACACTTCGTCACTCCTCCATCACCATAGGACTTTTAGGATGTTTGGGTAACAGATCAGTTCGCAGTGAGACATTTGTATATCATTGGATTATAGTGACAATCACTTGTACAATACGAGTACTAATCTCTGAGCCTCCATGATTATAACCCAGAAACATGCCAAGGCAAGGTGACCGGGAATCACTTTGGTTGCAGGGTTTACATCAGAGTCTCCTTCTCCTAGATCGGTTGCTCTATCTACCCAGGTTTTGAAATCAATATGATCCTTGTAAACAGACAGCCATCCCAAACTAACAAGCTATGTCAGCCCAAAGCAATTTGGTTTTAAGGTTCAAGTAATCCACTTTCCACACCTTCTCATATCTCTTCCAAACATTTCCACTACGAGGAGGCCAGAAGCTGAACTTAGCCACAAGAGACGGTTTGTCATGCTTATCATTTGAAATATTTAAACAGCTGATATGCACTTATTTACTTGTAATGGCTATCACCCTGATCGAGTTGAGCCGGCCTTCTCTCGAGCAAATACAGCATCTTTCACCACAAACTAATTGTGGGTCTGATAATGCTGCCAGATCGGCTTTAATTGTCACCACCCAGGTCTTCAATGTGGATGAGCTCTTCCTTCGGGTACCAAGCTGCATGGCCAAACCATCTTAGATTGTTGGAGAAGGATGGTTTGAGTGTTTTGTTTTACGGCATATCAACTCTTTTTGTGTAATTTAATGCCGAATCAGACCATTTTGGTAAAAGTTTTTATGCTTCAAGTTCTTTATATGTTTAATTCATTTATTCATGGTATTTGGTTTGGTTGTTTTGTAGAGGAAAAATGTTTTTGTTTTTTGACTTTGCAAAACATGATCGAGTTTTGCAAAGGGAAAAGTAAAAAAACAATAGCAGCAATGTTTGATGCATTTTTGGTCAGGAAGCCGGTATCTTCAGACAGCCTGGTCTGGTAGCACCAGTTGGAGAAGGATGGATGGCAAGGATCAGAGATTCAGTTATAGATGGAAACCTGAGTTGGTACTCGATCCACATGATAGCTGCATAGAATGCAGCGAAGGCAGTTATTGTCAAAGACTGCAAGTCTATGCAAATCAATGCTCTCATTAGCCACGTTTCGCAACCATAAAGGAGGATCGTCCATATCATAGCCTGAGGGATATGCCTGATATGCGCTTATCCTTAACAGTCAACCTGATAATAACAACATTGGAAACATACATACATATCCTTATTAGTCTATTAGTTGATTTTTTTTTTAAAGGTAGATTTAGAATTCCATTTATATGAAAGCCCTTATTGGATGCAACTGGAAGGGAGAATGCTTTCTTTAAAATAATTACTAACAGCCCCCCCCCAAAAAAAATAGAAAAAATAACGCAAACAAATTCCAACCGGAAATGCATCATACCAACACAGCTAACATATTTATTTTAAGATTTTACAAAAAAAGAAGTATGACTAATTAGATATGTTAGCAGGTGTGACAGGCTGTGGCCATCATGAGCATCTCAGGTGGAAAATACACGATTGCCAGTGGAGAGAAAGAAGGTGTCGAATGACGGGCACCTGCAGGATTGAACAGTTGCTGGAGGTTAGTCGTTATTAGAGATTTTCTGATAACAAATACAATTATGAATATCAATATACCATCTAGAAATACCACACATACTAGCACACACATACACACTAACACTCACTCAGAATGCCAATATTAGGAAATGTGTAGATTTTTTTTAATGTGAGATAATGGTTAAAGGCTCACTGAAAGCATATGGATAAAAGATGCTTTGAATAAAGTTAAACTTTTTAAAATTTTGAAAAATTAAGGAGTTTGGGTGAGTTTTCTATATTTGGACATTATGGAGAAGCCCAAAACAATAAATTTGATATAATGTGAGTTTAAAACAAATTTGAATGTGTTGAACTTTTATTAAAAGCATCTTTGACTTGATTTTAGTCATCCTATGTCAGTAGGTGTAGTGAAATGTTGACAAATTCTGAGCTCTTTATCGGTGGTGCTGTAATTTGACTTTGGCATGTTTTTTCTAATGGCTGGATATGTATACGGCTCGCCACACCTGTATACATATAGAGCGCCTGGTACCCAAATGGTCACCCATCTGGTACTGACCAGGATCAACATCGCTTAACTTCTGTGATCTAACGAGAAGCAGAGTGTCAACGTGATTATATAATAAAAACCAATGTGTATTTATTGGTATATAAATAAATATATATTCTTATATATCCGCCCTGTCACACTAAATTTAGCAATGAGAAAATTACCAGAAGAAACCATTTGAAGTGTTTAGAGGAATGAAGAAAGCAAATAGTAAGTCTGAGGACATCTAAAATTAATTTTTAAAAACAAACAAGAAAAACTCACTATTTGTATGAGACGTTTTCTTTTTTCTATACTGATGAATACAAATTTGTTCTTTTTTAAATCTTTCCAGTTTGAGACGTTTTCTTTCTTCTTTCTTTCATTTTAACTTCACAGACTAAGACGTTATTTTCTATGAATATGAATATTAGTGCAAACACAAGCAAAGCATAATTTTTTCCCATAATTTTTTATGGAAAGTGTACATTCCTTTAAGTATATTATATATAGTGTTTTAATGTGGACAGACATTTTTTTTTAGTCTTGTGAATTCAGTAATAAATGTAAAGAATTCAATTAAAGTGATACATGATAAAAAAATGGCAAGAAAAGACATAATTTAACGAAAGTAGACTATCCCTTAATAATGACACAAAGTATTTCAAAAGTTTTTTTAGATGAAGATTGATAATTTGTATTATTTGGACTACTATTCTCATCTCCGACCTTCTTCAGGTGTATCTTTTCAAACTTGGAAATCTTTCTGTCGAATTCGGGAACCTATATAGAATTTTGAACTGAACAATTTATTCCACATGGGTAGATTATTCTTGACTGGGTTGAAGCATTAATTATGATTTTTTTTTAATGAAATCGCTCCAGACAAGGCATGAAGCCACTTGATGTAAGGAGCTAACAAGAACGAAAGATGATTATCGCAAAGACAGGAATGCCTTAGTTTTTATCCCCTGTAATAAGGATTGAACAATCAATCTCCAGAAGACTGTCACTTAGAACTGATTGTTAATCAACGCCTTTATCCATTGCACCATGAGTCTGAAGAAGATCACAGGTTGCAAAACTCACAACCAAAATAAGAATAGTAGTTCGAATAATATAAATGACACACAGGTTTTGATATTTTTCATGTATCTTTCTTCTTTTTTTTTTTTTTTTTTTTTTTTTTTTAAATCAGAGTTGGATCATTTTCACCGATTCAGACTCCTTAAACAATTTATTTGCTCTAACTCAATTGGGCTTTCGACTAGGAGCAAAGTGTAGTATCTGTTCTGATATTACACTTCACCTTTTCTGTCCTCAGTCAGTTAAAAGGAAATTAAATTTTTTTGCCCGAATCCAGAATGCTCCTTTTTGGGGGAGCTGGATTTCCCCATACTAAAAACTGACCATGTGTCTAACTCTGCCCTCGCGGGGAGGCAAGTAAATAGGGACTCTACACACCTGTCTCATATGATTACATTTGTAAAACGAATTGTCGATGCAGAAATTGCTTAAGGAAAGATACTTATAGAAAGGATGGTTAATTGTGGAGACTTGATTCCATATTTCTTCATTAACTGGTTTCCCTCATCACTTGCCATGTTGGCTAAGGTTGGAGGTGGTGATGAGGAACTTTGTTGGCCGACATCTTCAACATTGGAAAACATCACCGGCAAAAAAAAAAAGGAAAGGCACAAGCTGTAAACACTCTTGGGCCAAAACAACAAAGCATAAGAATATCTACTTTAAAGAGCAATATTTTACAGACAAGTTAGATTAGCAGGAGGCAACATCATATGTATGTCTATAAGAAACCACTCCGGAACACACACAATCTTCTATCATATGAATGGTGGTGGGGTGCCTTTAAGTACTTTTAAATTTGATGGCTTGTCTTCAACTTGTTCTTTTCCAATGTCGGACAGATGTAGACTTGTTGAAGAGTTTATTTCACCACAAAATCTTCAGTTTTGACTTTTGAGCTTTTCTCTAGGCAATTCATTCTTTCGTTTCTCTCTTTGTTCTTTTCTTTCTCTCTCTCTCTTTCTGTCTCTTTCTCTCTCTCTTTTATTCAGTTCTACTGTTTTCGCTTTAGTTTTTTTTTCACACAAGTACCATAACGGCAAACACCTGTTGTTCCTACTGAATCAACCTAGTTTAAAAAGTATTACAAAAGCAAGTCGATAGAGAACATTTGATAAATATTACTATGATAAAGTTGAGTTAATCAACGTTTGTTTCCCTAAAACGCTTTTATTATATACAGTGTCTATCACCCCCCCCCCTCTCAACAGTCAAAGGTAATAAAACTAACTATAAAACAGAAGGTTGGAATAGTCCATTATAAACAATAGGGAATGTCACAACAGGTATTACTACTATTTAATACACAGCTGAAGAGAGAGAGAGAGAGAGAGAGAGAGAGAGAGAGAGAGAGAGAGAGAGAGAGAGAGAGAGAGAGAGAGCGAGCGAGAGAGAGAGAGAGCGCAGAAAGATTAATTTAGGATTTTGTCTTTTTATTAAAAAAAATTTTAATTGGCTTGGATTCAAACAATCTATCTCGAGCTCGATGGATGAGCCAACGGGTCCTTTTTGTTTTTAGTAACTTATAAAAGTAAGAATCATAGATAACATAAGTCTCGGAAGCAACAAATATACACACTTATACTTTGAAAACTGACGCTCCTTTATAAATCTAAAAAGACTCATAGGACCAATTAACCCCAATTGTTGTTAGACAGAATGAATAGTCTGAACCGCTTTTGTGACAGGACGCTAGTCTATCACCGGTTATACTCCCAGCAAGCCTCATACCCATTTATACACCTGGGTGGAGTGTTTGTTTACAGCACCTAGTAATTTCTAAATGGTTGGATTTACTTCTTTCTCATAACAGCAAGATGTGGCACAAAACTGGAAGGTGAGGAAAACCAGCTGCTCCATAGAGACACTCTGTAGTTGGGTACAAAAATAGCCGAGAAGAATAGTTTCGGCGACATTACCTGATAGTGGCAATCAGTAATAACCCTCCCCTCCTCCCAAAGGAAGTAATGCCTGGGAAGGTGCACCTAACATCGAGTTGAACCATACCTCATTCCGACAAAGAAAAGGACTGTTCACCAGTCCCTAGATGGCCAGAATGATGCCAATAACATATCCTCGGCTGGTATAAAAACAGTCAGCAAACCAGTCATTATGAATGCTGGTAAACCGGCTCCAAATGATTGCCCATATAAGTTGATGAATTCCTCTCTACCTCTTCGCCTGGGTGGCGCAAGCTTATCAGTGGGCAGCAGAGGACGTGCGCGACAACCATCAGAGAGGACTTGACTGAGATCGCAGGTTACTTTTCGACAGTGGAATCCTGATTGGTTTACCAGCTCATGCGACCATGTTCAGAATTTCATGTACGGGCCGCCATGGTTTGGGATGTGGTGCAAGCCAAGAAAGAAGCTAGCTCGGCCAGAAAAAATACTAATAATAAGAACAACATTAAAATTTGGAATGGTTAACAACCATTTTGTACACCAAAGCATAACAAGAAATAAAAAATAGGAAAAAATGACTAACTGCTGTCGGGAAGGCTACTACTACTACTACTACTACTACTACTACTACTTGGTGTAGTCAGTATTTTTATCCCTTTGTTCGTCAGACGAGTCTAAATTTCTCACAACAGATAATTTCTACACATGTGAAGTAATATATATTTTTTTAATGTATATTTGGTTTTTCGTCAGTATTGATTCTTTTTAGATCGATTGTGGAAAAAGAGTTTTTATTTTTGGTTCTTTTTTTCACTTGTCCTCTACCCCAAAATATGGCTTTAAATAAAATATTAATGGGTGCGACAAATAATTAGTTCAGAGGCAGAGAGAATAGATGATGTGTAATTTTAACTAAACTCCAACAACATTGCCAACAATCTCTCTAGAAAACATCAATCATCTGGGGATATTCCCCTCCCTTTTTTTGTTAATTTTATCCTTATAATCTAAAATACAATCATCTTCTTAGTAAGAGGATTTATAAATTGGCAACCTAATCATAAATTAAAATATATCTGTGCTTTAATTTGTGTCAGATTCTGGGTCTAAAGTTATTCAATCTAAACATTTTCACAAATAATAATAAACCAAATAAAATAAATTATCCTTAACTTCTTGATTTGACTGGAGTCATCCATCAATTGACAGTGAAATATTCACAAAGTTTTTGCATCACAGTGTTCACTCACTCATGGCGGCCAGTAGCTCCAATCTTGAGAGGCCAGTGTCCTTCTTCAGAAGAGTCTTGACAACAGAGATGAGTTAGGATTTCTGCAGTAGATCGTGCTTGTCTAAATCCATACTGGCGGTCAGAAAGAAGTTTAGCATTAAATAAGTGCTGGACTATCGCTAGATTGATTAAGGATTCAAAGATTTTAGCAAAGATCGGGAGTAGACTGATTGGGCGGTAGTTCTGAGGATTAGTTCTATCCTCAGAATTTTTGAAGACTGGTACCACAGAGGCAATTTTCCAGCTATCGGGGAAGCAAGATTCAGCTAGGCATTTGTTGTAGAGTTTGGAGAGGACAGGGGCCAGTTCAGCAGAGCATTTCTTTATTACTATTACAGGTATAAGATCAGGCCTACAAGCTTTGGAGGTGTCAAGGTTTTTTATGATGTCTCTGACCTGGGATGGGGTGATGACCAAGTTATCAAGTGTGGCTTTGGTCCGCAATGGGAATTTAGGGAGGGGGTGGTTTTCTGAGTCCAAAGTGGAGTTTGAGGCGAAACGCGGGGCAAGTTGTTTAGCCTTAACAGTTGCCGTGCAAATGACATCATTGTGATTTGATAGTAGGGGAATCGTTGATTGACCATTGTTCACCACACTATTGTAGATTTTCCAGAAATCGCGAGTACCTAGTTTGTGTGACTGAATGCGTTTTTTGGTTAACTGTGTATACCTTCGCTTTGCTTCACCTATCACGTCCTTACAATTATTTCTTAACTCTACAAATTTCTGTCTATTAGTAGCTGACTTATGGCGGCCGAATTTACGGAATGCTTGCTGCCTCTCAGCAATGGCAGCTGCACATTCCGAGGTGAACCATTGGGGAGAGTGGGGCTTGCTAGAGAATTTTCGCATGGGGACATAGGCTTCAATGCCTGCTTTAACCCATTCAGTTAACTCATTTGCACACTGATCAGCAGGGAGTGAGAAGGTTTCCCTCCATGGGGCGTCACTGATGTGATCTCTGATTGACTCAAAATCAGCCTGCTCGTAGTATCTCGCTGTTTTGAGCAACAGCTCATCAGCTTTTGAACAAGTTTTTAGGGTGATATGAATCATTAGCACAATGTTATCAGCATTCCCGAGTGGGCTATGAACTTTCGTCACACAAGCCTCGGGCATTGAGGTCAAGAACAGGTCTAGAAGTGAGGCTTGCTGGTCTACTCGATCGGGGATGCAGGTCGGGAAATCAACAGTCCGAGAGAGGGAGTGAGCTAAGGAGAAATTATATGTAGAGTTGCCGGCTGCATCAGTAAGGCTGGAGAATCCCAACCAGTCACGGTGGTGTGCATTAAAATCCCTAAATACATGTATCTGGGCATTCGAATCAAGTGAGTGCTCTATCTATGTTTTCAGAGACAGAGTTTAGCAGGGTACAGTCTTGCATCGAAGGGGAACGGTATAAGAAATATAAGTAACTAACGCTGTGATGTAGGGTCAATCTAAAACACATGTAGTCTTGGTCATCTGATTCTAACCTATGTTCTCTAGTCAGGGGGAGGGTGTTCCGAACATAGAATCCTAGCCTGTGCTTATGTTTGTCAGAGTCTTTATGGTAGAGTGGGAGGTAGTCAGTCATGTCAAAGTGAAATGTTTGAAGATTACTATATACTATATATACGGTATTTTAAAATCTTATATTGTATCACAGAATTAAAAGCATAACCTGTTTTGATGTTAATATAGTTAGGATAGGTGAAAAAAAAAATTCCCATTTTCGCACACATACAAGGGTAATCTCCTAAACTGATCAACGGATTATTATGAATTTTAGAATATATATTCTAGTCAACATGGTGAGTAACATGGACACATTATTCTTTTTTGTAAATGTTAACCTTTTGAGGGTGCATATATATAATTTTTTATTTATTTATTTAAAGCTTTTATGAACCGATCATTATGAATTTTTCGAATATATATTGTCGGCAAACCAGTGAATAATTGTGTAAAGTTGAATTAACTTGAAATAGGATGTTTCGACTTTACTGTTAGTGCAAGAAATGGGTCCAACTTTCGCATTTATTCATTTAGATTTGTCTGTAAACTAGAAACAATGTATACATCTGCACTTTACAGGATAGAGAGAGAGAGAGAGAGAGAGAGAGAGAGAGAGAGAGAGAGAGAGAGAGAGAGAGAGAGATTGTCATTTGTAAAAACTTGTTTTTAAGACAAATGCCTTTTTTCTAATTATATGATTAAATCAACCCAGGTAATTGTTTCAAGCTTAGAGATAGGTTTATTGGCTGTGGCTTAAAGCACTCACTTGTTAAAGAATGCTGAGGGGACTATCAGGCTATTTTGGCAACTGATCTCCTTAAAGCGCAATATTCCCCCCCCTCCAACCACTAAAAAACGACATGGTGTCAAGCGTTGTCCGTATAGGGATACAGGTATAAATACATATAATCAATTTGTGTTGTTACCAATTGGAAGGCAGATATGGATTTGTTAACACCTTTTAGAGAAAATAAAGTTTACAATTGAAAAAAAGAAGAAAAAAAAGAAGCTTTAAAACTTGCTTATTTCCTTACAAAATGACTGCTTATTAAACACTTCCCAGGTGAATTGGTTCTGAAAAATGTTTCGTTTTGAATCGAATACTTTGGTAAAGTAAAAGCTCTGAGTATTGATTTACTCCTCTCCAGGAGTTAGGCACAAGGCCAATTTTTATCTTACTCCCACAAGTAAGATGTGACCCAAGGTCGGGTTGGGAAAGTAGGGGTTTAAAAATTGTCTGGGCAGCCTCGTTGGCATTCCCCGTTAGGGGCGCCTCAGGCAGTAAGCAATTAACTTACTCCTCCCCAAAGAGGGGAGGCGAAGCCTGGGAGGGTGGACCTCCTAGAACTGCACAGGACAGACCAATAGACCGGCGTAAATGAAGCCCCGAAGGCCAAGACAATACCAGTCTATGGGGTGAAGTATCCATCGGAACAGATACTACACTTTGATCTTAGCCAAAAGGCCAAGAGCTCTGAGTAGACACTGACAAAAAGAACAAAAAAATGCTCTGCTACAAGAGCTATGAAATTTTCCATACAGCAAGCTAGGTTAACCATAGGCCTGAGATAAATATATCTTACACAAATAATCATCATCATCGAATTAGGTTTAACGCCCTTTTTACATGCTGGCATGCGTTGGATAGCTTTAAGAAATAGACTCCTAAAGTAACCTATAATCGGTCAGGTCTTTATCCCTCTTTTCCTCAAGTCCATTTTGATCACTTCCTCCCATGTTTTCCTTGGCCTTCCCCTGCCAACTGACCCTGCTACCTTGACTGTTGTACATCTACTGACCCAGAACTCCCATCCATTCTTTCAATGTGTACATAACATCGAAAAAAAATCTATCCTCACTAATATTAGATTTAAGCATAGTTTCATAAAATATGCAACACCGAAATAAAATTAAAATGTAAAAAATAAAAATAAATAAAAATACAAAACAAATATTCTGCAAAGATTTTAGTTTACAAAAATTGAAAAAAGTTTTGTAACATAAGTATTCTCGTGATATTTTGTTCTTTTCCTCAAAAAACTAACTAATTAAATAAATACAAGATTTTTATTTTTTTTCAATAATAATGAGTCACCCCCTTATCTAAATAATAGTCAAGGTTTAGAGTTAATGAGACAGATAGATTTACAGTTTAATGATGATGCATATTATGAGAGGATTGAAAATCTCCACATATCACCCACTGAAAACAATAGACGACCCAGAAAACAGCAATTCTTCCCCCGTTGTCAAAAACATTGCCTATGAAATATGTGAATTACAGGACAAAATAGGGTGGAAGCGAGAGTTACAAAGCTGCCAAAAGTAAACCAAGGTCTATGCAAAGTTTCAAGAGAATTAATCCGGAGAAAAGTTAATATAACTTTTAAAATGAAATTCACACAATTTACTAGTTAAAAAACAAAAAAAAAACAAGATAAATATTTGTTTATCTAGTTTCGACAATAGCTTTTAAAAGACTTTTAATGGAATAAATGTGGTGAGTCCACTAAAAATAACTAAAAGAATGTTGATCACTGGACTTGCTTGAGACTAAAATTACCTGCTTTACTTTTACTAAATCAATTGGATGAACTTGACTCACTGACAGGCTTCATCTACGCTAACATGTTTATTTCCGCAACAGATACTTATTTCACATTCCTTTTGACAAAACAATTTTACACACACACACCTGAGATAAATATATCTTATACAAATCTAGAAAAAAAGTCTATTGCCACTAATATTAGATGCAAACATATTTTCATAAAATATGCAACACCAAAATAAAATTTATATATATATATGATTATTTTTATTTACACAGACATGTACAAAATCTGCGACACTGGCATGTCGATGTTATCGATCAACAGCTATTACAAACAGATCTCATCAGGCAGAGTTAGAATCCGATCTTAACCCTAGATCATATTTGATCTAGGGTTAAGATCGGATTCTAACTCTGCCTGATGAGATCTCAGTTTGTAATAGCCGTTGATCGATAACATCGACATGCCAGTGTCACAGATTTTGTACATGTCTGTGTAAATAAAAATAATCATATATAAAAGCTCTATTGGATATTGAGCACTTTTTATAAACCCGGTTAAAATTCTTTGGATTACTACCTTGTGGATGTTTTACCTGGATTATTATTATTATTATTATTATTATTATATATATATATATATATATATATATATATATATATATATATATACACACACACATACATATTTATTCTGCAAAGATTTTAGTTTATAAAAATTAAAAAGAAGCTGCAATATTAAATATTCATTTATTTATTACACCTTCTTGGGGTATCTCTTATTTTAATCAATTAGCCCATTTAAATATTTAATTTCTATATATATATATATATATATATATACACACACACACACACTTCAACCTTCTCCCACAGCTATGACTTTAAGCCAAGTGACGTTATTGGCAACTGCTGCTGATTATAAAACTCTACTGTCTATAGAACCCTAACATTTGATTTCCTTCTTTCTTTGAACAATTTTGTTTTTGCTTTCATCATGAACCCGCTGTCCCAATGAGGTACACTGGAGTACTGAAATATAAATTGATTAATGTAGACCATTTTAAATGTTTAAATACTATATATAATATATACACAGATTTAGTTCCTGATATTAAAAACTTCCTGTTTTGGGTTGCTTACTCTTCTGGTTTGCCATGTTTTGTACTAATTTTTATTTATTAATACAAAACTTGGAAAACCAGAAGAGTAAGAGTAAGCAAGTCGAAACAGGAAGTCTTTAATATCAGGAACTAAATCTGACCGAACACCGTTTGCTGCTGACTTTGAGTTGGGTACTCTTCTAGCTTGCCGAATTCATACTAAGAATATAATAGTAATAATATCAATTCTAAACATACAGAGAAAAAAATAAATATAAATAATTTACAAAAAATAAAATAAATAAGAATGGAAAAGTTTTTTCGAAGCATCTTTTGAATTTTAAATTTGAAAATCAAGCAAAAAAGCTGTTGTAAGCAACGGATAAGATGCAATTTTATTATTTTATTTTATTTTTTAACTTTGGTCTTAAATTTTTCGGGTAGAATACTCTTCCTTAGAGATGGGGGGGGGGTCATATAAGTAAAGGTAATTTTGACTAATATGAAGCATCCTCTGTCTCTGAGGTAGGGAATTCTACCCAAAATATTTAAAACCAAAGTTAAAAAAAAAAAATATTTGTTTCTTATTCGTGGCTTATGTTTTTTTGCTTGATTTTCAAATTTAAAATAAATAATTTGCATACTACATTCATGTTTATAAAATTTTAAATTCTACAAGAACAAAAAATAGGAAATTAAACACAAAGACCACGAGTAACTTTTAAGGTAAATGTGGGGGGAGTCAATTGAAAAAAAATCTGACCACTGACTCTACAGTTGGTTTGTAAAAACCTGAACCCTGCTAAAATTGATGATTCCTGATTCCCCGCCCTAGAGATGAGGATTTACTATTACTTGCTTTCTCATGAGGACAGAATTAGACACAAGGTAGGTTTTTAATGTGGGGAAAACCTACATCCTCAAAAAGGGTCACTCTGGATTGGGACAAAAATTTAAATTGACTAAATCTAGAAGGATTCCTTCTTCATTGACCGAAGACAGAAAAGATGAAGTGCAGTATCAGAACAGATGCTACACTTTACTCTTAGCCAAAAGGAGTCGGCTAAAAAAAAAAATCCGTTTAAAAAAAACAACACTCCCAACCCCAACTCTTGCAAAAAAAAAAATGTTGACTGATTCCCCATTTCCGTTTTAATGCTTTCTATAACATTAAAAAAAATCAAATTGTATAAAAAATATTGTGAAGAAATAAGTAATATTATCAAAAGCATAAATATCTATTATGTCAAATAAGTACGAGAGAGAGAGAGAGAGAGAGAGAGAGAGAGAAAGAGAAAGAGAGAGAGAGAGGGGGGCATGGACAGATTAAATCAAATAACCTGAAATAAACTGCACAACAACAACTGTGTTATATTCATAGAAGATGATACGTTCATAAAATAGAAAATAACACATAATAACGGAAAGAGGATACGTAACAGTTGATGATTTAAAGAGGTACATACCCAGACATTTGTCTATGTCCTTTGATATTTTTCCAAAGCCGATAGAAGTTAGAATAAAACATATCAAAGGAGTAGCAATGGCGATAATAGTATGCAGAAGGACAGACAGGCCAACACTGACAGGTGGGAGCTTTCTAAGCCTACCATTAACATAGCTATCGTTACAACACCAGGTAACATCAGAATTAGCGGTCCAACAATTAAAAACTTCTCACTGTTTACTGATCCCCTATTCAGTGGGCAACATGCCCCCCCCCCTCCAAAAAAAAAAAGTTTAAATTTAGCCAAAGTTATTATTAGACTGGACAAGTGGTATTTTTCATGAATACTGAATTCTCATTACATAATAGGGAGGAGACGGTGGTTAAATGGATAACGACACAGACTGAAAACCTGGGATGCCAAGTTCGAATCCAGTCCTTTACATAGCATCACTTTTGCTTAGGTATGTTGGTAACCCTCACATGGTGTCCTTCCTGATGCAAAACAACAGAATCAAGTCGGTCAAAAAAGTTTGATTCACACAAATTCATTTTTATTACATAATAGTGCATGGGGGTTCTAGAGCTGAAGTTTCCTGATAATGGAAGATGACATTCTTCAATCTTTTCAACCTGCTGTCAAAGAACTTCCACATTCTTCGATGTAGATTACTAGACGTTTTCTCTCCCTTCTCTTCTTCTCTTCGTTCTCCTCCTCCTCACATGAAGTTCAGAAAATTACCCCCCCCCCCCCTTAGCATTATGTTCCTTCTTTTATTGACCCAAATCTGACATATGCAAACCAACTTGAATTGCATAACTACATCTCTGAACTCGCTGTCCCGGATGTTAAAATAAAGATACCACAAGTCGTCTCTGCTAACGCCGGTATTCATATCAATGGAACAGTGTCGAATCCTCACTTGCAACCTACGATTTAAACATTTTTTATTTTTTTACATTACATGCCAGGCAAATACGGGTCCTTTTATAGGGGGTATGAGGCACTTCCACAGCTCAATCCAGGTTCAGATAATCACATCCACCACAACTATGTTCCCTGAGAATGGGACTTCTTTATATTGACCACTTTTCTTTTTATCATTCTCACATGTGTAGACTTGTATTTTGGTAGGGAGCCAACTCCCCATCCAACTGAGAAGCGTTCTTTGATAATTATCTTCATTGTGGTTGTTGTATTCTCTGGTCTTTTTCAGGTGACTTTCCAGTGTTGTATCACTGTGCTTGTTTTACAAATATTTTAATGGAATGTGCTCCGATGAACTTGCTGCACTGGTGTCTCCTCGACTGAACCGACAATCAGAAAAATCTCACCCTTTCACCGTAGAGGTCTCCGAATGCCGAAAATCTTTCTACTCTAACTTCTTTCCTTGAACTGCTAACCTTTGAAATTCCCTCCAGGCTTCCTGTTTCCCTGAAATGTGAACAAGCATCTCGCTGCTCAGCTCCCCACTTGGGATGCCCCTGTAGGTATGACCCCTAATTCACAGTAGCCCCTTACGTCTCAGTGGCAATGTGCTTTCTTTTGAGTGAATAAAAAGTTAAAAAAATGAAAAATGAAAAATCATAGTCTGTCTTTGAATGGAATCCTTTATATAATAGACTAGCAAGGCTACTCAGCGTCGTCTGCGGTCCTAATTTCCTTAAAAAACGTAGATGACTGAAAAAACTAAAACTAAAGGATCTGCTTAATATTGTAATTTGAAATGTCTAAGTTCATTCTGGGACAAAATCAGAGTAAAGATAATTATGCCCTGGGTGAGGTTTGAACTAAGAAACTATGTCTCCAAATACAACAAGTTAACCGATTTACCCACGGCAGTAGGTATAAAATTATGATGCTATTAAATACATAAACCAGACTGCCCCCCCCCCTCTCTGCCCAAGAGAAAAAAAATGGAGAGAAAGAAAGTGAAAAGGACAAATCAAGACTTCTTTTCCTTTTATTTCACCGGTGAATATCAAAGAAATTCTGTTATTAAATTAGTACCCGGTGAGATTTGGATAGCAGTATAAGGACTTTGACTGTGAGGGTAAGACGTCCTGTCTTCCTTTATTTATGAATAGAAAATAAAATATTGATCAGGATTAAATATAAAAAAAAACGCTGAAAATAATAATTTTTTTTAACAATACAGACCAATATTTGTCTTATATAATTGATGCAGATTTTTGTACGTAGTTTGTAGTAAAAAAAAAAAAGTAACATTTTCTATCTCGACTATTAAAATACTTGTATGTTTGGTTAACATTTAGTTTGCCTTGTATTATTTGGATCATTCGGACTACTATTCACATTTTGGATGTTATTAGCACAATGTTTCAGCTGACGTAACTTTTTCGGGTGTGTTTTGTCAAACTCAAGAATCTATACAGAATTTCGAACTGAACCCTTTATTTAATCCACCGAAGTAGATTGTTCATGTGGACACATGGTGCAACAGATAGAATTGATTATTACTTAACAACTTTAAGTGACACCCTTCAAGAGGTTGAAGGTTCAATCCTCATTATAGGCGATACTAACTAAGAATAAAATAAAAATTACTTATGACTTCTACCCGGTCATGGCTGGTGGAACAAGAACATTCTACCTCAATGGTTTAAATAAACAGTTCAGTTTGAAATCCCATATAGATTCCTGAGTTCGACAAGACGCACCTGAAGAAAGTTGGAGGTTACATTAGCCGAAACGTTGTGAGAATAACATCCAAGATGAGTACAGTAGTTTGAATAATCTAAATATTACAAATTATCAAAAATTCCAAAACATAATATCAAATTGGTTCGCCTTGTTTTATGGAATATAAAGTAGTGATTTATTTTTAAAAAACAAAACAAAAAAAAAAAAACATTTTTTGGATTACTTAATACAAAAACACAACAAATATTGTAAACAACGAATTTGAAGGAAACAAGTTTCAAGAGGATTTGAACTCCACCTGCCGATTCTACAGTCTACGTCGTTAACCATTTATACCACTTACGTCCTAAAGTATAGGTCAATAGGTCAACTAATATCAGATATAACAATCCCAGAACCTTTCATTACTACAATTTTGAAATAACTGATTTGAGACTAAAAAACAAGAAGTACTTTTCCCGAGTCTTAGATTAGTAAAATTCCTCTATGCTTATTACTATTATTATAATTACCAAATGGATTAAAATACCTATTATTATCATTAAGGGGAGTTTGTTAACAACTCTTAGTAGTAATCCTACAACTGACAGTGGTGTACAATAGAGCAGTTACTGCTAGGCAATGAGTACAACGCTCACCCCATAACCGCATTGACTCATACAAAGCAGTTGGAAATGTTAACAGCTGTAATTCCTACATACACACACACAACACGTAGGGAAAACCATGTCAGGTAAAGAATGCAAATAATGCTTGCAACACATGCTGAATAAATAGTGTCCTTTCTCTGGCAACTATTCAACAAATTGATGAGGAAATTTGTTTTAGAAAATTTTTTTTTTCCTCTCTCAAAAATGCAAAAACCTGAAAAAGTAATATTTCCAGTTTTTTCTCTTTTCCTTGGATAAAAATCAAGAAGGATCACAATCTATACAAGTGTTTCTCAACTTTTTTTTTTTTTACCTTTGCGTAACCCTTAAAATAAATTACATGTTGCAAGAAACCCCTATATATATAGTCTTCAAAGTCTTTCAACCATAAAACTATCCAAGATGTTATTTATAAATATCTTTAGTCTCAAACCCTTCGTCGGAAAATCTCTATTTCGTAAGTCAGTCAATTTTTTACAATTGCCATAGTGGTTTTCTCCCAGGAATTTACGCAGGTCTTCACACATAATTTTGATCTTACTCGTACTCTACTATTAATTCTCTTGTAGGGATCATCAGTTGTTTGCCATGAAAAATGCTTTGGGGATTTAAAAACAAAACAGTCATTTTATCATGGTTTCCCAGCAGTGTTGATCAGATACCACACCCCATAAACAAAAACGTCAACGGTCCAGATTCCAGATCAAATTTCTGCTTTGAATTAATAGTAACCTAACATATTTTTGATAAGAAAAAAAATATTTTACTCACTTGTGTGGTTCGTCCTTACTCTATGCTATAAGAATATGCATTAATTATTTCCAAAACTATTTTATTTTATAGCGTTTAGATGAAGCCATTTATATTATTTATCCTATTAATCAACCTCTCTTGGTTATTTTTATTGTATTCATTATTTGTCATCCTAGTTCACGTGATAAATATCATAGTATTTATTTTTTTTAATAACTGATTTAAGTAAAAATTAATATTTCTTTGTCAAATATTTTGATAATGCTAAATAAAATTCATACTGTTTTTATTCATACAGAATTTATACTAAATATATTCCCAATGGTTGTTATATTTTTTAATAATATAATATGCTAGACAGAATACTCGCATTGACATACCGGTCCCATTAGAACACCAAAGTCAAGCAACGTTGAGCTTGGTCAGTATTAAATGGGTGACCATTTGAGAATACCAGATGCTGTATGTAGGCTCTCTGCTTATTATGGCATTGTTTCCAGGTGACCTGGACTTCTCCTTGCCACTGGAATCAAGCAATGCTGGTTCAGGACAGGTGCGGTTGGGGATTGCTCAACCACACTTACAAGGGGTATCCATTGTTTTTCGAGACTGAGCAATGGTCTAATAGGTTAGATATGATGATGCCTAACCAAGAATATGCATGTTAAGTAATATTACGTATATGAAATTCAACAAAACTTCAGAAGTGCATTAGCTTATCTCACTTGTTCTTGCAGAACCCTTAGGGACCGTTTGCTAAACCTTAGGGAACTCTGGTTGATAAACGCTGATCTATACATATACATATCTATGCATATTAAATTCCAAGGTTGTCTCTCTGTTTGGGTTTCAAAGTACATTGTAGATACAAAGTCATACACCAATTCTGAATTAACTCCATTTCACCCCTAGGATGATTTGTAGCACAAGAAATTTACAATGGCAAGGATACCCAAGATTATCCGATTAGCAAATTTACGATGTTTATTTGGTCACTGACATAAAAATTAAAATATTTTATGAAGAAAACACAAATTCGTATCAATTTTTGAAATCTATTATACAAAGGGCAGTTGTCTGTGTGTATGTCCAGTTAAAAGTAAAAAAACTACAAAACAAAGACCCACAAAGTTGGTATATTCTTGATCGGCGTTGCTCTGGTTGAATAATATCTAAAATTTAAAAGAAAAATTAATTCTTTGAGTTTGACGGTCAACTGGGCCAGGTTTCGTCAGGGGTCAGAGGGTGGTCAGATTTTTCAGCCATTTCCAATGTTATCAATTATATAAATAAGAGGTGAATGACTTACATCATTATTATTATTTTCAATACATTAAAACAATAGAAAGGAATTGGCTGGGTGGAGGTGAAAAAGGGGTGGGGGAGAGAGATGTGGAAAAACGGGGAAAGAGAGAAAGATAGAGAGACGGATTGAAAGAGAGGTAGAGAGATTGAAGTTTTTATATAAATATGTTACACACATTTTTTAACCACTTCTATTTTTTTTATGGCTCCAGGCAATGTAGTAGAAAATAATCCCCAAAATCCATCTTTTCCAAACCTTTCTACCTTCTTTTATTCTACCTACCCTAGTTCCCCACCCTATGAACTACTCACGCTCTCTCCCCTCCTCCAACCGTCCTTGGTATGACAACCAATTTGGGGAGTGTGGAGTCACCTCTTAGTTACCTCTACTCCAAGGTCCACTCAAACTTTTTCTATCCTCTTTTCCAATGTCTTTGGATTGAGGTGTTTTTTTTCCTATTGCTACTGAATGAACAATTTCTCTGATGAGCAACAAAATTAAGATGAAGAATGTATATTTCTCTTGATTCTGCTGCGAAACACGCATAAGATGTAGAAAAAGTATTGAATTTGAAAAAAATAAACATTGATAAATTTAAAAAATACAATTTAAAAATATTAATTTTTTTTGTTTGTCTGTGAGACAGAGGAATTACAGGTATTCACCGATATATGAAAGTAAATAAATTTAAAGAACAGAAGAAAAGTATGGTTGTGGTCGTTTGACGATATATGAAGATTATTAAAAAAAACAAAAACAAAAAAAAAAACAGATGAAAGGTATGGTTATGAATTGATTGTTCTTTTGGTCATTGGAATGCACCTATAATATATATATATATATGCTCTGAAGCTTGAAATACAACTTCATTGAGCTTGCAATTTGGAATATTTTCAAATATTATATATATATATATATATATATATATATATATATATATATATATACACACACACACACACACACTAGCTGTATCTACCTGGCATTGCTCGGGATGCAATGAAGTCGTTTTAGTTTTTAACTTTTATTTGCTTGCACATTTTTAAACGTGAAATAGACAACAACTGTTCTATTTAAAAAAATTTTAAATGAGTTATTCCTCTTACTTATTTTTAGATGATTATTTAAAAATGTTTCATATTAGCAATCGTCTGGATCGGACTTTGTATTTTAAAAATAAATTGTAGCTAAATATGTTATTATATCACCAATAACATGGTACAACAATAGCAAATGAAAATTGGCTAGTCAGAAGCAAAGTTTGATTTGTCAGCTTTAATGCTATTGGGTTTTTACTTTGAAAATCCGGCAAGATAACTTTATATGTTAGATATAGTATTTATAGCATTTTGATTTTAAAGAGTATGGGCATGTTTTTCAATAAGTTTAATGAACAAAATCTAAAAAAAAAAAAAAAAAAAAAAAAAAAAATTTTTTTTAAATGGATGATTAAAACTGCTCTGACTCAGACTTCTCGACTCCACAGCTCTGGTAGTCCTGTTATATTTGAATTCAATTTTCCCTAGACAATGCTGTGTGGCATATCTGATAGTTGTAGTCATCACATTTAAATGTTAATTGGCAATTTCATGCCAAAAACAATCAATAGATCACCTGCATATGATGAGCACATGACCTGACAATCACCAATCAGATTTGCTTGAATATGTCTCCTGAAATTGAACACAACAATTGATGACACAACTTTTGCAATATTCTTATCTACCTTACAGTCGGACATACATGTTAGCTGGAATTAAAAAAAAAATGTTCAAACAGATTAAAGACATAGAATTCAATGAAATATGCTGCAATGAACAAATGTTTCCAAACTACACACACACATGTATATATATATTAAAAGAGGGAGAACTTGAATGCTTACTAGACACTGTCCTCGAGTGTGTAAGGTCTCTCTGTACAGGGGTTTGTCAGGACAACATGGCATGAGGATACTTCTTTCTACAAGTAAACCCTGACTAAATATTCAAAATAACATAATATTCGAAGCCCAAATAAGATCCCCTCAGTATAGCTAGCCCACACTGGCTTATACGATGAATGGTGCATCTTCTCTAAGCGATGTTGCCTATAATAACAGAACTATGCTGGATACTCCACCAGACTAGATAAATTCTTGTCCTGGAATCCGTAAGACCAAAGGACCACATAAAGTATATACACTAACATAGTTAACTGGTCAATTGGAGAGAGGAAAATAAGATTCTTAACTTCTTTACTAATTCAATGTTTGAGAGGTAATAGGGAACTTTAATGAACGATTCGAATATCTATGTATCTTATATAGAGATCAAGTGTTAGCCCCAGAAATGGACCCCTTGATTTCTGAGAACTTCAACTGAAGTAAAATGAAAATATATATATATATATATATATATATATATATATATATATATATATATATATATATATATATTATTTATTAAAATAATTATTAAGCTCTGTTCAAATCGAGGACTTTGAGAGAAATTAGATTGATATTTAAAGTTAGCAATGTTGCAAGTTCTTTCCCTTTGGGTAGATAAGAACACTGTTTTATAGCCACTGTGTTTATAAATAAAAATACAAGACTTATTTCTCTAGCATTTAAAAATGTGATTGTCACTAATGGTAAGAAGCTTGGGTTAGAGTTATTCGGGTCCAGGATTCGAATTGTTTGACTGGCGATACAGTTACATCATCCATACTGATGATTGCTGGTGGAGATGAAACATATATGTATGAATATCAAAAGATATTTATTTATTAAAATAATCATGAATATATATATATATATATATATATATATATATATATATATATATATATATATATTATACACTAGCTGTATTTACCCAGCATTGCTTGGAATGTAGTGAAGTCATTTTAGTTTTTAAGGGTTTTTTTTTTTGCACATTTTTAAACTTAAGGCAGAAAAGTTCTATTATATTTTTTAAGTTAAAAGGAGTTATCCCCCTTGATGATTTTTTTTAGGTGATTATTTAAAATGTTTCATATTAGTAGTCATTTTAGTTATACTAAGTAATTATTGAAATAAATTGCAGTTAAGGGTACAACAATAACAAATGAAAATTTGTGAGTCAGAAGCAATGTTTGACTTGTCAACTTAAATGCTATTTGAGTCTGATTTTGAAAATCCAACAAGATAACTATTTATGTTAAATATACGAGCAGATTGACCTGGCGTCGCCCGGGATTGAAAGAGGAACCGTATGTGCTTTTGTGCGCAACACAAATACTTTTTTGGGAGAGAGTGTAAATAAACTTACATCAATTTAAATAATTTTTGGTAAATTTATAGTCTTTGTCATTGTGCACTCCTGCTCCAAGCTTTGAACTCTTTAATATTTATGTTCTTATTTTTTAATTTCTTTAATTTTCAAATTATAGATAAAACTAAAGTAAAATGCTGTATTTCTTTTTTATGAATGTCGAGCGGAAGCGTAGACACCACAATAATTTTGTAGTCAAAATGAAATATACTTATCCAAATACCCAAGGTTATGTACCTTTAAAACATATATGGTTATGTGGGTCTATCTCCAAAACCTTAGAAGTTTGTAAACTAACAAACAAAGGAACAACCAGACAGGAACTACAACTGTACGTCTATATATCTAGTACGGGAAATCGCTGGTTCTGTTAGCGATAATGCATAGCTCTTCATAAAAGAATAGAGCACTCTAGGCAGATAATGTGTATGTAAGCATTAGCATTTTCCTTCCTTTGTAGCTTATGCTGATGGCATAGTGAGTAGTGATTGTGTGACCTTGTGGCAAAACGGTTGGGTTTTGATCTCAGCTGGAAGCACTTACTCGTCTGGCCACACTGAAGAGCTGTGATACAGCAAAACCGTCTGTATGGATTACTACATATGCTCTCCATCCCTTTATGGGTTGAATACTCTTGTAAGAGAAATCACCGGTTTCTGTAGTGGTGTAGTTGAGTGACTTAATGACAAAATCGTCAGGTTAGGTTTTGATCTCAACTTGAAGCACTTGCTTATCTAGACACATTGAAGAGCTGTGATACAACAAAACTATGTTTATGGATTACTCTCTCATATATATATATATGTATATGTGTGTGTGTGTGTGTGTGTGTGTGTGTTTACTTATTTTTGTAGTCAAACTTTCATACTATGCTAAAATCTACAATGATGTTGGTTTTGGAATAAATACAGGAATAGTTTGTAAAAAAATCGATCTAAAAAAATGTGTTCTATAGTAAGTTTCTCAAGGTTTTTTTGGGGTGCTTTTCTGGTCTTTTTCTGACGAATCATTGTTCTAGAAAATTATAAATATGCTCGAACACCTTCATTGTCTAGATGAATAAAGAAACGACCTTAAAAAACGAATCTCTTGGAAAATAAAGATATAGTCGCTGGAATCTGCTGTTCTATTGTCATATATATATATAATGGCATGAAAGAGACAATATTTATTAATCATGATGAATTAAGAATTAAAAAGATGAAAGGGCAGCTGACCGGTTTCGTACCTCGCTCAACAGAGCCAAATATCTAGGTATCGTGTAAAAAATATAATAAAGATGCTATGAGAATTATAGCGAGGGAAAGGAGTAAAAAGAAAAGAAAAAGAAGAAAAAAAAGAAAAAAAAAAAGTTCAATCAAATAGAAACAACATTAAGCCCAAGGAGATTTTCTCTTTGCTTGCAAAGAGAAGGTCTCAATGACTTAATATAGATTGTTTCTAGGATCTTGAGATGATAGGGAGAGTGCGACTTACTAAGAATGGAGAATAAGTCAGCACTGAAATTAGAGGCACAGGTGCAGTTATTTATAAGATGTTCGGCTATCGACGAATTATAAGTATTATGTAAAACGTCCGTTGGTGAATAATTTGCATTGCAAATTTTTGTGGGCACGTGTTGTTTGACCCGGATGTCTCATCTTTGTGACGTCATCCCAACGTAATGCATACTGCAACTACATTTAAATAAATAAATAATAGAATTATTGTGATGTGGGGGAAGGACATCTTTTCGAATAGATTTGTTTGGCGAATCTATCGCTAATGTTACCAAGCATAGGTAGGCGAAGGTAAATAGGGCATCTGTCTACAGAAGCTGATTTGCTTTTGTAAAAATTTGATATTTTGGTTTTAATCTTATATTTTTTACACGATACCTCGATATTTGGCTCTGTTGAGCGAGGTACGAAACCGGTCAGCTGCCCTTTCATCTTTTTAATTAATTCATCATAATTAATAAATATTGTCTCTTTCACGCCATTATGAAGTTTTGTACTACAAAGAAAATATTTAAATATATATATCATCAACCGATTTATTTAGGTCACAATTAATCCTGTGATTGTCTAGTCTCGATCTAAGTTTTCCCCTCCATTCTTGTCTTTTGTGAGACCTGACGGAATTCATACCCGTGGCTTTCCTATCACGTTTGGCCACGTCCTCCCAAGACAACTTGGATCTGCTAGTGGTGGTCTTCTCTGCTGGCACATTTAACTGTCGGACTTTAGCAATCCAGCCATTACTGCGCTCAACGTGCATCAACGAAACACAGTCTGCTCTTCTGCATGATGTCTGTGAGGCTTTTCAAGTTGACTTGTGCGAGTAGAGACCCAAAAAGAAATGTTTTGTTCCGGCCTCACCAAACAGATCCCTCTTACCATTGCCTTGTAATTACAGTGCAGTTTCTTTAGTGTGCCGGCAGAGACAGCCCAAGTTTTTGAGCTATATATATATATATATATATATATATGCAAATGTCCAACGTGACCACAATATTTTAACCTTGTTTGGAAGCTAAATATTTAAACTAAGTTAAAAATCGAAATATCTTAAAACAACGTTTTTTTCAAAAACGTTCATGTTATGCTTGAAAATTAACTTCAAAATAATGTCAGTTAATGTGATTTAAGTATGAAAAAAGATCAGCACAAAAATACATAAGTAAATATTGTATCATTTCTATCTGAAAAGTACCAAACTCTTGGTAATGGCTATAGTGTTGACTTGAGTCATCCATCAATTGAAGGTGAAACATTGACAAAGTCTGTGTACCACCTAGCGCGCTCACTCATTGCGGCTAGAAGCTCCAATCTCGAGAGGTCAGTATCCCTTTACAGTTTTAACCAAGAGAAACAGGAAAGAAGAAACCATTGGCAAATTCTTGCTTATTCAAATACTTTTTATCAGTTGATGTGATGCAGTCAATATGTGTTACAATTGTATCTCAAAACACATACTTCAGTTATTCATCTATGGAGGTGCTGTTCAGTGCACTCTTTTTTTGCCTTGACATGGTACAAAATCGCCTTCACAATCTCGTGGGAGATGATCACTTCTCTTCTTTACAGACCATTTCTCACAGAAGAGACGTTGCTAGTCTTTCTCTACTCTATCGTTATTTTCATGGAAGGTGCTCGACTGAGCTCCAATCTGGATTCCTCCTTGTAAGAGATTTACAGCAAGAACTCGTTCTCCTATCACCACTGAAAAGAACTTTCCTTTCTTCCTTTGTATACCTAAAACCAAACCGAATTATCATGATCATAGTTTCTTTGCAAGAACTTCCCATCTGTTGAAAACATTACCATGGGACTGCTTTCCTGCAAGCTACAACATACCCGTCTTCAAATTGAATATCAACAACTGGAACTTTGTTACTTGGTATACTCTTCTCCCGTGACACAGTATTCAGTGCAACAACATGTTTGTCATTAGATTTTTATCACATAGTAAACTTTATCCGACAACATTGTATTCAATGTAACAATGTATCTGCCACTCAACCTTAATTATGTAGTGGACCTTTCTCCAACAACACAATGGTCAATATGTATGAATACTCTCATTCCAGCATATACTTGTCCTTTCTCACACACGAGGCAGACAGGCTCTTTTATGGCGGCAATAAGTGAAGACTATTTCCACCACTTGTTGCAGGTTGTGAATCATCATGTTCACCACATAAAACGTCTTCATAAGTAATCAAGTTTTGTTCTTTTTATTCATCATTTGCAATCCTTTCATAATGTTCTTAATCATTCAGCTGTTAACCTATTCATCTTATTAACCCTTATCCTAAAGTGGCTTTTGGCCTTGGTAAGTGCTGACTCATTAGTATTAAAAAAAGTTTTTAAAAATTTATTTTCATATACTCATAGATTAAAAAGAAAAACACGTGAAGCATGTGTGGTCCTCCTGCAATGAGAAAAGTATGGAAAACGATCGGAATTATAAAGATAACGTATGATGTGCTAAATCCTGTGATGATATCCAATAAAATAAATATGATTCAAATAGAAATTAAAAAGCTATTTAAGATAACTGACAAAAAGTGTCAGTTCAGCTGCCTTATAAAAATATATCTAATATTTGTATTGACTTATGAAAGGATAATTAACACTACTCAAATGGTATGATGATGTCTGATGATTGAAATGATTCAGTGCGTTTGATACACTGTTTCATGCCAGACGGCTCTTATAAATTACATAAAAGCGATTCTATTTGAGAGTTTTAAAAAATCTGTTAAGATAAATTGACTAAGAAAAGTCAACATTAAGTAGTAATGCAGTCGAGATTTGGCTGCAACGTTTCCTTTTGCTTACAGAGGAACTTATCAAGAGTGCTAATCTAATTCTTTAACACCTAGAAAATAGCTTCAAGGCTAGAGAAGTGAATTCAAAGGGAAAATGATTGGCAGTTTTCCAAAATATACACACAGAGAAAGAAAGAGATAAGAGAAAAAAGAGAGAAAAGAAAGAGAAATAATAAAGAAAAGAGAGAGAGAAAAAAAAAGAGGGGGATAGAAAGAAAGAGATAATAAGAGAGAAAGAGAGGTAATAAGAGAGAAGGAAAGATAATAAGAGAGAAGGAAAGATAATAAGAGAGAAGGAAAGATAATAAGAGAGAAGGAAAGATAAAAGGGACGGAAAAAGAAGGAAAGAGGGGGAAAGGGGGAAAGAGAAAAGGAGAAAGAGATAGAAAAAAATTGAGAGAACGATAGAAGGAGAAAGACGGAGAGAGAGAATGATAGAGAAAGAAAAAGAGAGATATATAATAAGAGAGAAGGTGGGGGGAGGGCAAGTGAAGATGTAGCTTATGGTGGAGGTGGTATGGCCGAGGACAGCACACACCATTAAAGACCAGAAAAATAATATTGTCTTATTTAATGGTTACTCTACAAACCAGTTGTCAGCTTTCTCTCTCGCACAAAATAGGGAATGGTAATTCCATCTTTGCTGCTGAACAGACGGATTCTTGGAAATTTCCTTTTTTTCTTCTCCTTTTTCTTTTAATTGAGATCCTTTTTCTTTGGTTTGTTTAATTATTTAGGCTTTCTCCGTCTTCTTCTGATTTTCCTATATAAAGAAGGACCTTATTTAGTGAATTTCAAAAGAGCCTAGTCATCAGATGGATTCTCAGTGCATTTTCCTACAAATATCTTCTGTAGCGGAAGGAGGCATGGAACGGAACAAATTAAATGAAGGTAAAGGAAAGAAACATTTCAGAAAGAGATGAAGAAAGTTTGAAGAAACACAAACAGGAAAGTAGCAGAGAAGATGAATTTATAAATAATTAAAAAAAAGAAAAGAGAATTTATTCGAAATGAATAAAATTAAAAGTTCCATATAAGGCATTATTTAAGAATTTAAAATTTAAGAATAAAAAATATACTTTTTTCATTGCTTTCTAACTTATCTACAACCTTCATAATTAAAATCACTTGTTGGAAAAAACAACAACAAAAAAACACACATACACACAATTGTTGCTTTGTTTACAAACAATATTGATACTTCAAGTTATCTGCTGCTGATTTAAAAAAAATTTTTTTTAAGCGAGTCGGACTTCTCCATAGAGCTAGCAAAGATCGGACTTCAGGATTGTCTGGTTTGCATGAAGTCCTTGTTGGTCGCAGCTATTTTTTGACCTGGCTCAGCTGTTGCATGTGAAGTCGTGGAAAGTTTGGCCCAGAATACACAAAGAAATAGTGCAGAAGCAATGTTGCCACTTTCAATCCACTGATTTGTGGTTCTGTGCCTAACACGTCGTTGCTTGCCACATGCAGAGGAAGAGACGACCGGAGTACAACAGGTTCTGATCCAGACTCCTCCTGTTAGCTAGCCTAATCTGCTGCTGATGCTTAGCGAACATAGCAACACAAGCATATTTTACCACTATAGATTAAAAACCATTTACTAACAAAAAATTACACATTATTTATACGTATGCAACGGAGCTGATAGCAAATCGGTAGATATTTATTGTAATACTAGTTAACTGATAAAGTTTGTTTGCAAGTCACTTTTTAAAAGTCGTCCAACACATGCCAGCATGTAAAACGAGTGTTGAACCGAATATGATAACTGTGCTGAAACTAAAACATTCACTGTTTTGCTAAAAATCCCTTGATAAATAAAACTGTTTCTACGAGAGTTTTTCAGACTACATATATACTAAAAGCTTAAATTAACAACATCGATTTGGATATGCAATACCGGAAGTGAGGTTACACTTATATAAAAAAAATTCTGGAAACGAATTCGAAAGTCAATATTACAAAAGAGCAATTTGCAAAGAATTTTTTCTATAAAACTTAGCAGCTGTTCGTGACTTTAGGTTATGAGGGTGCTGTTTCAATAAATTACAAAAATTTTAAACTTTTAAAAACTTTATTTCTTTACAAACAATACTGATACTTCAACTTATTTGCTGCAAGTAAAAAAATTAATTTTTTAAAATAACTAAGATTTTTTATTCCTTTGTTTTACTCTATCTTAAACAAAAATAGTTCAAATAAATAGTCAAATATTACATTTTAAAAATTACAATAGTCAGATTTTATTAAGTATTATTGATTATAGTTAATTTGTACAAGTATATATTGTATATGCATGAATACATAAATTATACACGCACATATATAATTTTTAAAGTTAAAACTCCGCTCATAGATCCAACATTATATAGGGTTTCATGCCCCAAAGAAACAATCATCAGCTGTGGCCGAGTTCTAATTACGTTAAAACTAGCTGGTTTGCTACTTGAAATACTTGAAACATTGATTTAAACTAATAAACATTTCATTCATAACTTTGTTGTAAACACAGAAACAAAATCTTTCTCATTTATTTATAGATAAACATTAACATTCTGGTAATTTTGATACAAATTTATTTATCTATTAAATGTGACCATAAAGAAAGGAAACGAAAAAAATCAATTTGCTTTTTCACTTGCAATTTAGAAATAGATCGAAACTTGTTGAAAATCAAGTCGGTCCCTCTAAAGAAAGGAAGATTTGAACACAAATGCTAAATATTTGTCCAGGATGTAAAACAATATTGCGAAACAAAACTATTTGTTATATTAAAATCAAAACAATTATTGAATACAAAAAACGATAACAAATAGTAATTAAATGGAATATTTTGAAAATCAACAATCGTGCAATTTAAATGAAAAATTCATTTATTTAAGTTTTTTTTTTGCAAGCTTTCGTTGTAGAACAACTTTGTCAGGCGAGACTGTCTTATAGATTTTTTTCCTTCTTTTCTTCCTCATTTCGATGGTATTAACCCCGAGGAGTTGAATCATGATAGAAGCAGAAAGGCACGTCAAGTTCTAAAAGACGTCTCGCCTGACAAAGTTGTTCTACATCGAAAGCTTGCAAAAAAAAAATAATAAATCAATGAATTTTTCATTTAAATTGCACGATTGTTGATTTTCAAAATATTTCACTTAAATACATTTTCATGCGTGCCTCAAAGATGTTGTCAATTTCCTTAAATAATAATTAATAAAATATCCTTTTTCAAAATCAATATGCAAATTAGCTAACCTTGCGACTGACATCGCATATACATCAGTTAGATATACTTTAAATAAAGCATTTTGATTTTACCGTTTGTGCGAGAAATGGGCTCACCTTTCGCATTTGTAGCAGCTTACATGAATTAATTATTTTATGTCAATCTATGTAAGTTGTGATTTGGCTTGACGATCATTGTAATCATCGCCTTTTCATCAGGTGCACGTCTGCATGTAACAAGATTCACGCGCGATCGCTAAAGCCAGATCATGTGATCAACATTAACATTTCAGTTCGAGATTGTTTCCTAACTAGACAAGATGTGATCCTGTGTTCTCTGCTAGGCCAATGGCAGAAGAATCAACAAACTCTGGGATGAAGTTTGTTTCGTCTTGTCTGCATTCACTAAACCCTATGTATTATCTTTTGTTTTGTTCCGGTGTTTCTCCTACATAAAACTACTACACGTCTGTGCAATGTGTTGTTCAATTGTTTTACGTCATAAAGAAAAGTTACAAACCAATGCACATATTCTTGTTCCTGTCTTTATCTCATCTAAAATTTGGCTTCCAGCAGCTAAACATTTATTAATTTAGATAATTCAAATAAAATGTGAACCACAACAGAAACAACATTAGACGATTGTCTCTTCGGAACATGAAACCCGGTGTAATGTTGTATCTGTAAGGTGAGTTTTAACTTTAAGGATTGTATCAGCTCTGTTATATATATATATATAGATAGATAGATAGATAGATAGATAACAGAGCTGTTATGTATATATTATTATAAAGCCCCTTTAAAGAAATTAAAGTTGAGCACAGTTTGGAGATATTAAAAACAGACTGTTACTTAGCTATAAGCAAGGTTCCGACAACGTTCGTCGAACCCTCTAGAATTTTTGCTATTTACTGCCCGCTGTAATTAGGCATAAATAGAACTTATTTTCTCCTGTATCAAGTGATAATTTCTGATGGTCGTGGGGATAAAGCGGCGAAAGTGTGCAAAGTCTTGATTGACTGAGAACCGAGTTCGCGCCCTGTGACCCTCTGAAATTGTCACTTCCTACACTGATGAGAGCGTAAGCTTGAAACGCCGGCGTATGTAAGTATAAATAATTTAATATTTATTTGTAAATATTATATATATATACAGGGTGGGCAAAAATAAGGGTCCTATTTTTTAAAATTCATAACTTTTTTATTTATTGATTTTTTTTAATTTTTTTTTTTAGAATAAGTAAAGGACCCCTTCCGAAGCAAGCATGAGCCGTATTAGCCCTAAGGAACGTACCCTCATTTAGAAAACATTATTTTTGCTTAAAAAACTCAAAACAGTGTAAAAAACAATACTTTAGTTTTTGTAAGTTTTAAGAAGTGTTTTTCGGCTAAAATTTGTTTTGTTTATTTCAAAAAATCTCGGAAGGGTCAGTCTACACACACATAAAGTTTATTTTGTGGAAGTTATTCAAATTCAAGTTATTCAAATTTAAAGATAGGACCCGTATTTTGGCCCACCCTGTATATAATTTATAACATTGAGCACTCTACAAAATAGCGTTTAAATAAATACCATTTCATTGGCTTTTAAAATGTAATTTTTCCATTCTCATTGTGAACTTTCAATCGGTAAAAATAAATAGTGAGTGCTGCAGTTCCCCGGCAACTTATGAACGGACAGTAAAATTAAAAATCAATCACTGCTACTGAGGATGTAAATCTCAAAAAAAAAAAAATCTGCACTATTGAATTCAATCCAAATTTATTTATGCTTTTCTATTTATCAATTTTAGTATTTTAGCCGATATATCTTAACCATGGGAAGCACTGGGCACACAATGTCTGACTTCCCATGAAATAGATAAATCATACTTTCTACAGACTTGCACGAAAACATTTTCACAAACACACATAAAAAAACACAATAAAACAACAACGGTTGACCCAGATAGAAAAATCCCCCCCCCCAATCCCTTTCTGGGTTGATATATAATTAGGAAATTTGTCTTTAACCTTCAGCAAAACCTACAAAAATTTGGTATCAGTTTACAGTTAAATTTACAACCTAAATGGACAAATATTGAGCCACTTAGCTGTTTAACTTCCAAGCAAAAATTACAAATAAAAATAGTGTTTAATTTTGCTGTTTATTCTACAACCGAAACAGACAAATAGAAATAGTGTTTAAATTATACCAACAACACGTCACTGTTTTAAATGTTAATTAAACAGCAAAATTAAATACTATTTCTACATTGAAATGATAGTTACTGTTACAACCTATTAAACTAGCAACTCATCCGAGAGAAAGAAACTCCTAATGTAAAAAAAAACAAAACAGCACAGCAAGGATCCGAGCATTGGTGGTGAAACAATATAAGCTTGGTTTTAGGTGTTAAAAGTAATAAGCCACTATTTTTTTTTTATCATTGCACCACATGCTCTAGATCCAAAGAGAGAAAATCAGCAAAATCTTGATGACCAATGCTTTTCAAGTTGCTGCTATAATTCACCACTTTGAACTCGACATAGATGATTCCTTGGAATGTGATGGTATGCCAATCCCCTTGGGCATTAGAAGGGTTCTTGATGGATGATCTAGCCAACATAAATGAATTTGACAAACCAATGAACAGGGCTAAAATAAACACATCTTTAGAATGGCAAAACATTAGTTTGGAAAGATATGATGGGATGGAAATCGTTTTGTAATTATCCTTAATGGTCAATCGATTAATAAAATTTTACTCAAAATTTAAAGATAAGAAAAAAGTTTTCACATGAAACCACATTGCAAAGTTGGATTCAAAACCGGCCATGTGGCATTTAAGATTGAAACTTATGTAGCCGCCGACACCACCACTATAATAATAATCATAATAATAATAAGCTGAACAAAATAAGAATTCAGGCACTTTGACCAGAAGACTAGAAAATTAATGACTATGCACAACGCACTACATCCAAAAGACGATATAGACAGACTCTACGTGAAGAGAAACGAAGGGGGAAGAGGACTGGTAAGTATAGAAAGCCTGTGTGGACGACACTAAAAAAGAGCTGGAGAAATACATAAATTAGAACAGAGAAAGGTTGATCACCGCAGTAAGAGACACTGTCTCAGCGAACAACTCAGGAAGCACCGAAACTGGGAACAAACAGACAAGAAAAGAAAAGTAGGAAGAAAAACAACTACATGGGCGTTTCATAAGAATGACAAGAGAAGAGACGCACGAAAATAGTTGGGCATGGCTGAGAAAAGGACACCTGAACAGAGAAACGGAATCCCTACTGACGGCTGCACAAAACAATGTGATTAGGACCAATTATATTAAAGCTAAAATAGATAACACCCAGGAAAACAGTAAATGCAGATTGTGCAGACAAAGAGACGAAACAGTAAATAACATAATAAGTAAATGCCCAAAACTGGCCCCAAAAGAATACAAATAGGCATGATTGCGTGAGGAAAGAAGTACACTGGAAGCTATGCAAACAAATGCATTTCGAACACTTGGACAAATGGTACAAACATAAACCAGATACAGTAGTCGAAAACGAAAAACACAAAATCCTCTGGGATATAGAAGTACAAACAGATAAACTCATACAAGCAAGAAGACTGGATGTCATAATAGTCAACAAGAAAGAAAAATTCTGCCAAATCGTATATTTAGCTGCCCCAGCCGACCACAGGGTGAAAACCAAGGAGACAGAGAAACGAAGCAAATACACTGAACTCGCCAGAGAATTGAAAGGGATATGGGGTATAAAGAAAGTAAATATAATACCAATAATCGTAGGAGCACTAGGAACAGTTCCGAAGAACTTGGAAAAAGACTGGGAGAAATTGGAATCAAAGCGACGGCAATGATAAAAACAGCTGAAATCTTAAGGAAAATCCTTGAATGCGGAAACCTTTCCACATAAGCTACAAAGACTAACCAATCGCATGCAAGGTGCAATAGGAAGAAAACAAAATCATAAAGAGCACCACAAGAACCCAAGGAACAGAAACTGTAAGAAATTTCATAAACTACCTCCCATCTCCCCAAAAAAGTGATAGCACCAGCCCCAACTGATACCACACAAAACAGTTGTGAAGGGTCAAGGAGGATGGAAAGCGAGGAAGGATAGCACTAACCAGATCTCCACCGGAAAGTGCGAACAGCACTGGTACATTGGAGAGGCTTATTGCCATCCAAATCCCAGAGAAGGCCAATGGTCGATGGTACGCGTCTGTTGTGATAACGCAAATTCATTTGCAGTAGTTATCAAAAGAGGTGGAGAGCACTGGAAATTTGGGGGGGGGAATTGTTGTCACTCAGACTTCAGGGAACACCACTGGTGATTATCAGTGAGCAATCACTGATGATGGCCTGTGTGAGAACTCCTAGTAAGTGAACATAATAATAATACCGGTGTACTCCTAGTGAGTACAAATAATAGTAATAGTAGTATTCCCAAGAAACCTAGAAAAAAGACTAGGAGAAATTGGAATCAAGGGGAAACTGAGACTATAAAACGGTCGGTAATGATGAAAACAGCTGAAATCTTAAGGAAAATCCTTGAATGCAGAAACCAACTCAAATAAACTATGAACACTAACCAGCCACATGGAAGTTGCAACAGAAATAAAACAAAAATATGAACAGAACATTACGTGAACCCAAGGGAACTGAAACTACAAGAAATCTTATAAACTACCCCCCCTTCCCTAAAAAAATATGATGCTATCAGCCTCGGCTGATACCACATAAGATAGTCGTGAAGGGTCAAGAAGGATGGAAAGATCGAGGAGGTAGAGCACTAACCAGACCATGTATGCGGATGAGAATTAAAAATATTTATCATCCTATTGTTTATAGCCTCCTTAATGCAGGCTGGGCTCTTTAAGAGAAGTTAACATAGGCTGCCCAATTAATGCTTAAATGTGATGTTCCATCCAATTGGATTGTTGAACACCGTTGTGACAGCCTTCTAGATATGTCCGCTTGTAAAGACATAAGTAGACTTTAATTCTCTTCTTTCTCCATGGCTGTTTGGTTGGCCGCCTCAGTTAAGGGGTTCAGAAATACACTGAAAACAAACACTATATTTATATATTCAGTATATTTACTATGGCCTGAGGAAGTCAGACCTTGAATAAAGTTGCAGCTGAAACATGCATGCACATATGTAGACAAAAATGTTTGTATAAATAAAAATTTACACATATTCATAACAACTTGACAGTGAGCAAGCTTGCCAATTTTCAAACACGCATCGTTAACTTGAAATGTTTCAAAGGCAACTACTTCAAACTTAAAATCTTCACTAAAATAGTCATGTCATTTTCAAATAAATTATTCAGCTTTCATTCCAAATTTTTTTTCTTCTTTTTTTTCGAGACGGCAAATTGCTTGAAACTGATCTCTTATCACTCAAATGTGCAGGTGTTAGAAACATTAAAATGTTTTAGCAAATTTTATCATTCAACAAAATAACATTTTATCCCATTTGTTAAAATATTTCATAAAACATCTATTAAAGTTAAAAGAAAAAATATATATATATAAGATGAAGAAAACTGAGAGGTAAACTTTTTTTTTAAAGCAGGAGATTTTTTATTCCAGAATTCTGCGATTTCAGTGATGATTTTTTTAAGCGGTTGAAGCGCATACATTTCATCTTCCCCAAAGAAAAATGAGCCACCAATTTTCAAAGACAAAGATCCATTATGTGTTCTCTCTGTTGACCTTACATGCTTTATCTACCTTTTCTCCAAAGTTGCTGATGTCTATCTCAGCGGAGAAAGGAGAAAATATACTGAAACTCAGTGTATTAAGGAACGTATGTTCTATCTACATGAGAAAGACTGATACATACGAAAGATAAACGTAAATACACATGGGCACGAAAGAACAATAAACATTAAAAAGACAAGGAAAACAAGTTAAACAAAAATAATCAGTGAAAATAAAAATCTTTTTCCAAAAACTAGAACAAAATAACTGTTTCCTAAATTCATAGATCAGAAAACAAAAACAAGCAGCAGCAGCTAAACTGACTAACTTTCAAGGGCAAAGTTATGGTCAAGGTTAAGTGAGACTGACCAATCAACTGACAAAAGTCAAAATACTTGTCATTACCAGGTTGAATGTTAAAAATATTGAAACTTCATTGCCATAGAAACAATGGATCCTGGTCTTGAATAAGACCGAAAAATTATTTTTTAAATAAATTATAATAAATGTAAATGAAAATAAATGTGGAATTATTTCTCTATATATAAAGTAAAGTACGATTTTTGTTCATATAGGGTGCTCCATTACAATATATACCCATTTTAACAGTTAATAACTCACTTAATTTCTTTTTTTCTTTTTAGACTTTAATGGTTTGAAATAATGAGAATTGAGAAAATTAATTTCATTCATCACAGCGACAAAATGAATAGTTAAGATCTGTCTGTCCTAATTTTTTGACAAAAATACTATAAGTTTTTTTTGTTTTTTTTAATTTTAAGATTTATAAAATATTTTATTTTAATCAAAATTTTTAACATTTTAATACTAGAATAAAATATGATGTAAATTAAATATGGCGTCATGGCAAATCTAGAATTATTTTATTATGGTAATGTTTTAAGCTCTATTTATAAGTCCAAATAGGTCAGTTGGTAAAACTTCTGACTGAAGATCTCAAGGTTTCTGTTTCGATTTCCAGGTCATGGCATCCGTTTTATTTGTTTGGAATTTATTATTTACTATTAATGCAATATTCTCCATTTCTAAAAGCAGAAATAAGACAAATATTACACTTAAAAAAATTGTGGCTAACATACGTACAGAATCTCTTAAATCAAGGGAGGCGTGATAGCGCTCTATCCCTTAATAGACTTCAAAAACGACCTATGCTAGAAATCTCATTTCTTTGATCAGTCATAACTAAAAAACCAATGAACATTATTTAAAACTTTGCACAAAATTTTCATTTGATAGGTTCTATAAGTGTGTAGAATTTCAGCATTATTAGTCAAGGCAACCCAGAGATCCAGAAAGGTCAGGAGTGATTTTGTGTTATCCGTGTGTACGTAAGTACGTGTGTGCCACCCTGTATCTCATCAACTATTTGATGGATTCAGCTGATTTTTGGCAGAGATAGAGGTTCTAGGGTCTAGTTGATGGCATTTTAATTTCAGTTTACCATATACCTTAGTTTTCCACTAACAACAACTCCAGCTATTTTATTTATTGTACCCCCTTGGGTTGCTGAAGTCAGTATGTATACCTTTTCTTTTTTCTTCTTTTTTTTTTTAATACTGTGAATGACTGACTTCTAATAAAGCAGATAAAATTAAGAGTCAAGAGTCAATGAAAATGTACCCATCCTGACACCAGCAGCAGCACCAAAACTGCTTTCAATTCCACAACCAACTCGGACATCAGAGCTCCGTTTCTGTCTATGAAGGTCAAAAATAGAACATAATGCTCCCAAAGTTAGAAAACTAGCAGTAATCATAGACATAGATTAATAATGAAGTGATTGTTACCTTTATTGTAATAAAGATATCAATGAAATCAAATGGGATAATAAGAGTTAGTTTTTATCATATCGTGATTATTGTTCCCCAAAGGCTGTTAAACATCTCCAGCCGTTTTATTAAAAGGATGAATGTACACCATCTGACGAAAAAAAAAATGCTTCGTCAGTGTTTGCACTAATATTCATATAGAATAACGTTTCAATTGAAGTTAAAAAAGAAATAAAGAAAACGTCTCAAACTGGAAAGTTTTAAAAAGTATTAATCTGTATAGAAAGAAGGAAAGAAAACGTCTCATGATTGAAATGGGTAGAGGATTCCTGTTCAAATTCGTTTCAGATGACGACGGGTGGGTGGGTGGGGTGGAGGTGTTTGATTTGTTATTTGTTTTCTCCCTTCCTCTAAAGATTTAAAATTATTTCGTCTGGCACATTTTTTTTTACTTGCCTGATGCGTAGGAAGTACAAATAAATACACATTGGTCTTTATTATAGAGCAAAGGATTATATATTTTTATCATTGGAAATAAATGTATCATATAAACAAATTATAGAAATACATAAAAGCTATATACGTAGTATTCGAGAAAACAAAAAACAAAAGCTAACCTTTACTAAATATATATTAAAAAGAGTTCTTGATCAAAAAGCTAAGAGCAAGATTGTAATTATAGACATGTTAAAAAATTAAGAGTGAGATCTTAAGGGAAGTAATGTTTGAATTCATATAGGTGATAATTATCAAAATTTGTAGGTTTTGCACAAAGAACCCCCCCCCCCCCCCCCGCAAAAAAAAAGTTTTATTTTTATTTTAAGACATTGTAAATGTGTGTCACATTTAAGACAAATAATTATTTTTATTTATAATTTTGAAAATGAGAATTTATCTAAAACATGTTTTGGAATAAGACTGCCATGATTTCAAAATTGATTAAACAAATCAACTATTCTTTGGGGGGGTTTTCCCCTTTTTTTATGAAATACGATTTACTTACATAAAAAAAAAAAAACCCAGAATATTTAAAAAAAAAAAAAAAAAAAAAAAATCTCTACATCAATGAAGAAATACTGTAAACTATGGAATGGTCACGTGCGAGACAAGGCTGGTCTGAATGTCAGATGTTTTAAAGAAAGTAAAGAATTATAACAGAAAAATATGGAAAGAGAACTGATGAAATTATGAAAGAAGACAACAGTGGTACCAATTGTGATAGAAGCACTAGGAACAATCCTGAAGCGCTTGACAAGAGATCAGAAAGTGGGATGTCTACAAATAAACGCTAACTCCCAACTTCAGAGTTGATTAAAAAAAAAATATGGCTCCCACAAAAATTGCAGACTCAGAGGTGATGAGTCGGCTAAATAAATATAAGAGGTAATCTTAAGATGCATCCATTCAATCTGTGTATTTAGCGATTAAATATCATTTCAGATTCTAAGTGTGACAGAGAGAGCCTCTTATAGATATGTGTGAAAATTTAATTTGACAACGCATTCATTGTGCCAGCTGTTTTGTCCCCCCCCCCCCGCTTTTAGCTATTAAGCATTTTACAATAGTTTACCAACAATAAATACTATCAAATATACTGTATCAGTAAGTTAAATACTGACATTTTGGTTTAGATTTCTTTTTACTTATATTAAATTGAACAAAGGTAAAAGAAAAATTAATAAGTTAATTAAAATAAAATGACAGCCCCCCCCCCGTCTCCCAAAAAATTAATGTATAAAACATTGTTCCAATCTTATATTTTGTCTAAATTCAAGAGCTAGACACACACACACACATATATATATATATATATATATATATATTAGATAATATATAGGTTTCAAGATGGTTTGTGGACCTTTGTTTTTAATATCACACCACAATGTATAATTTTTCAAACTGAAAACTTTTTCTCCTTTCTGAAAAGTTAAAAAAAGACGGATCCAATATTGATATACTTATGTTGGTCGGTCCCACCATGAACGAAACGAATTCGAAAAAAATTGCACCAAAGATTGACAGTTTTTAAAAAGGTTCGTTAGATAAATATGAGACAGGCATAGGAGACTAACTATAGGTCCCATTTGTTTGGATTTGAAACCGACGGTACTGATGTTGATATATATTTTGTTTTCATTATTTTCTGTTGTTTAGGTATTTCACCTCCCCCCACACACACCCAAAGTATGCCGAAATAAAAGAATTAGAACAGAACGAAGATTCAAAGTCACATTCTTCATTAAATCTTTGATGAAATCTGTCATCATGGTCACTGTTTTAAGTATTTTAAATGAAATAAATGATTGTATTTCAACAGATAACTCCTTAAATAAGCGAATGATTGAGTCACAAATTGACCAAGTCCTTATTATAATAAGGCATAATTCAATGAGCCGTGAACTAATAACTAATCATCAAACAAGAGAATGAATGGCTTCCTTAGAAAGAAAACAAATACTAAATAAAAAACGAAACTCAACCATTTTCTTTTTCTTTAGCAAATATATCATTTTTCATATTAAAATTTGTAAATTTACTTTACGGTTCAATTTGATAGCTAACAAAGTTAAAGTAAAAAACAACAACAAAAAAAACAAATACGGACCAAGTTATGAAAGATTAAATAAAAAAAAAAACCGAAACAGATACCGAAACTAAAGCTGTCCTACATACTAGTGTATATCCGGTGTCAAAAAATGCTTTGCCAGTGTTCACACTCGCTATTTATATAGATATATTACTAAAATATTCATATCAAATCATTGAATTACGGCAGTAATTTAATTTTTCATATATAACTTATTATTAACATTTCTGATGCCCACCCCCCAAAAAAACACCCACAATTTACTTTTTATTATAGAGTGAAAAAATTCTTTCCGAATTCATTTCAGTTATAGGTGGTTGTCCGACTTACTATTTGTTTTCTAGTTTCCCCTCACCACTTGAAATGATTTGTTTGAGGACTAGAAAAGGTAGGTGTTTTACTCGCTAACTTTTGTATGAAGATATGGAAGTACATGTGTGTATATATATATATATATATATATATATATATATATATATGAAAAGTTCGAATGCAAACCGCGATAAATCCAATTTGTTTAAATAACGACATAAAACAATTAAAGGACACATATATCAAATCTACACTCAAACTATAAGCTTGTTTTATTTGAAAGCAGAAAAGAAATTATGCCGATATTACATTATGTAAAACATAATTTAGGGATGTAGTCGAGTGTTGAAATACAACACTTTTTGTAGTGACTGTTTCGTAATTTTGTCAATGGCGTTTATCGTGTTTTGCATACGAACTCTTCATATATATATATATATATATATATATATATATATATATATATATATATATATATATATATACATACAAAAAATAGATTTGTCGAAATTTGTCATAAAACACGTAAGAAAATTGAATATTAAATATGAAAAAATTATTTTTGAGTGTAAGATGAAAGAAGGAAAATAAACGGTGCTTATGCTGATTAGCGGCCATATGAAAAAAATTTTTTTATATAAAAACAATAATATATACTTATTAAGCATTATATTCTTACTCACTGTACGAAAAAGTAGAAAAAAGTATCAACTAGAACTTTAATTACAAGTATTTTTCCATTCTGCGTATCATAACAGCGACTCGTTCAGTAAGCCTCCATCTTGTTTTTTAAGATTTCAGTTATCTGCCCTTGAAATCTTCTTAAAAAACAAGATGGAGGCTTACTGAACGAGTCGCTGTTATGATATGCAGAATAAAAAAAATACTTGTAATTAAAGTTTTAGTGGATAATTTTTTCTACTTTTTCGTACAGTGAGTAAGAATGTAATGCTTAATAAGTATATATTATTGTTTTTATATAAACATATTTTTTCATATGGCCGCTAATCAGCATACGCACCAAATAAACTTTCATCGAAATACGGAAATAAATAGATTGTACGAACTAATGAAAATTATCGTTTTGGATTGATTTCCCATGGTCAGTGGAATGCAAAAGTAAGTTATGTATATATATATATATATATATATATATATATATATATTGGCCATACAACTACAACCCTCTCCCGACGCCTTACGCATCGCTTAAAAAATGATATTAGTGCCATCCAGCGACACATTACCACACACAAAAAAAGCATAAAATCAACCGAACTAAGACAAATATTAACAACTAATACTAAAATCATACATAAAACACCACTGCACCAACAGACTAAAAATCTTCGAAGCCCTACCCATAAAAAAATTACAACCCACAATTAAAATAGCATTCAACACTGGTACTAACGCCTTATCAGTCTTCAACAATTAATACATAATAATAATAATAATAATAATATATATATATATATATATATATATATATATATATATATATATATATATATATGTAAATTAATAGATATATAACTAATAATAAAACTATAAATACGGCTCTTAGTAACAATAAAACACAGCCTCCTGAAGAAGGTCGCGAGACTGAAAGCGCTAGAGGAATGGCCCACGATACAACGTTAGGTGCCATACTCCACCAATCAACACCCGAAAACCGAAGAATCGCTCGCCGCGTCGAAAAATTGACAAGATCGTGAAGTGAGAAAACTCTATGGTCTTTAACGACGCTTGCATAAGAAATGACTTGCTGCCGAACTATACATTATATATATATATATATATATATATATATATATATATTATATATATATATTATATATATATATACACACACACAAATAAATACATAGGTTTTTATCATAGTGTGTTTGTGGGGAGGGTATATATATAACTAGCCCTACCCCCCTACCCCCGGCATTAGTAGGAGCAGTGATAAACATTGCTGTTCAATGACGTATATATAAAGCAAAACAGATAGAAAACATTTTCATGTTATGATAACAAAAAATAACTGGTAAGAAATCTTCTAGTGTGTCAGTTTATTAAATGACTTAGCATATTCTGATATCTTAAACATAAAATTAAAAATAGGCATCATAGCTTAAATACATTTATATTCAACATTTAACCTTAATATCAATAATGCCACCTGAATCAAACAAATTGAAATCCAGCAATCATTCAAAAATAGTATCTCTATTTGGCCAATGGAAATTTCAGGTGCCAATTCCACAGGTGGATAATTCATCTGACATTCTTTAAAGAATCTTCTGTGTGCTTTTTACACTTTTCTCCAGCTAATGTAAGCATGAACCCCATACAAATTATAAATTACTGTACCCCAAGAATCGTTTATAGCAACAAAACAGTGGAACTCATATGCTCACCGTCATGGCATGATGTGATTTTAAACACTCGACCCTGACTTTAGGACCGATAAAAAGGGAGATAAGTGCCTCTTTTAAACTACACACAAAATAAAGTTGTTTTTTTTTCTTTAGCAAATATTAAAGTTTAATTATCGATTAATGTTATTTATTTAGTTACAAGAAATAATTTATAATCTCTTTACTTCTAATAAAATGCTTATTCATTAAAATAATGTTTGTGTTACAATTTAAAGTATAAACTTTGTTTATTCGTAAAAAAAAGAGGAAAAAAAGAGAAAGAAAAGATCGACGTGGTCTAGACATTTTTACTCGGCTACCAGGCTCCAGCTATGTAAAGAAATCATATAAAGAAGATTTCATTGAAGAAAGATCAAGAGGACGACCACCAAATAGATGGGCCAAGTATATAAGGGTTGATACTGGTATGCCACTCCTGACAGCTAAAAGTTTGGCCCAAGGCTGTGATAAGTGGTGGAATTTTTGTGGCAAAGCTCTCTAGACAACTCTTGTATAAATAAGAAAGTATGCATAAGGCAAGTAAGTCAAGTCAAAAAAATTTTTTTCCCCAGTTGAGTATAGAATAGGAACATTTGAGAAACTGCTAATAAGTTACTCATAGAGAAAAGACAATTTGATTTAATTTGATTCTTAATAAGTAAATAAGTTCGTGAGCTTAAAAACAGCCAAAATTCTTGGAAATCGTAATAATTGTGATGACTGACAAAACAAACATGGACACGTGGCGCAACGGATAAAAGCACTGAGTTATAATCAGTTCTAAGTTATAGTCTTCTGGAAGTTGAATGTTCAATCCTCACTAGAAGCGATACTAACTAATAATAAAATACAAAATTACTTACTCAACACTTCTAACCGGTCATGGCTGATAGAACAAGAACAATCTACCCACGTGGATTAAATAAATGGTTCAGTTCGAGATTCTGCAAAGATTCCTAAGTTTGATGTAACAATTCCAGAGTTTGACAAGATGCATCTGAAGAAGGTAGGAGGTCACATCGGTCGAAACGTTATGAGAATAATATCCAAGATGATAATAGTAGTACGTATAATTCAAAATAATACAGATTGGCAAAACAAAGTTTCTTATTTATACAAGGGTCGTTCAATAAATAAGGTGAATTAAAAAAATAAAAAAAAATTAAAAAAAGTAAATTTTCTTTATACATTCCCCCCCCCCCCCCAATAAATGTAAATTTTACATTCCTTAGACTTTGTTTAGAACAAAAATTGTTTTAATTTCCCAAAAATATTTTTGAGGTTATACAAAATGGTGGAAAATCAAACAGGAAAGGAGGTTGGTGATCAGTTTTTTTTTTTTGGGGGGGGGGGGGGGGGGGGCTGATAAGTGCAAATTATGTAAAAAATTACAGAAGAATCTGTGATGTTTATTGAGAAGTATGTTTTTAGTAAAAACGATGTTTACAAATGGCAAAATAATATTGAAGATGAAGACAAACCAGGCAGTCCACAATGGCGAACACACCTGAAATGCTGGATTCATGACTTGTGTGAAACGAACTGACAGATCTATGATTGCAAGAGTTGAGTGTAATCGATGTGGAGAAGTTATCTGAAGTAGAATATTAAATTGGTTCGGTCATGTGCACAAGCTGTCTTCAGAGGATCCAAGGAAATTAGTTTTAATGGAGATAGGTGGTCCACAAAAAGTGGGTAGACCTCGAAGGAATTAGACGCAGTTGGTGGCTGAAGACATGGGATTGGCGAATCAAGATGTGAGTGATAGAAAATTGTGGAGACAACGAATTAAGAAGTCTAACCGTCAAGGGAAAAGGGATTGAAAATTAAAAGAAAAAGATGAGTTAATGCGCCCATTTTCGCTAAGAGAAGAATTAGAATAGATCTTTTCGAAAAATAGGTATCCCAACACAAAATTTTATTTTCATTATATCTAAAAACTTTTAACATGGGCATAAAAATCTTTAAACAATGGTATAAAATCTATTTTAGTAGCTCAATTAGCCACCGAATTGTGTCTATTTAAAGTTTGTTGGAAATTAGAAAATTTGCTGTCTTGTGTGCTATTGGTTCAGAAGCCAATTTTTCAGTGTATAACTAGAACTGTAGGCTTCAAATAAACGAGACATCCTTACAAATGTAATGTCATCTTGTGGTACATGAAAATTAATCGTAATGGAAGCAATAATTATTAGATCAAACTTGCCTAAACATTGGAAAGAAACATGCAAAAATGACACGAAATTGCAACTGTTCATATAAGATTAATTTCAACAGTTAACACATTGAATCTTCTTAATATGATTCATAGCATATTAGAGATCAAGCCGGATTTTATTTTTAATAGTAAGTCAATAAAAAAAACCCCTCAGATTTGGACCATGTAAAAACAGACGGAAATAAAATTTAATAAATAAGACAAATTTAATTCACTAAAATTTTCAACTTGGAATTTTTTTGTGAATGACAACTTAAAACCCTATATTAAGCCCACCATATTGATGAGTGTCTCTTTTTCTTTAAGATAGGGCTATGTTTATATGCATAGAGATAAACAATATCGCACACACCAAATTTGAAAACACCAACATTAAAAAATAAATCGCATGTCACCGAAAATAGTAATCTAACTTGAAGTAGCCTGGAAAAATAACTATTAATGACACCAGAGAAAAAATTGTACATTTATAAAGTGAAAAAGTCAAATTTTGTTTAGATCTAAATTTATTAATATAACCCAAAAATAAACGAGTTATCACATGTTGAAGGGAATTTCATTATATTTACTCATTTTCACACTGTAAACTAGGCTTGTTTGTGATACTTACTAAAAATATTATGAATTTTTGTGGGTCCAGCACACAAAATTGTGTATAATGCTCTGCCTCTTTTTTAAGGTCAGTTTTCATGGTGTGTTATGATGACTAAGTAAAGGGCACAGTGAACAAATGGTTAAAAACTCAGTCCAAAGAAGGAATACAAAAGTTTGTTTTTCGATAGGAAAAAAGTGTGTTTTAAAGAATAGAGATTATATTGAGAAATAAAACAAAACTATTTTTTCTTGATTGAAATGCGAGTCAGTTTATTGCAAAGTTCACCTTACTTATTGAATGAGTGTTGCATTATAGAAATAGTTTTAGTTATTGAACCAAAAATGTTTTATTCAAAAAGCAATAATTCTGACCGAAATAGAAAATGAATGATAAGTAGAAACCAAAGAAATAATGAAGCCAAATGTTGATTATGACAGAATATCCGCATAAACAGGATAGAAAACTAAAACAATAATGACACCTTAAAATAGAACAGGTAGATAATTGGCTTTGTTATTAATTAAAAATGAGTTTATATTACCTGGGAAAATAAACAAAAAGCAAACCTATACTAATATGTCTATTATACTAAAACCGAGTTAATATCCGTTTGTTTCCCTAAGGCTTTTTTTCTATATATTTTAATCACAGAAAATACATGCTAAAATATTCATTGGTACTGGAGTTATGTTTGAAAAAAAAAAATACATTTTAATTGTTCTAATTAGCTGTAATTTGCAATTTACTCACCAAGCCACCCTTCTCTTATCAAGTTTCTGTCTATTACTCTAACCCTCTCTCATTCTGTTTTTGACCGACTCGCCACTATTATTTTATACAGTTTCTATTACTCTTTATTCTGTAACTCTCCATCTCTCTCTGTTTATTAACAGTCAAAGGTACTAAAACAGAAGATTGGAATAGTCCATTATAAACAATAGGTCAGATCACTATAAATATTAATACTATTTACCCCATAGGGGAGAGGGAGAAAGATATAATATATATATATATATAAGGTTAATACAACAAAGAATTCAATTGGTTAATATATCTAGTTTTTAAAATCTGCCTTGATCGAGGCAAAATATTAAAAGAGATTAGAAGATGAATAAAACTATTGTGTCAGTTTTCAATATTTATACATTTTTTAGTTATTTTTACGTTACAGTTGTCGTTTACGTTACAGTTTACTGGTGTCGTTTACGACCCGTGCTAAAGCCAGCGTTTTGTCAGCATTTTCCGGCAGTGTAAGTAAACTGCTGGAAGATGCTGAAACGCTTAGCCAATCAGATTGCAGCAGACGACAATTGTCAATAGGGAATTGAATATAGTGTAAAATTCAACAAGTTAAGAAAATTGATTAAAGTTGTCATGAATTTCATTGAGTTAGAACAGACGCTTCAGTCTCTGGAAGGAATTATTGAATTTTGTCAGAAAATGAATCTTATAGTTGCAGAATATGCTCCTTTTCACTACAAAAAACAACAACAACCTATCCTAGTCGGTCAAATTAAAAAGCTGTACCAGTTAAAAAAAACAAAAAAACATTGAAGCAAAAAACAATTTTTTTGCTAACAGTTTCTTCATTATTTTTTCTTTGCAGAAAATAAAATTTTATTAAAATTACCATAAGATGACTGTATTTTTACAAATTTAAATGTTGTTTCCTTAATCTTTCCAGTTTGATCGTGTCTTCGTTAAAAAAGACATTTTTCCATTCATTTTTCCTGTTTGATAGTGTAGCCTCGTTTGATTTTGAGATCATGAAGTTTTCATTCAGCGTTACTTGGCCGTTTACATAAACTGCCGGAAAAGCTGACGAAACGTTGGTTTGAGCAGAGGTCGTAAACTGTACCAGTACCATTTTTACTAAGTCTTAAAGAAAAAAACTAATAGATCATCGGAGATCAGACCTACAGCTTGTAATTTATTGGTGTTTAGCTTTATGATCAAGTTCGGAGAAGAGTGACCTCTGCCAGTCTATACTTACCCTATTGCACTATAAATGAGAAGACCACTACAATTCTAAAGGGCAGGATATCTGTGGGATTCTAACAGTCAACAAGATTTTTTTAGGTTCGGTTTGTTTTACAGCATATTAACCCATTTTTTTTTTTTAGATTATTTAATTGTGAAAAACACTATCTACAGCAAATGATTCATTAAACACAAGTTGATATTTAACCCATAGCTGAAGAGGAGTGTTCATATCTGTCTCAATTGTATCATAGTGCAAATAAATGCAATCAATCTGACTGAATTTGAGCTGAACTTAGCCAATTTCATAGCCCGTGTTGCTATTCACTATGCTATTCGTGCCCCACCCAAGACTTTAGAAAGTAATTTATATAAGTAATAAAAACCCCCTCCTACACTTAAAGTTTAATTTTCCTATTGATTCTGTCTTCAATAATTTAAAAAGCATTAGTATGTATATATATAAATATATAACAATATTATCGATCCATGCGACCGCCTACAACCTGCACTGATGAGGGTAAAAAACCCGAAACGATATCGTCCGTAGGTGAACAATAACACTATATTTTAAAATATTTATAGTATATATATATATATATATATATATATATATATGAAAAATGGCAACCAGAAAATTGTGTATATCTTTAGCGACACTTCGTCTTTATTCCAAGACTTACTCAAGCTAATTGATTTGAAGTAAAAACATAGAAGTAAACATTTTAAATTATGTGATGCGTCTATGTTGTAGAAAGGATGATTTTATTCTTTTTTCCAAATGATGCTTAAAATTCAAAATGTATGGTGCATTTTTGAAGTTAAATGATTTTTTTTTCTTTAATATCGATGTTATGTATAAAGTTAACTTGGGAATGTGGTGCAACATAGCTAGTCATAATCTAAATTTAAGTCCTGTTTTTAAAGATGATTTTAATAATTTGTAAACGAAAAAAAATGCAGTTCAAATCCTAGGGATACTAACTAAATCAACACATTAATAACTTAGAACTTTGAAAATACAATATATATATATAGTATTATAGGAGAAATAATCAGAGTGCTCAGTCACTTGTACAAGAGCATATCTATTTTAATTTTAATTGACACTATACATTAGTTTCATCTTCCATCAATGTTTCAGTTTCAGGAAAACACCGAAAACTCAGTCGGCAGGACTAAAGATCCTGATGTAACCGATTTTTCATACTTATATATATATATATATATATATATATATATATATAAGGTTAATACAACAAAAGATATAAGAGGCAACTAATATCTTTAATTAGTGAACATCCGGATAAAAATGAAGCACCTTATTTTATTCGTTCACTTTATCTAGTGCTATATATATATATATATATATATATATATATATATATAATGTATGTGTATGTATATTTTGATATTTCAAATTGTAAGAGCATAAAATAACTCACTCCTTGAAAATGAAATTGCAAGAATGGATAGAAAATGTTTGCAGCAAAATGATAATATTAATTATAAAAATATGGCGGAATAACAAATACTAGATGTTAGAATACAAGGAAAGAATAAATATGCTATGCTTGAATGTTGAAGAGAATTAGAAAGAAACGTACTTATTAAAACATGGCAGTTGATTTTGGTTGGTAGCAAAACTAAGAGTACAGGAGCTTTGACTTCTACCAAGATGGCTTTTAGAATTAAGAAAATAGTTGGGAAGATAGATTGAAATACATAGATAAATAGGTAACTAGTGAGATAATGGTAGATAGATGATCGGCGGAGAGATCCTTCTTGACTGTGAGAATTTTTATTTTTGTTCCAATCCAAAGTGCCTTTTTTTGTGATCTGTATATTCCACACATTAAAAACCAACCTTGTGTCTAACTTTTCTCTCTTGTGGTGATAAGTAGATAGAGACAAACAAATGGATTGGCATACAGTTACATTGATGGATAGAAATATAGAAAGTAGGACAGACAAATAGATTGATGAATACAATGACAGACAGACAGATACATAGAGTGACAGACATAGATAAAGACACAGATGAATCGATTGAGACATATAGATAGACAGATATAGATGGATTGTGCATGTAAGAGATGTGAGAGAAAGAGAGAGAAAGATATAAAGAGAGAGAGAGAAAGAAAGAGAGAAAGAGAGATATATAAAGAGAGAGAGAGAGAGAGAGAGAGAGAGAGAGAGAAAGAAAAACAAGTAAAATGGTAACTTTTGGATTTGTCAAACAGAAATGCATTTGTATTGAACTGAGAAATTACTTTTGAGTGAAAACAGTATTTTATGTTTTAGAAAGAAAAATATGTTTGTATAAAACAATGTATATGAAAATCAGTTAATACACATATCTATGTGTATGCATATATATATATATATATATATTGCATAGATATGTTTACACATATATACATACAAATACATGCACACACATTTATAAACATACAAATATATACATATATATATAATTAAATCTATAATAATAGACATATATACATCTATAAAAATAGACATATATACATCTATAAAAATAGACATATATACATCTATAAAAATAGACATATATACATCTATAAAAATAGACATATATACATCTATAAAAATAGACATATATACATCTATAAAAATAGACATATATACATCTATAAAAATAGACATATATACATCTATAAAAATAGACATATATACATCTATAAAAATAGACATATATACATCTATAAAAATAGACATATATACATCTATAAAAATAGACATATATACATCTATAAAAATAGACATATATACATCTATAAAAATAGACATATATATATATATATATATATATACACATCTATAAAAATAGACATTATATATATATATATATATATATATATATAAAATAGACATTATATATATATATATATATATATAAATATATATATATATATAAATATATATATAAATATAGACATTATATATATATATATATATAGTCTCGGAAGTTTCTCAACATTATATATATACATCTATAAAAATAGACATTATATATATAAAAATAGACATTATATATATATATATAAAATAGACATTATATATATATATATATATATATATATATATAGACATTATATATATATATATATATATATAGACATTATATATATATATATATATATATATAGACATTATATATATATATATATATATATATATATATATATATATAAATAGACATTATATATATATAAATAGACATTATATATATATATATAAATAGACATTATATATATATATATAAATAGACATTATATATATATATATAAATAGACATTATATATATATATATATATATAAATAGACATTATATATATATATATAAATAGACATTATATATATATATATATATATAAATAGACATTATATATATATATATAAATAGACATTATATATATATATAAATAGACATTATATATATATATATAAAAATAGACATTATATATATATATAAATAGACATTATATATATATATATAAAAATAGACATTATATATATATATAAATAGACATTTTATATATATATATAAAAATAGACATTATATATATATTAATATATATATATATACACATCTATAAAAATAGACATTATATATATATATATATACACATCTATAAAAATAGACATTATATATATATATATATATACATCTATAAAAATAGACATTATATATATATATACACATCTATAAAAATAGACATTATATATATATATATACACATCTATAAAAATAGACATTATATATATATATATATACACATCTATAAAAATAAACATTATATATATATATATATACACATCTATAACAATAGACATATATATATATATATATATACACATCTATAAAAATAGACATATATATATATATATACATCTATAAAATAGACATATATATATATACATCTATAAAAATAGACATATATATATATACATCTATAAAAATAGACATTATATATATATATATACATCTATAAAAATAGACATTATATATATATATACATCTATAAAAATAGACATTATATATATATATACATCTATAAAAATAGACATTATATATATATATACATCTATAAAAATAGACATATATATATACATCTATAAAAATAGACATTATATATATATATATATATATATATACACATCTATAAAAATAGACATTATATATATATATATATATCTATAAAAATAGACATATATATATATATGTATACAGACTCAAATAAATATATATACATTTATAATGTATAAGTTATGTATTTTTGTAATTGTTTTTATTGGTGATCGCAGCTTTCAGCTTGTCTTTATGATTTTCACTTCCTAAGTGATAAAGACTAATGCAGAAGATTGCATTTTTAGTCGCCTATAACTTTACAGGACATACTTTTAGTTGATATATTTTTATTAATTTTATACGTACATAAAAGTAATCCATGGACACGTGTTTCTGGCTATCAGCTATATCAGACTATAGACAATGATATCGAAGGTTCGATCCTTGTCAAAGTTAGCCATGCTGATGACGGTTGATAGTCAGAAACACATGTTTATGGATTACTTTTATGTACGTATAAAATTAATAAATATATATATATATATATATACACACACACATGTATACCCACATATATACACATACATAAACACACATATATAAACACATATACATGTATTATATATTGCTTATACATTCATAATTATTCATAATTACATATATATATAAGATATACATGCTTGTTTCTTTTTCTTAAAGTGTCATTTGTATATTTATATAGTAAATTATTTGAAAGTGTTGTACAAAAATGCATACGAGAGTTTAGACCTTCTTTTAGTTTATAATTTTTTTTTTTTTTTTTAAATTCTGAATCAGATTTATAAAGATACAAAAACAGAACAACAAAAAAGGATAAAGTATAAATAAAATAAAAATTTCCCCAAAAAGATTAAATCCACCAACAGTGTCCATTAATGCTGGAATTGTTTTTTACCTGTCGTTGTTTTGAGCATTTTGAACATCGAGTTTAAATCCACAGAATACTCCGAATGTCAAAAAAAAAAAAAATCTGGAGGGGAGGGAAAAAAAACTCAGGTAAACTGGATCCAATTCGAAAATAAATCCAAATCGTTCAGAAACAGAAAAGAACAGCTAATGACAACAAACTGACCACAACACTTTTCATACCTGCCACCACAGCTACTACACTAACTTATAACAGAACTAATACTACTACTACTGTTGGAACACCTGAGACAGGACACACGCACATAGAGGTATATGTACACACCTGTGACAGGAGAGTTCATTGATAAGTCACCAGTGTGTTAAATATCTGACTGATCATAAAGGACAAAAGTAGGAGGGAAGGTGGTGGGATATTTGCTGCTGACCTATCAGCTCAGATTGCTTACACAACAACTACAATATTTGGTTGTTTCATTTTTTATTGAATAATTTTATCTTCAGATTTGATAATTATGCGACAAAAAAATAATTTCTCTAATGTCAAGTGAACTTATTAATAAAACGGAAAAGACATTGGCATGTTTTGTTTAAAGATCTCAAAATGAATGGCTTATATATAAGATCCTAACACTAATAAAAAAAAATATGTCCAGTTAAAAAGCTGAATGAGAAATCTGACTTTAAAACATGTAATGAAAATATTAAATTAAGCAATAGTAGTATTTATCTTCACCGAGAAAATTAATTTCATTCATTATGCGATAAAGTGGATAGTTAGGGTCTGTCCACCTTAATATTTTGATGAAAATGTATGGAAAAAAAAGTCCTCAAGATTGATGAAATATTTTATTTTAATCACGGGTTGGTTTTAATTGAATTATCTCACTATTTTTCTTTCTATATTTTTTTCAAATAAAACTTAATGAAAAAAAAAAAAAAAACTCCTTTCAAAACCTAAAACAAAATAACTATCTTTTCTTAATTCAGTCATACTCATTCATAACTTTAAAAAAAAACAAGCAGCAGCAGCTAAACTGACAAACTTTCAAGGTCAAAGTTAAGGGAAAGGTTAAATAGGACTGATCAACCAACTGACAAAGTCAAAGCACTTGTCATTACCAGGTAAGAGATCATAATTTGAATGTTGAAACTTCATTGTTGTAGAATAATATAATAAAATCATTGTATACAGTGCACTACGATTCATCAAAAGTGCATGTACATGTGTGCATATGTATGGACCAAGGGAACATCAGGTGTAGTTTTGGCAAATTTCGGGAAGTATGAGTCGTTAAAGGATGCAGTGTCTCAGCACTCAACCGACATAGGCAGTTTGTTACATGCTCCAGCAATTCTGAGTATGAAAAAATGTTTCCGAACAATGGATCATGGTCTTGAACAAGACAGAAAAATTATTTTAAAAATAGTTTTTACCCCCTACATGGGTGTTCGATCGCTTCGGTAACAAAAGCCACAGACATAAATCTTTTCAGTTAGTGATTTCTACCACGTATTGATCTATGTTGTGAGAAAATTCGAATTTAATATTTATTATTGCTCTCTCTCTCTCTCTCTATATATATATTTTTTTAAAAATTGGTTATACACACAGGCACAGATTGAGTAGGTGTGTTCTTACCAGTCAGGGATACGTCCTCGACATCAATCCGACAGTGACTTTGTTGCTGTCGGGCTGAGGTATGGTTCTGTTCAGACTCAGAAGGTCCACCCTCCCAGGCTTTACCTTCTCTTTGAGAATGGGTTAGTTTATTGCTAATCACCTGAGGTGCCCCTATCCGGGAATGCCGATGGGGCTGCTCAGGGATTTTTTGTAGGCCAGCGCGCACTAATCCTAGTGCAATGGCTTTTCATACAGGAAGTTGTAGAAGTTTTCATTCTCACACTCAGATCTATTACCACTCCCACCACTGTACATCGGAAAGATTTTCTTTACTTTTTGCATCATTTCAATATTTCCTATGATGCTATATCCCTAATATCAAGCATCTCCCTTCACGATAGGATCTAATATAAAATAATTATCTTTATATTAGTCAAATAAATAAATAGATAAATATATATATTTCAAGGAAACCTCAAAATCACTACACTAATTTTTCTGAAATTTGTAATTAAAATTATATACATAACAGCAGGTAACTGATGGTCAAGTTTATATTAACAAAAATATAATTATAAAGTTACTGAATTTTAAAATATCAACAAGACAAATTTACATTTTTTTGATTAAATTGACAAAAAAAAAAGTCAAATCAGTTATTTTGAATATACCTTGTATGGTCATGTGTGCAAAAAGCCCCTTTCTGTCAACAACTACAAGAAACCTCTTCAACCACCGATTGCCATGGCAAATAACACCCTACCTGAGAGTCCAACGTTCAAACTCCTCGGCCGATCATTCACAGTTAACATGAATTGGAACAAATACATAGAAGACATTGCCAAGGCTGCTGCAAGGAAAGTGGGCTTCTTCTAACGAGCTAGAAAACTTCTGACACCTGACAGTATCCTGTATCTCTACAAAACCACCATCCGCCCATGCATGGAGTATTGTTGTCACATCTGGCCTGGTGCACCATCCACTAGTCTTCCTTCCTAGACAAGGTCCAAAAAACAGTCGGCAACTTAATAGGTCCCTCGCTATCCACCAAGCTCCAGCCCATGTCCTATCGCCACAATATTGCATCCTTGTGGTTGTTTTACAAGTACTTCAACGGAATGTGTTCCGATGAACTTGCTGCTCTGGTGCCCCCTCGATGTAAATACACTCGATCAACCCGACAATCAGCTAAATCCCATCCATTCACTGTGGAAGTCCCCAGATGCCAGAGAGTCTTCTACTTCAATAGCTTCTTTCCTCAAGCTGCTGGAATTTGGAATTCCCTCCCTGCTCCCTGTTTCCCCGACTGTACCGACATGCAGAAATTTAAAAATTAATGTGAACAAGTATCTCGCTGCACAGCTCCCAATTTAGGATGACCCCCGAAACTTTCATCCTAATTCTCAGTAGCCCCTTACGTCTACAGTGGCAACTTGCCTTGTTTGGGGTGAACTAAGTTAAAAAAAAATTTTTAATTTTAAAAAGTATGCAATTATGTACAATACTTTCGATGCCATAACATTGTATCAAAATGTCTGAGAAACAGGATAAGTGAAGCAACATCAGTACTTGCCTCTTTCCCATAGATCTCATTAAAACGGTGCTCCTGTGATTGAATGTTCGACTGCCTTGTTTAACTATTGCCATCAAAAGTTATTTCCACTTCAAGGGAGTTTAATGTTCTCGATGCACCCAATTCTGGAGTCTCATTTTGCTCTGGTTTATTCCTCCAATAAACCAATCAGGTTGGGAATTCTTCTGGATTCTACTGACTCGTACCCTTCAGCCATCTGTCAAGCAGCACTGTCAACAGTTCCTCCAGAGCCTTCTATAATTGGTCAATGTAGATGTGATGAGGTCTTCCAACTGATCTTTTGCCGCATAATGAATTAAAGCATGCCAGATTCCTCTCTCTCTCTCTCTCTTTCTCACTTCTTTACACTTACATTTCTCAAACTCCAACTTCTAAAAACATTTCCCTATCCTCAATGTTATTTTTTTGCAAACAGCATACAGAAATTTTTTTTTTTCGAGGGAAGCATTTTTTTTGTCACAATTATATTCACCACTGTTTATGACTCTTTTGTCAGAATTTTTGTTTTTGGCACAATCAGATAGACACACATTTTCATTTATATAACCAACACCAACTTGCATATATATGAGCCACATATCAACTACATGCAGGAATTTGGCTAAACATTGTACCCATCTTGTCAATCGGTACCATTCTTGATGATGAGTACATATGAATAGCTGTCGCTCTTTGTCTTGGCCTACGGATTTTTAAGCCTCACATGTCTGTGTGAAGCAACCAATGACTCCTTTGGTCTTCACCCTTTTTCCTGTAAATTATTGTCAGATCATTTCCTAAGATGTCATCGTCATCATCATCATAACACTTGGCTTTAAGCATCATCATCATTGTCATCATCACACTTGGCTTTTTAATGACACCATTCACCGCAAGTTTTCTCTGAACGAATTTTCCGACAAGCTGGAACCGATAGATCTTGATCGAGTGAATAGAAAGCGCCAAGATGGCATTACTTTTTCTCCTTTCAAAGGACGAAAATTCCTCATTTGGAATGCAGTCTCTTGTGACACCTTCACAAATGGTAATCTTGTCTCTTCAGTTAAAAATCTTCAATCCATTGCATGCACATCTGAAGCTCATTAGATAAAAATACTTGTCATGATTTCTTTCAATCAGTGGCTCTGAAGACTTCTGAAATGATTGTTTCTCTGACAGTCATTCTTGCGGCATGTTGGATGTTGCATTTGACAGGCATTACCAGAATAACAGAGTGGCTTTTTCAAAAAGCTCTGCTTGCTATTGAGTGTGATAATTGTATTTCAGTTTTTCCATAACTAGATTATTAACTAAAAAAGCATTACTACCGTTGGCCAAGGGAAGACTATCAGACATATATACACAGTGTGATGATGTATGGAAGTGAAACCTGGGCAATGAGGGTTGAGGACATTCGGTGCATGGAGAGAAATGATATGAGAATGATTTGATGGGTGTGTAATGTAAGTGTTAAAGACAGGCTTAGTTCTGATGACATCAGAGGAAGATAAAATCTGGACAGTATAGGGAGATGTGTGCAGTTTTGTTACCTTGGTGATACCATTTGAACACAGGGTGGAACAGGTGCTAGTGTGATTGCAAGAATTAGGAGTGGATGGAGTAAGTTCATGGAACTCCTGCCATTACTAACCAGCAGAGTGTTACCATTGTTGACCATGGCATGTGTACGCCGTGTGATGATGTATGGAAGCGAAAACTGGCCAGTGAGGGTTGAGGAGATGCACCGCATGGAGAGAAATGATATGAGAATGATATGATGGACGTTAAAAGATAGGCTTAGATGTGATGACCTCAGAGGAAGATTAAATCTGAACAGTATAGGAAGATGCGTGCAGAACAGGAGACTTTGATAGTATGGCCACATTGAAAGAATGGATGAAAGTTTTTGAATTAATAGATGTTGAACAGTTAAGATAGCCGGTTCAATTCATAGAGGAAGGCCAAGGAAACCATGGGAGGAAGTGATAAGAATGGACTTGAGATAAAGGGGGATAAATAAAGACCTGGCCAGAGATAGGTTAGTTTGGAAGTCAATTTCTAAAAGCTGCCCAACGAATGTCAGCATGTCAAATGGATGTTAAACTGATTGTGGTGGTGGTGAAACATAATTTTCCTTTGATTGTACTCATCCAAAAACAAAAGTAACATTTACTTTATCATAATTCATTTCTTTATTTCAATAAAAAATAAATTCTCAATACTTTCTAACAGGATGCAGCTTTTATTAGTTTTATATAGATAATTATTTTCCCAGAGTAGATGTTTTTAAGAGATGCTTAATTAACGACCTGGTATTGTTCATAAATTGGCAACCTTCACTATTATTAGTACTTTGTTCAAACACTAAATCTATTTATCCATAAGTGACTTACATGAAAAATAATGATTTAAGTGAAATTACAAATTAGACATGCTATTTGATAAAATGATGTAAGTATTAATAATAATAATCATTGATATATGTTACATTCTAGTGGCTCAGCTGACCTAGTACAAAAACAAAACAGAAAGAATGTTATGAGGAAATAATAGGTTGAAAGAATGTGTAGCTCATAAATCATTCCCATGTACTATATTACTCGTCAGAATATTTATGTGGAAATCATGCTATCCTATGGCGATAAGCTTTTTTATGTCATCGAATAAAAAAATTTATATAATAAATTGATTTCCTTAAGATCATTGTTAGTAGGACTACTTTCAATCTGTTTATAAAAATCGTACAAATCATTTTTCTTTTATAAACATCAACAGATGTTATCTTACAATGATTAACAATAATATGTGTATATTATCTCCCCCTTGTGAGATCGAACACTTTCTGAAACTTGCTATGTTTGTAAATAAAAAATATAGGGTTTATTTCTCTCACATTTATTATGACGATATTTACTTCTTTCCCATCGCAGGAAGATGTGGCACAAGGTCGGAAGGTGGGGAGAATCAAGCCAATGCTCCTAAAGAAGGGGCACTATGACCTCCTAAAAATAGCCTGGGCAGCCCCGTCGGCATTCTCCGGTCATGGCACCTCAGGCAGTTAGCAATAAACTAACTCCACTCCAAAGAGGGGAGGCAAGGCCTGGGAGGGTACACCTCCTAGAACTACCCAGAACAATACCTCAGCCTGACAGATAAAAGACCATGAAAATGGCCCAGTTTTTGCCGGACTGATTGTCGAGATTGGATCCTCAACTAGTATGTATATCGATACAAAACGGCAAATGACTGCCACCATTTAATATGACTGTAACAGTGGACAAATGGTTAAGAATATTGGATTGGAGTTATATGGGTTCAGGGTTTAAATCGTTCGACCGGCGGTACAGTTACATAAGCCACACTGATGATTGTTAGTGAACATCAAACATATGTCTGTCGATAATAAATATTTATATATATATCATATTCGGTTTAAAGTCACTTTTGCATGCTGGCATATGTTAAAGGCTTTTAGAAATTGACTTCCAAACTAATATATATATAAGTCTTTATTTATACCCCTTCCTCTCAAATCCACCCTTATCAATTTCTCCGATGTTTTCCTTGGCTTTCCCTGCCAACTTACCCTGCTACCCCAACTGTTCTACATCTACTAAGCCAAGAATTCTCATCTATTATATCAATGTGACCACACCAACAAAGTCTCCTGTTCTGCACCCTCATTGGCTAGGTTTCACACTAGCACCAGCTGCTCCTCCTTGTGCTCCAATGGTATCACAAAGGTAACAAAACTTTTGGACAACTTCTATAGCATTACCATCCAAATATACTTAATCTTTTTTTATTAAAAGTGTGTTTCTTGGCTAAAAATGACAAATTTCTTCACATTTGAAAAATAAAATAAATAAAAAATAGTAGCATGGAAAACATGTGAATTATAGGTGTCAGTAAAATTTTTGATTCAAATATTTTGGTCACCAATTCTTTATCAAAAAATGTATTTTTTGATAAGAATTGATTGAATATGAAACCTTGATAGAAAAACTGGACATTTTCAACTTTGTACAAGGCTCTTTTCAAATATTCTTTGATACTGGTTCTATGTCCTAACATGTATGATGTTGGCTTTGCATGAAATTGTATGTTTGAACGGTAATTAAAATCTATCTAGTTTTCAACATATGCGCTTTTTCGTGTTCTCAGTACTGCTAAGTACAAATGATCTTTTCAACTAATAAGTATTTTTGTCAAATGAACAACATGAATTTCTTTTTAAATCTGGTACTCTTATAGATTTTCATGATATAAATTGAATGAGATCTATTTAATATTTCTAGGTTAAAGACTTCCGAAGATATAATCTTCTGACCCTTGTCTACTATGTGAATTGTCAAAGATAATCACAAAGTTAAAAATCAATATTTACATGATTTTTTCACTTACAAATCTATTTATTTATATACCATTTTAAAGCACTTGGATCAATCTAAAATATGATCAATGTATTTTGTTTTGTTTACATGTTAAACATGTCAAATAAAAAAAGTTGACATTGATCTAAACTGTTTATCTTTCATTTCTCAAACAGACTATCTTCAATATTTTTCTCATCTTTTTTTTTGTCTTTGAAGCATGTCCTTTGCATATTCATTGAACTGTGAGATCTTTCTAACTGCACTGGTTAGGTAGTAGAAGGTAGACAAAGCAATGTGGCATGATATGGTCCTTCTCTCTGCATTCACAATTGGTTGGATCAGTTTTGTAACCCCGTCTTGCCATAGCAGCTTTTGATTGTCCCATTCCCATCCCAGGCAGTTGAGCATCCTCCACTGAACCCAGGGTTCTCTTGAGCTGGAAGGGAGAGATTCAGAGGGGCAGGGATTTTTTCCATGTAAGTAGGAGGGATGGGGGCAGCCCTCTGGTCTACAGCTACAGGAGTGCCTCAAGCGATTGGCAATAAACCAACCCCTTCTCAAAAAAGGTAAAGACTTTTAAGGTGCACTTCCTAGGACTGAACAGGGCCATCTCTCACCCCTATTGAGCAAGGCCAGCTGAAGCCACAGAGCCCCATTCTCTGTGGTATTTATTGTCAAGGAAGTATCCTCGACTGGTATGAAATCAGAGAAACTTTTGATTTGCGATTGATTGACTTGTTTGTATAAATAAAACTTTTTATTATAAATAAATAGCTCTATTTAGCATTGAGCACTATCATATAAACACAGTAGAGATTCTCCGGATGCTTTACCCTGTGGATACAAACTTGACCTAGATTACTATATATTTATATATGTATTTCAGAAGATCAGAACAACAGTGGTACCGTCGGTTTCAAATCCTAACAAAGGGGGCCTATAATAGGTCTCCTTACCGGACTCTCTTCAGCCTGTTTCATAAACAGAGGCTGAAGAGAGTCCGGTAAAAAGACCTATTATAGCTCCCCTTTGTTAGGATTTGAAACCAACGGTACCACTGTTGTTCTGATCTTCTGAAATACATATATAAATAAATAATTACGTTCTTATTTTCTAATTTTCTTAATAATCGAGCACTCTGCTGAGGTTTTCTTTCACTAACATTATATACATATATATGTGTGAAAATATATGTTTTAGCATATATTTTCTATTTTTAATGTGTATCAACCTCTTCAAAGTGAAAGCTCGATGATTGTCAACATGTAACAACAGAGCATATATAAACAAACAACATTTTGCTACATTCCAAAGTCCAAGATTTTATTGATCTTACGAATCAGAGTTTAAAAAAAAAACAAAAAAAAACATATATATATATATATATATATATATATATATATATATATATATATATATATATGGCAAATAAAAATATATATTCCAGAATCATTATTTTGTAGAAACTAAGATAAAACTACAAATTTTATAATCATAAAATGTAAAATAAAAATTACAGTGCAAAACAAGTATTCCTACACATTGATTTTGTGTTTTCATAATTAGTTGCCTTTACCCTTGTTCATGTTATATTTTAAATATATATTTAAGCTCAATCCAGAACTCTGGACAACTTCCAGTTCCACGCTTGTCAGATATTTTGTCCAATACTTGTACATTTATAAAATGGTGACGTTTTAAGGAGAATATAAACTATGAGGAAATTCTTGCCAGTCATAAAAAGTCAAATGGTGATAAGTTGGAATTTTTAGAACACATGATTAAAAAAGAAAAAGAAAGAAATATTTTGAAATCTAAACACTTAGGAAGCAAAGGAAAGTAATGGATTACCTACTTGACATGGTTGGGCAAATGGACAGAGTAATGAAGGAGCAGGAAGAAAAAATGGGGTCATAAAGGAAAGAGTATTGTTAAGAAAGGAAGTTGTAGAGACAGGTATAATTACAAGAGAAGGAGAGAGAGGGCACGAGGGAAAAAGAGTGTGAAAGTGAGAGAAAGAAAGAGGGGGAGAGAGACACACACACACACACACACACACACACACACACACACACAGAAGGCGTTAGAGAGAGAGAGAGAGAGAGAGAGAGAGAGAGAGAGAGAGAGAGAGAGAGAGAGAGAGACACACACACACACACACACACAGAGGGCTGAGAGAGAAGAGATAAACAGAGGGTGATAGAGAAAGATAGCTCGATACTATATTACCACCACTCAAAAAAAAAAAAATAATACCTGGGAGGATGGTATCATTACAAGAGAACAAATACTACATTACCCCCCCCCCCCAAAAAAAAAGCAAGAACGTAATTCCCGGGAATATGATATGATGACAACAGAACAGATATTACCCGCCCCCCAGAAGGTGGTAATGCCTGGGAGAATGGTCTCATGACAACAGAACAGATACTCCACTACCCTCTCCTGAAGTGAGTATTGAAAGATAGTAGAATAATCTGAAATACTATAATAAACTAAATTGAGCATTAAAAAATAGTAATAGCATAGTTTTAGCTTCTGACAGACAGATACTAAATCTCCATCAGTAATAGATTTAATTAAAAAATTTTTTTAAACATAATTAAACATTATGAAATCATCCATTTAAAACATTTAGAACTTAACACTGTCAGCAGGACAGGTATTTATTTAGTAGTTAGTATAATATAGTAACGTGTTGTGTGTAGAGGTATCACCTTACATGACTCACCAGCTGTATCCTGGGGGTATCAGGATATGTGGTCAAGCCTGGTCCTCACACATTCCCTACATCTTTCCAAATGCCATACCTTGGTAAACCGTTTCAGCCGCTGACCAAATCTCATGAAAATACCTACTGCCGTGTAGGTTTTGTCTGTGTAATGGCAAAGGTTAGACCTACAGCTAACAACTGTGGTTGGTGATAGAAAGAGCATCCAACCGTAAAAACATTGCTTCGTATAAAAGACAGCAAGCAATCAGTAGCAGGACCGTTGACAAAAGTGTCAACAGTAACATGGAGAGTGAGCTTGCAAAATGTCAAAAACGTTTGACTCTTGAACAAGGAAAAAGTAAGTGAGTGTGTGTGTGTGTGTGTGTGTGTGTGTGTGTGTGTGTGTGTGTGTGTGTGTGTGTGTGTGTGAGAGAGAGGAAACAAAGTAATGAAAACTTTAAATATTAAATTCTTTAAAAGTAAGCCAACTGAAAAATGTTGAATTCATGAATGCAATGGAGTATTCACATCATGAAATAATGTTTCTAAATTGAAACTATTTTGATTAAAAACAATTGAGATTTGCATGTGTTTATGTTCACATGTTTTGCTCCATAAATTAAATTAAAAACTACAACTTGTTGGCACATGTTCCCCTATGTCAAGATTAAAATATATTGCCAGTGTAAAGAGACATTAACACATTTATTCATTAATATATTGGGGTTTGTAAATGTAAATGAATTTGCAAAAAAAGAGGTGGAAAAAATTAAACTTTCGATACATCTGTTTTACTAGACGAACACTTTTTTGGTTATTTGATGCGACAAATACAATACTAATTACACACAATTGAACAATATCAACTGAACACAACCTACTACTTAACCTATAGCTGAAGGGTATTTAGGGGTTCATACCTTCCTCAGTTTGAAGAGAAGTAGCACCTTTCCCAGATGGCATATTCATGACATCCTTGATTGGTCTTCATGCATCCCGACACTATGTGATATAAAAAAATACAGCCTCTCCATAGTGAATGAATGTCCGTGGGTGGTGAAGAGTCACATCCTACTCGAGGTTAACCTGTTAATATGCATGGGCATAGACAGAACACGGTGCATCTAGGGGAGTAAACCTTGAACAAGAATTCTTCCATTCTTTACCGGTAGTTGTAGTTACTGTGACAACCATCGACAAATGGATGCTTCGGGCAAAAAGAACATAACAGCTTTGTGGAAAACTATTCTTGACAATAGGAAGGTGCACTTCGCCAGTGAGTTGAGAACCATAAAAGTGTCAAATGTACAGGTTTGGCGATCCGTATATTTATCCAGCTCTGAAGATGCCTTTAGCAAGTACTTCAGTATAATCGGCTAAATCACATGTGTTGACACAACAAAATAATCGACTCCTATGTAGAATTCTGTTCTCAAGCATGTGGCAAAGCTCTTCAAGGTACACACATGGATGGACAAAGGATGAATTGATACCTTGGGATTTCTCGAAGCCACAACCCCCATGGACCAGGTCACGACTAATGAACTGGTTGTGTAAGCTTATTAGCACCTAACAAGTACCCACCTTGCCAACCTTACTCTATATCAAAACAAACATGTCATTGCAAAATAAAAAAAATCAAACCTAAACCAGACACCCAACAAAAAACATCTTCGCCTCCGCCCTTGAGGCTCGCATATACTAATATCCGGGGACTTAGAACCAACATTAACGACATAGAAACTTTTCTCCTGACAAACTCCCCGGATATCCCAGCACTAAGTGAAACGAACCTTCAATCCTCAACCTCCTCTCACCACTTTGACATGATAGACTACCTTCCACTCTACCGTAAAGACTGACAAACATATGCACAGGCTAGGAGTTTATGTTCGGAATACCCTCCACTGACTAGAGAACATAGGTTAGAATCAGATGACCAAGCCTACATGTGCTTTAGATTGACTTTACATTACAGCATTAGTTACTTATATTTCTTATACCGTTCACCTTCGACCCAGGACTGTACCCTGCTAAACTCTGTCTCTGATAGCATAGATAGAGAACTCTCAGTCGACTCGAATGCCCAGATACATGTATGTCCTCTCCAAACTCTACAACAAATGCCTAGCTGAATCTTGCTTCCCCAATAGCTAGAAAATTGCCTGTGGTACCAGTCTTCAAGAATTCTGGGGATAGAACTGAACCTCAGAACTACCGTCCAATCAGTCTACTCCCGATTTTTGCTAAAATCCTTGAATCCTTAATCAATCTAGCAATAGTTCGGCATTTAGTTAATGCTAAACTTCTTTCGGACCGCCAGTATGGATTTAGATAAGCACGATCTACTGTGGATATCCTAACGGTCATCTCTGAACGCATATATTATACACTGGACAAGGCAGGTGAAGTTAGGGCAGTAGCGCATGATATATCTAAGGCCTTTGACAAGGTATGGCATAAAGGGCTTCTCCTAAAAATTCGCTCATATGGTATTACTGGGCAAATACTTAATATAATTAGATCCTTCCTAACAAAAAGAAAGATGGCAGTTCATCTAAGCAACATGACAAAAATGCTGGTGTACTTCAGGGATCCATCTTTGGACTTTTATTGTTCCTGATCTTCATAAACAACCTCCCTGATGACATCGAGTCTGAGATAGGTATATTTGCTGACGACCTCATGCTTTATTTTTGTCATGTGGGCAAAACGGACGCGATCATATCCGAGGCAATGGCTGAATCCTTAAAAAATGACTTCCAGGCTGTAGTAGATTGGGGTCATAAATGGTTGGTAACTTTTAATGCAGCAAAGACAAAGCTCCTTTCCTTCAATAACTACAAGAAACCTCTTCAACCACCAGTTGTCATAGCAAATAACACCCTACCTGAGAGTTCAACATTCAAACTCCTCGGCCTAACATTCACAAGTAACATGAATTGGAACAAATACATTGAAGTCATTGCCAAGGCTGCTGCAAAGAAGGTGGGCTCCCTCTACTGTGCTAGTAAACTCCTCACACCTGACATTATCCTGTATCTCTACAAAGCCACCATCCGCCCATGCATGCAGTATTGTTGTCACATCTGGGCTGGTGCATCATCCACTAGTCTCTCCCTCCTAGACAAGGTCCAAAAAAGATTCGCCAACTTAATAGGTCCCTCACTACCCACCAAGCTCCAGTCCCCGTTCTATCGCTGCAATGTTGCATCCTCTTGCTTGTTTTACAAATACTTTAATGGATTGTGCTCCGATGAACTGGCTGCTCTGGTGCCCCCTCGACAATCAGTTAAATCCCATCCATTCACTGTGGAGGTCCCCAGATGCCGGAGGGCCTTCTACTTCAATAGTTTCTTTCCTCGTGCTGCCGGCCTCTAGAACTCCCTCCCTGCCCCCGACTGTATTGAAATACAGAGGTTTAAAACTAATGTAAACAGACATTTCGTTGCACAGCTCCCAACTTAGGATGACACTTAAAACCTACACCCTAATTCTCAGTAGCCCCTTACGTCTACAGTGGTGGCCTGCCTTGTTTGGGGTGAAATATGTAAAAAAAACCTTCCTCAACGTTATTAGTGAATACATGAATGTAATAGATTCCCGAATTTAATAATCAACTTAATTGCGCTTTCCTGCATAAATATTCAATTTCAAAGGAAAACTTAGCGCCTAATATAGGTTCGATGCAAAACAGTCTTTGACCAATTTTAATAAAACTTTTTCTCGAAAATGGCCCTTATCTCACGGAGACTCCAAAACCAACTCAGAATTAAGGGTCACTATTTACTTGTTAACACATGAGGGCAAAGTTAGACACAAGGTTGGTTTTTAATGTGGAGAAAATCCAGCTTCTCAAAACGAAGGACTCTTAATTGGGATAAAAATTAAAATTGACTCAGTGTAGAAGGATTTTTCCTTCACTGACTGAGGACAGAATAGATACTACACTTTGATCCTAGTCTGAAGACCGAGAGTGATCATTGCATAACATTTTGAAGAATTGAAAAAAACAACAACAAAAAAAACGATCTGGCACTATAAATCTTGGAAATAGTAACTTCTAAAATAGATAGATTTTCTGGATTCATTCTAAGTATTGGTTTGATACCAAAATTGTAAAATTGGTTAAGTCATTCTTGAGTTATAAAATTGTGGTATGATATATGATAAAATTCTTTTAAGACTTTGTATTAGTGATGCATAAAGCGAATCTTTATAACTTGAAGATACATACTTCTGTTATATATCTATTTATGAAGTTGGGTCATTTATCACACTGACAGTAAGATTAAATCACCTAATTAATATTCAAAATAGAAGTACAATAGCTTTTAAGGTTAACTAATTTGCATATTATTTTGCAAAAAGACATCTCATTAATTCAGTATTCGTTCTTATTGTTTTCTAACTCAATGACTGTTTTCATTTTATTATAACACATAGTTCTATTTATGCATATTTGTTTTATATTGCGGATAGAAAATTAGCATTTTGGGTGAAAGGAGTCTTTTCAGGTCAATTTACTTCTGGGCTTTACGATCCGACTCTACATTGTAAATTAAAAAAAAGCATGCCTAAACAGACACACACCGTGACCAAGCAAAAAAAGTCTGTGAGCATCCCCCAACATTAATTCCATTACGAAATTAAATTGAACCATAATGCATTTTGGCTCATTCGTACACAAGTCAGCCATTTTATTCTTTTGTTAGATTGTAAATTAAAAGCCCCCCCCCCCCCCAAAAAAAAAACACATGTACACACAAAGACACCACAGCCAAGTAAACAAATAAGTGAGTATGTAAAGAAGGGGACGTTGTCCTCTCATCCATCCATCCCCATTTTTTACAATTTTTGTTTTATATTATAGATAAAAACTTAGTATTTTGGGTGAAAAGAGCTTTTCTGGTCCTTTCCGGTCAATTTACTTCTGAGAGGAAGGAGTGCAATTTTTGGTTTTCTCAATTTTCCCGGGCAACACATCCTGCTAGTATATATAAAAAAAACATTCTATGCCGGTTGCTATAGAAAATATAATTGAAGAACTAGAAGATCTATTTGCAGGATATCAAATGTGAGGAATACACAGGAAATCATTATCTGAAGCAAAGCAGCTAAATCAGGTTTAGCAAAACGTGAGGAATGAAAGGAAAGCCATCACATCCTCTTGAAATGAAGAAAGAATCCACCTCACAAAAAAAATAAAAATGACGAATATTTAAAAAAAATAAACAAAAACGAATAAATAAATAAATAAATAAGCATAGATTTTGCCAATTGTATGGAACCCATCATTCAGAAAACTAATTTTAATAGTTAAACCATAGATCAATATAATCAGCTAATTGAAAACTTTTCTTTCGAAGTATTGTGACCTCCCATAGCAGAAATCAACAAAAATTGATTCTTAAAACCTAAGACATCATGGCTTCTGCATATCTATTTTATATATATTCTATCGTTATTTTCATGGGGGGTGCTCAACTGAGCACCAATCTTTGGTTCCTTCATGTAAGACATTCACAGCAAGAACTCGTCTTTACTACCACCACTGCAAAGAACTTTCCCTTCGTCCTCCATGTGCCTAGCGTCAGGCAGAATTTCCATGAACAGAGTAGCTTACTAAGAACTTCCGTTCTGTCGAACACTTTACCATGGGACTACTTCCCTGCAGACTACAACATGATCTTCAAATCCAATGTCAACAAATACTTGTCATAAGCCATCATCATAAGTCATCAAACTTTGTCCTTTCTATTCATCATTTTCAATCCTCTTATATATTCTTCATCATTCAACTGAAAATCCATCCATCTTATCCTCCAGTGGCTTTTCACCTTGATAAATTGTGACTCATTAGTAATAATAATTTTAAAAAATCTGAAGAAGGTATGTAATATATCTAAACGTCATAAAAAAATGAGTAAAGTATTTCACATATAAAAAGGATTTTCTTGTCCTCTTTATACCGTATGTGTTTTTAATTTATTTTTACGCCATCATATTTTATCCTATTTATATTCATATATATCAACGTACTATCGTAGTCTACATCTTCATTGCTTTAAAATATCACTATATTTTAAAGCAATGAAGATATAAATGATTGTACCAAAAATATACGTGAATATAAATAGAATAAAACATGAAGGTGCTAAAAAAGGATTTTCGGTGCTTATTTATATTGAGATACGTGCGAAATATGGTAGTTCAAAATAAAATAACAGGAAAATCTCTGGATATACTTACTTATTAGTTGAAATTATTAAAGTATACAAAAATTACGAAAAAAATAAGCAAGTAGAATTTTAATAAAAAATAAAATTAATTTACTGTTCGGAGTTCGTGGAGTCCAAATGACAAGACTGCGTGGTGTGTTTAGATTAGAAGAAGGGAGACAATCTTCTATGCTACGCTGGCTTGATGCGAATCTTCTTCGGAGTAAATTAATTTATTTTTTTATAAAAATTCTACTCTATAATTTTTTTGTAATTTTTGGTATACACCAATATTTTTCACTGATAAGTAAGTATATCCATAAGTTTTCCTGTTATTTTATTTTGAACTGCCATATTTCACTTGAGTTTCGATATAAATAAGCACTGGATTTTCAGAAATTAAAACGTAAATTAAAATAATTATAATTTTAGATTTTAATTAAGAGCTGATTTATTTATTTATTAGTTGAAGTACCCATCTACACCTGTTTTGTTTTTATTTTTTTTATTTACTCACGAGTCACCACTTATTAGACCAAAAGCCACTCAAGGATAAGGGTTAATGAGATAGATGGATTGTCAGTTGAATGATGAAGAATATTATGAAAGGATTCAAACTGATCAATGAAATGAACAAAATCTGATAACTTATGAGGACGGCATATGACCAGTAAGTGTTGACATTGGATTTGAAAACGATCATGCTGTAGTCTGCAGGGAAGCAATCTTGTGATAATGTGTTCTACAGATGGTAAATTCTTGCATGTCGACTTAACTGGAAAAATGTTTTTACCTTAAATTGTAATAAAACAATTAAAAAAAAAAAAAAACTCTTAATCAGTAAACGTTTTATTAATTATCATTAATTAAATAACATGTATAGGCAACTCAAGTTTTTGCTAAATGAAAAATTTAAGACAGCAAAAAGAAAAAGAGATTTTATTTTACTTACACTATAGATTGTGTATTTGTTAAGTTTATTTATTTTTATTATTTTTACTTAAACTTTGATAATTATAAATTGAATGTTAAAATTTACAAATTTTAACATAAAAAATCCAAGTATTAGCTAAATATAAAAATAGAAAATAAACTTTATTTATTGTATAAAGTTTAATAGAGAATTATGTCCCTAACTTTTTATTGGTCCTTAAGTCACAGTTCAATGTTTAGATCGAAAAATCGATCAATTCCACAATGTGGAGAATTTGAGTTCCAATGGGTTTTTTTTTTTGAGGGGGGGGGGGGAGAATAAACAGACAGACAATTTTCGTCTTTTATATATAGTTTTTTTTTAATGAAAATAATATCAGCTTATATCTGCAATTAGCAAGGCTAATCAGCGGTACCCCTATATTGTATAAAAATAGTACCAGTTATGAATAAAATTACAAGCTCAGCAGAAAAATATGAACTATTTCTATCCGTTCAGTGATGACTAATTCAAGATAAATTCTTTGCAATTTTATTTATTTACTATTTATTTATTTAAATAAATATATGTCACATGTATTATAATAAAAATAGCATCAGCAATATACAAATTTAGAATGAAGACCTAAAATATTTTCTTTTTTGTCTGAAATCCTTAAATGATGTCACCATATTGTTCTGTTTATTTCTAATTAATTATAAAATATTTTTTAATTCACAAAGATCTTTGCTCAGATAAGATTTAAATATACTTTTTCTGAATTACTATATATGTCTAAATATTCTAGTTTTTGGGGTTTTAGCCATACCACATAATGATAGAAAAATGTTATTTTAATTTGTTTAATTATTATTTTATGTCTGCAGTTTTCACATTTTCTTTTCTGAATATTGAGAATAATTTAAGACAAGCAAGATATATGTGCAGCCCATGCACATAGTTTTGCTAATCTATAATTTTTTACTCAACCAAGTTTAAAAGATAAATTTCAAGTTACTTTACATTCCTTCACTCAATCTTTTTACCTAAGCTAGCAGACATATAGAGAGTAAGTGATGTGATTAAGTTACGAAAGCAGAGAGGAAGAATCCTTCTCTGTAGTGATTGTCTGTGGTGGCAGAAACTTGAAATTTATCTTTTAAACTTGGTTAAGTAAAAAATCATAGACAAGCAAAACTATATGCATGGGCTGCACATATATTTGCTAGTGTTAATATTCAGAAAAGAAAATGTTGTGAGAATGCAAATTAATATCTTTGAACTGTGGCATAGTTTTGGCTATCGACCTGCAGACACAAAATAATAATAAAAATAATTAAACAAAATAAATCCAACAAAATAAACAGAGATAGGCCAGATAGAAAAAAGAGATTGCAAAAAGAAAAATGTCTTCATAGAGTGTGTAAGTTCAAAAAGATGTAGTAAAGCGACGTGAGGTAAAATTAAAAGTCCAACATCTCTGAATTACTACATAATAGCAAAGAGAGAGCGAGCAAAGCTAATTAATAATCGCTACCACCACCCTGTCACCACAGACAATCGATACAGAGAATGATTCTCCCTCTCTGCTTTCGTAACTAAATCACATCACTTACTCTCTATATATGTCAGCTAGCTTATGTAAAAAGATCGAGCAAAGGAAGTAAAGAAACTTTAAATTTATCTCTTAAACTTGGTTGAGTTAAAAATTATTTGTGAACTGGTATAAATTTCTATTTGAACTTCCCTCATTATTTTAATGGTCAGTAAGAATGAACGATTTATTTTACCCTAGTAGTTTGATGTCACATTCGTGACTGGAATTAAGAATGCGACCATGTATAAAGAATTGAAGAACTTTTTTGAGAGTGGGTAGGAAGAGGGGTAATCAAATTCCGAAATTAACAAGGACGGATATTTTTAAGATACATACATTCAATCTGAATGTTCAGCAATGAAAATGCTGTTTCAACATGAATAAGAATCATAGGTTTTAAGAACAATTTAAAATACATGGCAGTTTTGTTCTAGTGAAAGAGGGTGGAGACTAGTGTTGGGACGATTAATCAGAATCAGAAGAATCGGAACTTTTGAGGGAATTGGAAAAAATTCAGCCTAATTTATGATTTCAAAAACTATTCTTTTAATTTTTTTTTTTGTTTAAAACTTAATTTTCTATTGCTGGTACTAATGATAAAATAATAAATATTTATTGGTTTTAAACTACCAGTAAAACTAAAATCTATACATTATAATTACGAATTTAGATAAAAATGGCACCGGAAGAAATGGCGCAGGTAAAATCTGACGAATGGATAAATAGGAAAAAATGGCACAAGTGAAAAATATGGATGAAAATCTCACAATGAGTTTATCAAATCATTATTTTCAAGCAATTACGAGGAAAAGATTAAAGAAAAGATTGTTAGAAAGATTTATTAGTGTAATGTAAACCCCCCACCCACACATTACATGGGTTTTTATGGTAATCTGAAAAAAAAAACAAAAAAATAAATAAAAAAAACAAAAAACTTTATAACTAAATATTTAGAAATTTGCAAAGAATTGGAATCGGTAATTGTATCAGAATCGGGGAAAAATATTAGTGGAGACATACAGCAAACATTTCAAACTTATGTTTGCTATTTAAAACTTTATGTGTGGCAGACAGAAGAACCAACTGACTGTTCAATGGGCAAAGGGAAAGAGCCTCTTGCAGGGTGCTCCGGATGAATGTGACACTTTTTGGAAAGAAAAGAAAATATCTTGGTCAAGAATTGATATATTCTCAAAATTTGAAGTGCACCTTACAGCTTCACGTTGTTGTTTGGACACAGACCACCTGCTATGATTTTCGTGCTAAGCCACTGCTTCCACATCACCATCGCAATTCTCCAGCTCACATCTCACAGGATTCAAGGTATTTAAGGAGCACTGAGCTGCAGCTAAGATTCCAAAGTTTTTGAATCGGGCGCGAATCATCATGATAGATCACTCTCTTCCAATATTCCTGTGCTTTTCAGTCGTTCATCGTCTCCAGATTTCAAACCTACTCATAGTACACAAAAACTGCTATCTGCTGCACTTTACTGCTATTAAATACTTCAAATGGTTCTGAAATGAAGGAATATCAAAAAGAATTATCAAAATTTATCCCGAACACACTGTATTGAGTTGTGAGAACACATTTAAAAATAAAACGTGTTTAGCAATAAAAATGCTATTTCAAGCGCGATAGGCCAATTAGTAGAGCCACTTATAGAGATGCATCTAATAAATTACTTACTTGCATCTCCTCCTCTTCCTCACTGTTTTAAATCAATATTTTGTTTACTAGCGAGTCAAAGGTCACCTGAGGACAAGGGGTAATGGTCTGTGTCAGATGGATGGTGAGACAAACACCTTGAGCATTATAGACGATGGTTGGATTTGAGCAGAATTAGATTACTTAAGAGGACGGCTCAACAAGAATTTGTTAACATTAGACCTGAAAACGACCATGCTGTAGTCAGCTGGGAAGCAACCCCGTGGTATTGCATTCTACAGACGGGCAGTTCTTGGAAAAAAACTCTGCTCATGGAAGTTCCGTTTAGCTCCAGGTACACAGCGTATAAAACTAATTTTTTTTACAGGGGTTGTAGCTAGACGAGGTTTTGCTGTGAATGTTTTATGGGGGGGGGGGGGGAGTCAGAGATTGAAGCTCAGTCAAGCATCTACCATAAAAATAATGATAGAGTAGAGAAAGACAACAAAGAGGCTGTAGAGAAGAGAAGAGGACACCCCCCACTAGATTTTGAAGTTGATTTTGTACTTTGTCAAGGCAGGAGAGAGTGCTCTGAATGGCACCTACCCAGGACATATCTGGCTCTTATACAGGTAGAGAATTGCCTCAGGAGTGAGATACTTTCTGGAGCGATAGAATGATCTAAGCATTTTTCCAGCAACCTTAGCAACACATCTGATGTAAGTCTTCTACTTCAGGTTTGGGGGTGAAAGTCAGTCCTAGAAGCTTATCAAAACAGGGGTCCTCTACAAGGGGAGTGCCATACACTTTTAGTGATGATAATGTTATTTCATACTCAAGCCTGACTGACGGAGGCTCTTATAAAGATGTGTGGACGCAGCTATAAAAAAAAAAATGGAAAACTGGGCATGAAACATTAATTCCTTCCCAAAGTAACAGTTTAGAAAATGAAGTAAACATATATCTTAAAGAAGGAGTAAGTCTGTGAGGGAGGAGGCGAGTCTATATTGAAGGGCGTATCCCTATGAGGGTGTCGGGTTAAAAGTCTTGATAGAAACTTGTTATTTATGACCCCAAATGCCACCACCCAAAAATTCCATAAGAATTTACAGAAATATGATAAGAATATTTTGTCAGAGATTAATTAATGCCGTTAATATTTGAATAAAGATTAATTGAATGATACAAATCTTCAAAATGGTTACAAGAAGCAGATATTTGTGTTAGTAAAATTGTGTCCCAATGGGATCTTCTCTTGGTTGACATTCATCTCTTAACTAATTTGCATATAATGAATAGTAAATTAGATTGGATGAAATATCCGACAGTTTAGGAATGTTTAAAAAGCAGTCTTCCCAAGGGGCCAACACTCAAACTCCTTGGTCTGACATTTCTAGGCAACATAAAGTAGAATAAACAAATAGAAGATGTTGCCAAATCTGCTGCAAAGAAGGTAGGCTCCCTTTATTGGGCTAGAAAAACTTCTCACACCTGCCAGTATCCTATATCTCTTTAAAGCAACTATTGACCCGAGCATGGAGTATTCTTCCCACATCTGAGCTGGTGCACCAACCACTAGTATCTCCTTATTGGACAGAGTGTCAAAGAATTTCTAACCTAATAGGTCCCGCACTGGCTGACAAGCTCCAGCCCGTCGGATTGCTGCATTGTTGTATCCATGTTCGTTTTAAAAGTTCTTTCCCAGAATGTGTTCTGATGAACTTACTGCACTTGTTCTCCGTCACTGTAAATGCTCACGCCCCACCCGACTTGCAGCAAAATCCCACCCTTTCACTGTAGAAGTATCTCGATGCCGGAAGATTTTCTACTCTAATAGCTACTTATCTTGGACCGAAAGAAAACCCAAATATTCCAATTCTTACATCTTTTTTAATGGCTCATATAACCTACATTTCTCAGAGATAGGTGTGTTAAATGGAGTGAGTCAAATTTATGAATAGTGAAAAAATATAAATGTTCATTTTTGAAAGATTTTTTTAGGACCCCCACCCCCTCTGAAACTTGCATCTTCACACCTCCATGTATACTATTACTAGAGTACACGGAGAAGGCCGGAGGTTACAGCGGCCAAAACGTTGTGATGATAACACTCAAGATGAGAAATGTCCGAATAACCAAAATTATACTTTCCTTAGATGAGGAACAGATAATTATAGCCGAACAAAACCAGGGCCTACTCACAAATTGAAAATGGTTGGTCTACAAAGAACTGACCGGTGCAGGTTCTGTCATTCGGCCAGTGAAAGTCCAAGCCACCTAATGTCTAGACAGATGGTCATTACACTGCTTGCCACAACAAAGTATGTAGATACCTCCACTGGAAGATTTGTGGAGAGATGCAGCTTGACAGATCGCCAAACATCTGGAAGTATGAACCTTCATCCATAACATCAAACAGAATGGTAACAGTGTTCTATGAAAAAGACATACAGGCAGGCAGATACATAAAAGACAAGACCATCAAACCAGATATTGTCATATAGAACAAATCAGAAAGGACTCCTCTCATTATTGATGTAACTATCCCAAATGACTATGACCTCAAAATAGCCGAATGTGAAAAAAAAAAAAAAAATATCAGGACCTAAAGAATGACTTAAAAATAACATGGCCTCTGAAAAAAATAAACATTAGTTGTGATAGAGGCAAAAAAACACCTAGACACAATTGCTGGAAGACCAAGCTGTAGCAAAGTACAGATAGCAGCCCTAAAAGGGACACCGTCAATCCTTAAAATATCCCTCAGATATAAATTTAACTCGTAAATAAATCAACTGTTGGCTCCAGGAGCCCCCCCCACCGATCTTTTAGAACTAACTGAACTAAAATAATAATTTAAAGATGATATACATAAGAGTCAGATACATCCTAAGATGAAGTACTGCTGCTACGTCTGTGCAAATGCCGCCCGGAGCACTCTTTCTTGCTTTACAAAATCGACTTTGCAATCTAGTGGGGAATGATCTCTTCTACAACCCATTCTCACAGAAGAGATGTTGCAAGTCTTTCTCCACTCTATCATTATTTCCATGAAAGATGCTCGACTGAGCTCTAATCTCTAGTTCCTCCTTGTAAGACATTCACAGCAAGAACTCATTTTCTACCACTACTACAAATAACTTTCCTTTCTTCTTCCGTGCGTCTAACATCAAATGGAATTTCAATGAACAGAGTTTCATTCCAGGAACTTCCTATCTGTAAAACACAGACTACTACTTCCCTGCAGACTACAACATGGCCATTTTCAAATCCAATGTCCATTAATACTTGTCATAGACTGTCTCCATAAATCATAAAATTTTGTCCATTCCATTCATCATTTTCAATCCTCTTATAATATTCTTCATCATTCAACTGCCAATCCATTCATCTCATTAACCTCATCCCCGAGTGGTTTTTGGTCTTGATAAGTGGTGACTCATTAGTAAAAAATAAATTCCAGTCAAAATAAATTAGAGTACAAAGGTTTACTAATTACACAATCAAACCAGGTTGGTTTAATGGACAAAAGCTCATTAATTAATTATCAGGTGAAAAGGACGTTTTTTCACTTAACACCGTACGTACAAATTCAATGAAAAAAAACAAACAAAAAAAACCCACTAAATTATCATGTTTTGCTTTTTTTTTTTAATACATTAAAAATGAAAATAAGAAGAGACTGGAAAAAAAGATTAATAATTATGAAAAAATAAAATGTGAAAATGAATTTTTATATGTTATGTAATTTATTTTCATTGTGCTTTTATCGTTTTTTTTTTTTTCAACTCTTGTGGTGAGCTTTTGTCCGGTCACCAACCAAGGCCAGCCATTGTCATACGACTTCTAAACAGACTAATTTGTTTTAATTGCATTCGTTAACAACCTTCATTAACTGACATTGAAGATAATTTGGGAGTTGTTTGGTAAACACTTAGATGATAGTTGCTCAGGCGGAAAAGGTGAAAGCCCTCTCGTCTACATCCAAGTACTTTATGCAGTGAAGCAGTGATTAGTTTGATTTGAGTACAAAGATAGCAAGGTTAGCATTTTCTACTAAAGCAGTGGTTGTCAACTTCTTTTCAATGAGGACCACACTTCAATTTCACCATACTTTTTGCGACTCCACCCGAAAACGAAACTAAATTCTTCATCTTAGATGCGTCCACAAATCTTTATAAGATGCTATGTCTGTCTGTTCATCACACATAAGTTTTAAATCGCATAATCATCGCTAAACACACACATTGTTGGGACGCATCTCAATGTTACTCTAAAAAAATGACAATAAAAGGAAAAACTTTGTCAGAGTGCTAAGTTTTTGTTAACTATTTGACGAAGAAACATTGCTAACAAATATCTGGATACTGGAATATGCTCTGATAAACTTGCTGCTTTGGTCCCCCCACCCCTAGACGTAAATACACCCGACCAACTCGACAATCAGTTAAACATCGTGGAGGTCCCAAGATGCCGGAGAGCTTTCTACTCTAATAGCTTCTTTCCTCGTGCTGTCAGTCTTTGGAACTCCCTCCCTGCACTCTGTTTCCCTGACTGTACAGACATGCAGAAATTTAAATGTAATGTTAACAAACATCTTGCCACACAACTTCTTTCTTAGGATGCCTCCTTAATTTCTAGCACCTAATCCACAGTAGCCCCTTACGTCTCAGTGGCAGTATGTCTTGTCTGGGGTGAACTCAGGTTAAAAAAATTTTTTTTTAAATATCTATAATTACAACAGAAGATGATTTTTTTAAAGTGAAATAGTGATGCCATCTTGAACTGTCCGACTTTCAGTTTTTTGGTAATGAAAACGAACTATGAAGTTCAACAATTTGTCCACCATCTTAGGTTCATTTCTGTGGACAAGGAACTTTCTTAATCTTAGAATTTCATTATTATTTACAGTTTTCGGACTGGTTTCCTTAATATTTTGGCGTCTTCTGTTCTCCGGCCTTCAAATGTCTTATGTTGAACTCAGGAACCGTTAAGGAATATTGAACCCAATCCTTTATTGGAAGCATGAGTGTACATTATTGTTCGCATTCCATTCTCCAGGCCTTATAACATTCTTTCAGTTAACTTGTTAAATCATCTCGCTGCTTTTGCTCAAGATTGAACTCAACCTCAAGATAATCTAGGCCACATGGCTAAGACGACTAGCACGTTGGTTGAAGTGTCTTGCAGTTCTGAGTTCAATCCTGAGGAAAAGGCAAAAGAGTCTCTAACCGAATGGGTCCCACACTGTCAACCAAGCTCCAACCCCTGTTACATCGCCAGTGTTGCATCCCTGTGCTTGTTTTACAAGTAGTTCCACAGAATGTGCTCTGACACACTTACTGCACTTGTACCCTCATCAATCAAAATACCTCCGACTAGCACCAAAATCCCACCCCTTCACTGTAGAAGCCCCTAGATGCCAGAAAATGTTCTACTCTAATAGCTTCTTATCTCAGCCTACTTGTCTTTGAAATTCCCTTCCTGGTCCCTGTTTCCCCGGACCATACCAACATGCAGACATTTAAATGTAATGTAAACAAACATCTCCTGCACAAATCCTAACCTACCTGACCCCTGTCATAGTAGCCCCCTACGCTACAGTGGCAATGTGCCTTATTTGGGGCGAATAAAGGTAAAGGATCTTAGAGGTTGGAATCAGACACTCCAACTCCATAACCCTGGTTCAAAATTCTATCCTGGTTCCAGAGTTGAATACAAATCACCTAAATTAGACCAGAGGGTAAAACGACTGGAATGCTGTGATAACAACAACCAAGACGAAGAAAGCACTCACAAAACTGTAAATAATAATTACATCAACTTTATTTTAATTAAAACTGCTTAAAATTGCTTTTATGTTCATCTTTTAAACATTTTAGGAGAGATGTGGGCAAACTATGGTGTGCGGGCCGCATGTAGCCCGCCAAAGAAATTAAATTACTTTGTCTTTCAAATAAAATTTATTTCATGTATTTCATTTTGGTTCTTTAAAACATTAAATAATAAAAGATTATTTTCAAAAAAAAATTTCTTTAAAAGATGTTTATTTTGTCTATTTTAAAAATTAAATTATCTTGTGTTAATATAATCTGCGACTCCATAAAATTATAAGTTTTTAAATGTGTCTCTAGCAATGAAAAGTTTGCCCACTCCTGTTCTAGGGCATTTCAGTTAATATTATATAATTTTAAAAAAAGAAGACAAAATCAGATGGAAAAGGAGAAACAACAAAACAGGAAAAATATACTACAAAGAATTAAAAAAAAAAAAACTAAAAAAAAAAGAGCCTTTGAATAATAAGAGTTTTGCAGATTTTATTATTTCACCCCGCTTTAAAAAAAAAAAATGTTTTCTCAAATCAATTTTTAGAAATAAGCAGAAATGTGCAAACTTATTTGCAATCTGTAGCATTTTAATAGAGAGCAAAGGGAGGCACATTTTTTATGGGTGTGCCAAAAGAACTGTTACTGGATGCTAATTCCTGGCAACTTTTATATGTCAATACTTTGGTATTCGGTGTTGCTTGTATTGGATTACTTGATATGAGGGGAAAAAGAAGTGGAAACTATTAGGGAGTGGAAAAATAACATGGTCAGCTGCTTTAATATATATATACATACACACATAAATAATTAACATACTTATACACACACACACATAATATATGTTGAATACATATATATTGTTTTTTTCTTTTCATCCCCATGTATAAATGACTAAAAAGCTTTTTTTAAATATATATATATATATATATATATATATATAAGGTTTGAAAAGTAACGGGACTGGTTCCACAAACAAATTACTTTGATTTCAAACAACTACATGGTTATGCCTAGAAAGTAACCCCCCTCGAGTCTATTGCAATTTCCCATCCTTCTCCACTACACTTCTATGAGCGATTCTTCTGGGACACCCTTCAGCCCTGTCATTACTCTTGATGGCTTCCACGTCTTCAAAACGTGCCCCCTCCCCTTGATGATCCTTTTGAAGTTTGGAGAAAAGGGGGAAAAAGTAACACATGGATCGGGTGAATCGGGAAGTTGTTTAAGTACAAGGATGTTCTTCCCGGCCTGGAAGTGCTGAATATTCAAGGTGAATATTCAAGCATGTGCATTTTCCTGATGAAAAAGAGGAATTCTAAGCAAAATCATGTGAAAAAAAGTGCAATGGTTGGAGAAAGCTAAGATGAGTTATATATTCCCAAAATAATCTGTTAGATGATAACGCATCTTTTTCCCATACTTTACACTGCACACCCAGTCCCATTACTTTTCAGACACAGACAATCTAAGTTATCTTGTGGAATTCTTGCCATCAGACCTAAATAGCACTGCATCTGCAAAATCGATATTTGATTCTGCCTAATCAGTGAATTATAGTTTCTGGTGATGCCCGTCTAAACCTCTTTCTCGTTTCATATATAAAAAAACGATTCACCACCTCCATCTTGGAATACAGATATTTCCATTTGTTTAAAATGACAGTATAATTATTCCCAGGAAATGCCGGTTCGGATCAGCTAGTATGTGAGTGTGTGTGCATGTGTGTGCATTACACAAAAACATAAGTACACACTACTTATGTAATAAAAAAATGGTGTAGAAAAAATATTCCCAACATAGAAATAAATAATTTTGTTCCTGCATATAAAACGTGATAGATTTATTGATCATTTTAGATGAATACTGCATTTTGATCAATTCTTACCGCACTCTAGAAATCTACATTAGACTCTATAGAGAGAAACAATATAGTGAAACAAAAAACAATGTAAAAAGAAATGATTTATTGATCTTAGTACCAACAATGGCCAAATATTCATCTTTAGTGAGTTTCTTTTCATGGGAACCAATTTTGAGCCATATTGCAATGGGATTATTAAACAACTCAGTAATAGTCCATGCTTCTATGTATAGGCATATCTATCTATATACTGGTTGGTTGCATTCCAATGACCAAATAAATCAGTCCACAATAATAATTTTTTTAATTTATTTCTAATTTCGATGAATTTCTATATTTTTTTCATTCCGTCTTACGCGCGTTTCATAATCCAGTAAGAAAAAAAAGTAGTCTTTGGTCTAGTAAGCTGCTCTTCAGAGAATAATCATTTAACAATAAAAACAACAAGCACATTATTCCAAAGCAAATAGGAAGAAAGGTGGTCAAGAAAAATAAAAACAAGTAAAAAATATAAAAAATAAAAAAAATCATTTTAAAGATGACAATTAGAGATAAATCCCCCCCCCTCAAGCATTTGACACAGCGTAAGCCGATTCTCAAGCCACCATCTATCTCTCCTTATATATATATATAATAATAATAAATACTCATAAATGCTGCTTATCTGAACAATTTCCTGCAGGTTATGGGTTATTCATTCCTCAGAAGTGTATTAACATTTGAATAAAAATTCAAATAAAAATTTAAATTTTTTATTCAGATGCATCATCATTATCATCAGTTTAACGTCTGTTTTACATACTAGCATGCATTGGACAGCTTTAAGAAATTGACTTTCAAACTAACTGTCTTTGTCCAGCTCTTTATTTATCCTGCTTTCAAGTCCATTTTTATTACTTCTATACGTGTTTTTCTTTGAATTTCCCTTGTGAACTGAATCTAGTACCTTGACTGTTCTACATCTACTGACCCAAGAACTCTCACTCATTCTTTCAACATGGCCATACTATCGAAGTCTCCTCTTCTGTACACATCTCCCTATACTGTCCAGATTTAATCTTCCTTTGAGGTCATCACAACGAAGCATGTCTTTAAGACTCACATTACACATCCATCGTATCATTCTCATATCATTTCTCTTCATGCAATGCATGTCCTCAACACTCACTGGTCATATATATATATATATATATAGATATATATATATACTATTGGGAGATATTAAACTTCACTTAACAAAGCGAGGTTCCAATTAGGTTCGTTGAGTCCTATAGATTGTCTTGATGTTTATAACCTGTCACAATTAGCATAAATATAGCTTAATTTCTCCCTATCACGTGATAATTTCCTATGGCCGAGAAGATAGAGTGAAAGCATGCAGAGTCAAAGGTGATGCTGTGAACCGGGTGTGCGCCTTGTGACCATCTGAAATTATCACTCCCCTGCACTGATGAGAGCATACGCTTGAAAAGACGTCGTCTGTAGGTAAATGTAATTTAATATTTATTTATGAATATTATATATATATATATATATATATATATATACACCCAAGAGTTGCTTTCCTTTAATTAGTAAAATGTAAATTGACGAATAGAAGGGAAATAATCTGACAAAAAACTACTGTTGTCTTCCCAGAAACAAAATATAACATTAATTAAAAATAGAAGCTTAAAAACAAAGAAAAGTTTTTTTTAAATAACAGCAAAAATAAAAAAAATTTGGCTACAAAATTGGATGACCTACAGGAGTCTTGTGTGAAACAGTTGCACACGCACACAAATAGGTGTGAGTATTGGCTTTTAAAACTGCCTCAAAATTTTGCATTTACACTTATATACAATACTGGATGCCTTCTCAGATAAAGTGTTAACAGATAAGATAGTTAAACTTATGGCTACAGAATTTAATACCTTCAGTGGTCTGCAGTAAATCTCTGCAGAATGGTTATAGAAAACCGGAAGTACACAAAGCAACTACAAGATCGTGTTTTGGAGTTGTCTGACAACTGCTCAAGGCATGAAACCACTGGGCATGACCAATTAATAAATACATAATTTATTCAATTACATATATGCATTTATTAACACACACACACATACATATTTATATATGTGTGTGGCACTGTAAGTACATTTCACAAAAACGTAAGTGAATACTACTTACATATAAGCATTATTAGATGCTGCTATGCATACACATATTTTATAAAAAAATTAATTTTCTTTATCTTCAGTGAGTTTTTTTTTATGGGATTCATATTGCAATGCAATTATTCCAGAAATTTAATTCTAGCAAAATAAATTAAAAAACAAAACAAAAATAAACAAATGTGAATAATGTGTGAACGAGGCCGCACTTTCTTTGTACATATGCATCTCTCTCTCTCTCTCTCTCTCTCTTTCATGATATCGATGTATACTACTTAACTCAGAAGCTTAAATATGCAGATAACGTCTCATCTCAATTTAGTTTTTATTACTCATTTCCTTTTTTTATCTACGTAATAAATATATAAAAAAAGAGAAAGTTCGTTTGCTCTCTATAGAAATGTAAGTGACTGCACCAAATAGTGTTTAACATAATGAATCAGACGTGACTTTTCACAAGAAATCTAATGATGAGCATAACAGTTTCAAAATTATATATAAACGAATCCTCTACGACACATTAAATCCAAAACTTACACTTTTCTTTACATTAAATTTTAACGTCATTTTAAGCATAATTAAATTCTGCAAAATTATGTTGATTCTGAAAATTTGAAAAAGACCCGATAACGAGGGCTTCACAACACAAAATAACCACTCTCTTTCTCATCTCAAAGATTCAATCAGGTAAGTTCTATTTTCACTCAATTAAAAAAAATGCATTGAAGTATTTTGCAGTTTTAACTCTTTCACTTATTAAAGGGTTCCTATTATTATGAGCCCTCCAGAGGATAAGTAGACGGAGGCCCATGGTGGGGTTTTTCATACCAAGGATACATCTTCGACAATCGGTTCAACAGAGTCTGGGCCGTTTGATCTAGGTCCCCTTTTTTCTGTTGAGATGAGATACGGTTCTGACTTTACCTTCTCTCTTTAAGAAAGGGTTAGTTTATTGCTAATCGCCTGAGGTGCCCCTCTCGGGGAATGCCAACAGGCATTTTTTGTAGGCCAGAGTGCTCTTTCCATTGGGTACTGGCTTTTCAATCCCCATCTTCTAACATTGTGTTACATCTTCCCACAGTGTGTGTGTGTGTGGGGGGGTAAATACTAGGATGGCTATTCCATCTATGTACTACTAAAACTGGATGGTGGCGACAATCAAAGGCGACCTGGTCATACTATTGGGGCCCACATGTATTTGTTCTTCGACTATAGAATCAGAATTGGCTAGCCATCGTGTGATCTAGCTCAGAATCGGCAAAAGTTAGCTGCAATGGTCAGAGAGGTTGTACTTACTCAGGAGGAAGCTGGCTTAAACCGACAAGGGGTATAGCCGTTACAAGTAAACTAAGTAAAACCGATGATGTTGTTTGTTATCTTGCTTGCTTGTCACAGGGTGCACTTTGGGTGAATGTTTTGGTAGGAGAAAGCGCAAATGACGTAAATAAAGGACGAATGAAAGATAATGCAACTGGATTTTCTTGGTCAAACTTTGAAAAATAAAATATGCAATTAAAAAAAAAAAATTATAGAAATTATTTGAGTCATTAGCATTTCATGCCAAAACATATTTCATCAAGAAAGATCATCTATGTAATTTATACTGTTGTTGGATTGGATACTCCAGTGATTTTATGTGACAGCGCAGCTATCTTGGAATTCATTCCTAGCACTTAAAAGATGTCTTAGAGGAAGAGAGGTAGAAAAACATGGACACGCATCATATTCACAATGTCATTTTATTCGTCCTGCTCAGCAGTTTCTCTGGCTGGATATTTAATCACAGAATAGACCTGTAGGAAACATCCAACAACATTTCTCTTACAGGTTGGTCACCAGGACAGAAGCCATCTGTTCACCAAAACTTGTCTCCTTAACTCTATTTCAAACATGCCCGCCTCTTCTAACACATGATCCCAATATCCCAATCAAAGCCTCTGCTATTTATCAGACCTCCCTCTCTATCTAAAATTGTAACTATGTATCTAGATAAGCTATCACCATCATCATAAAACTTTTTCTATCATGTATTAACTGTCTCCAAGACCTGTTTCTCACTACTTTGCTTAGCTTACCTAGGAAAATACGTTATTACACCATCTTCTCTGTGGTTTCCCGCCTTTTTTGCACCCTTCCACCATTCTTTCGAGACATACTAGATCAGCAATCGATTAATTTATTCTTCTGTATATGTTTTCTGGGTTAATTACAAATCTGAGATTAGAAATATTGTCACTTAATAAAAGAAAGTAAGATAGAACGCAATGAATCCCACAAAATGTTTTTAGACAATAAAACTTCTCATTCAAATAAAGTAGTCTTTTTATATATAAAAAATATATTGCTGAAGTGGAAGAATATAAACCAATATCCGATAAACTTTTGACTCTAAATGAAGTGGATAAACTCAAAAGCTAATATTTATACAATGTTATTCTCCAACATCCGCACATTCTGACGAAGAAGTGATGAAAATATACGATGAAATACAATCTATTTACAGATAAAATTCCCCAAAGGAATCATATATTTATAATGGACTAGCTGTACCGACACAGCATTGCCCGGGATCCATTATGCTCAAATTTGATTTGTAAATATTTCTATATTCTATAATCACACCCTTTTTTCCTAATTTCAGCATCTAAGCAGAAAGTGAACCTTGTTTTGATTTAATAGTAAAAGTAAATTCATATGAATCAACACGGTACAACTTTGTTGACCGACTGGATTCTGTTGTTGCCATTTTTACAGACGGCGCCACGTAATGGTTGTTAAGGTAATTCTATGGAACCGATTCGATTCGAACTTGGCACACTCAGGTCATAAGTCCATGTTGTTATCCACTTAACCACCATCAACTCAATTCGATTTAACAAGAATGAAGCAAAACGTAAGAAAAAAAATGAATTGAACCTTGCTTTTGTTTATAAAGAAAATAATAAGAAAACATGATTGTAAATAAACCAAGAAAAGAACACTAACTCTTATTAAAAGGATAAAAGTTATTAGCTAATTTTTCTTTTAAGGTGATTATTTAAGAATGTCTATATATTACTGGACTGCCGGACAGGATTAAGTTTTTTTTAAATAAATTGTACATTAACAAATGAAAATTGGCTAGTCAGAATGAAAGTTTGATTTGTCAGCTTAAATGCTATTTAGGTTCAACTTTTAAAATCCGGCCAACATAATTTTATATATATATATTAATATAAATATATATTAACGAAAAATACGTCCTATGAAGTTAAGGGCGACTAATAATGCAATTTTCTGCATCTTAATCACTTAGGAAAGTGAGACAATCGAAATAATAGTAAGCAAAATAACAACGAACGCTACAATCACCAATAAAAATAATTACATGAAAATACATTAAAATATTTAGGTGATAAAAATCGTACATATTTCTAAACAGAGCGTCTTGGTCCAGTGGTAGAACGCTGGACTATAGACAGAGAGAGATAAATTAGTTATCCATGGACACATGTTTCACTGTTACAGCGACTCATCAGCGAGGCTGACTATGGCAGGATTCGAAACCTCGACCACAAGGACTGTAGTCAGGTGCTTTTACCATTAAACTACGATGGTTTTGTCTGAAGTATGTGATGATTTTATTGCTTATAAATGTTTTAGTTCTTAATTATTTTTTTTTGTGATGATAACAGCTTCATGTAAGCTTTATGAGTGCACTACCTAAGTGCTTGAGAAAGAGTTAACTCCCTTACATTATGTTGCCCCCATATATATATATATGTAAAATGGCGTATTAGTGGGCTCTCCGACATGTGAGTTTTTTTGCTCTCTCTTTTTATTTGTTTTTTGTTTGTTTTCACCCTAAAAATGAACTACTGTATAGTGTAGGTTTTTCAAGACACTTTAATCCAAGAACTTTTTACTCTTTGTGAATTTTTTTTTCTGATGATTTTGTAGTGTTGCAGAGACGATATTGACATAAAAATGTTGTTTGGCACAAGACAAATGAAACGGACCGTAAAAAATATATCTCACAGAAATTATATATTTTTTGGAAATGTGAAAAAATAAAAATAATAAAATAAAACCATGGTTATTGGAACATAAGATGAACTGACTCATATATATATATATATATATATATATATATATATATATATATATATATATATATAAGAGAGAGAGAGAGAGAGAGAGAGAGAGAAATTGAAAAAGGAAAATAAAAAAATATTATTTATGTATTCATCAACGTTTCGTCTTATTATAAGACTTCCTCAGGATGATTGTCTGAAGAAAACATCACGCAAGTACAACATTTTGGGAATGGATGGTGGCTGCGGCACTCGCCTCAGAACCTGCGGCTGCTTAAGCAAAAACTCAAATTATATATATATATTAGAAAAAGAAGGATTTAGTCTGGATAACTAAAAAAAATATAGAACTTCTTACCCATTTTTGTATACAAAGACAGCTTGATAATAAACAATACAAAATTTATGAAAATAAAGTTACACACACACACACATCACAAATGAATAAAATAAAAAGATCGAATTGATTTTACCTTGACACATAACCCGCTAATGCGATTACATTAGACAGCTCAACTCTCAAGACAATCCAGATCACAAGATGCCGAGAGCTAAAGTAAAGTTTTTCTTGGCCAAAAAAGGCATGTTTAACTCTACAGTATGATCTAAAATTGAATGAAGAAAAATGTAAACTTTTGAAACGCACCTCAGTGACCAGATTTCATAAGCTATTATCATATATTACTTATTGAAAATGCCCCATGGCTACAACTAGTTTTATTTAATAAGAAAATGATTGCAGTTTTAAATTTATTTAAAATTTTTTAGCAAATCAACGAGCAGAGAAGTTAACAAATCTTAAAAAAAAAAATTAAAAAAATAATGGAACAATCAACCTCTTTCTACTGTTTGTGCACTACTTGTGAATATCTGAAAAAACACAGGACATCCTGTGCTTTGTTGACCATGGCCTTTGACTAACTGCTGACATGATCTGAACACTTAAGATCCCTTAACTGTTGTGGAGCGAGGAAAAGCTATTCTGGTTTTTAACAACTGCAAAGGAAGCTTTTAATTTTCTTTAGCCTACCACTCATTTCTATTTTGTCAATAAGAGAGAGATTACTTTGAAAAGAACAAGAAATAAAACAACAATAATAAGTAGCTGGACTCCGTGTAAATTACAGAGTATTATTATTATTTCCATTTCGGCTATTTTTTTTTTTTGTTCATGATCAACTTATTAATAACTAGTTGCACCTACCTGGCATTGCCCGGGATGCAGTGAAGTTATTTTAGTTTGTAATTTTTGTTAGTTTGCACATTTTAAACTTAAGGTAGACAACATCTATTATATTCTTCAATTTAAAACGAGTTATTCCCTCTTGCTGATTTTAATTTTTAGCTGATTAGTTAAAAATGTTTCATATTAGCAATAATATTATTGCAGCAAATAACTAAAATTATATTTTAAATAACATCTTACAACAATAACAACTGAAAATTGTCTAGTTAGAAGCAAATTTTGGTTTGTCAGCTTAAATGCTATCTGGGTTTAATTTTTTTTTTTTAAATCCGGTAAGATAACTTTATATGTTAGATACCATTTTCTGAAGTTGGTGTAATGGTTCAGAAAAGACTCCTATGATCTTTACAACTGAGAAGCCAACCAGGGTAGGAGGGAGAAGCATTTTGGCCGACATAACTTATCACATGTATTAAACACAAATAACTAAATGATCATCTGCAAAATGATAAGACGTAGATATACTAATATCGTTTTTGAAAACAGTTTATATACAAAATAGAGAGAAAAAACTCTCCATAGTATTCAACAAATCATCCTAATAAATTATCTTATATAAATAGGGATTTTGTCCATCTGTCTGTCTGTCAGTCAGTCACAATTATTTTTAAACGTAATAAATACATTGCAGAATTTGTCTAATTTCGAAATATCAGAGATGTTAAATACTTTTATAAATGGAAAATATTACATTAATAATAAATTCCCAAAATATAAAGCGGATGCCATGGCCGGAAATCGAAACCAAAACCTTGAGATCTTCAGCCAGATGTTCTACCCACTGAGCTATTTGCACTTTATTATAAATAGATCTTCAAACATTCCCATAACAAAATAATTGTAGTTTTGGCATAACATCATAGATTTATGATTTACATCATGTTTCAAAACATGAATTCAGACATAAGCGATAATAAAAAATAAATAAATAAATGGGTAAACTAAAATTATTTTAATAGTCCCAAACAATTTATTCAGCTTTAAATATATATTGTATGTAGTTCTTTCAGAATTATATAATTCTAGACAATAGGAATACCCTCTCGCAGACAGCGAGAGAGAATGGGGTGACGCAGTAGCCTTGCAAAAATATGCAACCACTACCATCAACATTGATTTAACATCCGTTTTACATGCTGGCATGTGTTAGATGGCTTTTAGAAATTGACTTCCAAACTAACCCATCTCTCCCAGGTCTTTATTATTTTCCCTCTTTTTATTACATCCTCCTATGTTTTTCTTAGCCTTCTCCTGTCAACTGAACCTGCTACCTCAACTATTTTATATCTACTAACCCAAGAACTCTCATCCATTCTTTCAATGTGGTCTTCTGTTCTGCACATATCTCCCTTACTGTCCATATTTAATCTTTCTCTGCAGTCATCAGACCTAAGCCAATCTTTAAGACTCACATTACACATCCATCGTATAATTCTCATATCATTTATCTCCCGGGAACACAGGTCTTCAACCCTTACTGGCCAGGTTTCATTCCATACATAATCACACTGCATATACATGCCTGAGACTCTTCCCTTGGTTGACAGTTGTAACGCTCTGTTGGTTACTAATGGCTGAAGTTTCTTGAACTTACTCCATCCACTTATAACTCTTACAATCACACTAGCACCTGTTCCACCAAGGTAACAAAACTTCTGAACAGCCTAAATAGCTTCATCATATATTTTCTCCCCATCGGAGTTCTCAGTCATCTTCATCGTCTTACATGTCTTGCACACAAACTGATCATCCTCTTTCAATTTACCTGCAATTCTTGTGTACCCAATACTTAGAAGTGCCACAAAAAATTGAGTTACACACAACTTCTTTTCCACAAATTGAGCAGAGGAACTTCCCAACACTACAACTACTGATCATCACTTTGGTTTTGGTAACATTAACTCTCAGCTCTTTACTTTCCATAGTATTCCTTGAAGTCTCCAACTTAAGTAGACCTTCCACTGTTTCACAGGTAAATCTGTTACGCTTAAATTTAAAATAGTATTTTCGTTGGCATGTTACGCTTAATTTTGAATTAGCATTTTTGTCGGTCTGTCAGACTTAAATTTTAAATAGCATTTTTGTCAATCTGTCATGCTTAAATTTGAAATAGCCTTTTAGTCGTTAAACGAGCCAATTGAATGAATACATCTTAAAAATTGTTTTCAGCTTCAGAATTTTTTTTATTTAATATAGTTAGTGTTACTCAATTCTTTTAAGGGAGGTGGCTGCGGTGAAGTGGATAACAACACTAACACCCCAAGTTCTCCCTAATGGTTGTCACCCACATTCTCAACTGTACACAAATATGCTTACGCCATCCAGTCAGAGAAATAGAGAGGATTACGCCACAAATTAATCCCCTGTCTGAGCAAATTAGGAATTGGGGAGACTAGACGTCATGTAGATTCCAGGTAAATAGGGGTGTTTAGACCTATCAGAAGAGAGTCAGAAGCAACTGTCAGCTTAGGAGTTATGTCAAATAAAATATATAATTTAAGTTAAATTGTCATCTCCTTCCTTCCAAATGTGATTGAGAGTTCCAGCTACCAAACGAGAAGATGTCATCCTTGGATGACAATGGTAAACTACCAACGACCATAGCCCCATTGATATGCAATAAAACACCTATGTCATGTTCGAGCTGTCGTTTGGCTTGTCTGGTGAGGATTATGTGTGGACATCCAGCAACACTAAAAACAAGAGCTGTCAAAGGGCGGATGAGCTCCATGAGAGCCAACGGACATCCATACTGATAGAGAGTAAAAAGTGGAGCTTGGGTTTACTTTCGGCAGCCTCATAACTCTTGCTTCCCTACTATTTTGTCCTTTCTGAAAAAGGGGGAAGAATTACTGTCTTTTGGGGTCGGCTCTTGTTTTGAGTGGGTGTTATGTGGAGTTTTGTCCTTGATAAGGGTTGACTCATTAGTAAATAGAGATGTTTACCAGGGTTGTGGAGTCGGAGGTTTGGGAAGGAGTCAGATTAAAAATCCAACTCCGATAATTACTGAATATTGGAAAACTTTAAAAATAAGGAGTTTTTTGATTCAAGGAGTCAGAATTTTTTTTTTAATCCTAGGAGTCAGAGTTGGACTGACTATCGTCAGACTTCACAACCCTGATTTTTACAGAACGAGATGTAGCAGATAAAAAAAAAGAAAAGAAAAAAAAAAAAAGAAAGAAACTTACTTAATGGGGGTGAGTTTCCTTCAACAATCCCATTGGCAGTAGCTGGGGTGGAAGTTGCCTGTGGCAGGGGTATATGGTTATTTTCAAAGTCATTAACTATTAAAGGAGTTAGCGGAACTGATGGATCAAAGTTTGTCTCCTTTGATTGTTTATTTGACTTAGAAGTTGGTGTTACATTTGTGGGCGAAATCTTCTCATCAGCCGGTTCTGAGTGTTCAGATTTTTTGTCTGACACAACTTCAGCATTCTCTTTTACAAACACATTTTCTTTGGTCACTTCAGTCTTGGATCCTGCTGATGAGAACGGCTTTGGAGGCTGATCATTGGCAGGCGTAGTTTCCCTACTCGTCGACCCAGTTGAGCGTTTAGAGTCCCGTTTCGAAGACCGCTGGATGTTATCCTGTGATATATTGTCAGTATCGCCATTTGCATCTTTTGGTTTACCTTGTTTTTGACCTGAAAATAGATCGAAAATAAATAACATAAGGAAAAACAAACTCGGCGTCATTTTATAAAGTTAAGGGGCAAAAAGTCCACCACATTTTTTTTAAATGCGTTTACTTTGGCAGCATTCTCTCATTCAGACATGTTTAATAAAAGAGAACAGACAAAGCCTACCTATTGATTCTTTACGATGATTTGGACTTTTACAGAATTTTTAATTTTAAGCGAAATCACAAACAACAATTTGAGATAGTATTGAAAATACTGTATTAGTCATTTTGTTCTTAATAATAATTGTTGTGAATGGTCAAGGAGGCTGGAAAGACCGAGAAGGGAAAGCATCAACCAGACCTCCATTGGAAGAGTGCAAGAGTACTGGAACCTCATGGGGATTGTTGTCATTCAAATTCCAGAGAAGACCAATGAGCGTTTCTAGCGAGAAATCGATGGTAAATGGCCGTTGCGATAACGCAAAATAATTTATAATGGTTGAAAGAAGTGGAGAACGCTGGAAATCTGAGAAGACTTGTTCTCACTCAGACTTGTTATTGTCAGTGAGCAATCACTGATGATGACTTGTGTGAAAACTCCTGAGTAACAATCATCATCATCATCATAGTAACACTATTCGGTTTAATGTCCATATTACATGCTGGTATGTGTTAGCCGGCTTTTAGAAATTGACTTCCAAACTAACCTATCTCTGTTCAGGTCTTTATTATCCCTCTTTCTCTCAAGTCCATTCTTATCACTTCTTCCCATGTTTTCACCCTGTGAACTGAACTTGCTACCTCAATTCTTCTATATCTACTAACCCAAGAACTCTATTCTTTCAACATGATCATACTATCGAAGTCCCCTGTTCTGCACACATTTTTCTATACTGTCCAGATTTAATCTTCCTCTGAGGTCATCAGATCTAAGACTGTCTTTAAAACTCACATTACACGTCGATCGTATCATTCTCATATCATTTCTCTCCATGCAACACATGTCCTCTACCCTTTTCACTTCCATACATTATCACACCGCATACACATGCCTAATCGACAGTGGCAATGCTCTACTGATGAGTAATGGCAGAAGTTCCCTGAATTTACTCCATCCATCCCTAGTTTTAATCCTTATATGAGGAAACATCTCAGAAAAACTGAAAAATTTAGTAAAGGGATCAATAAACAGAAGTTGTCTGGATTTTGAGGGTTTTTTTTTTTTAAGAAAATAATATTAAAAACTAATATAAAATATGAAAATTGATGAGAGAGGATGTAAAATTATGTAGTACGGTTTTATTTTTTTAATAAACCAAATCACTAACCAAAAATCTTGGCCCTCCTCCTTCTCAAATTGGAACAACATGCTCCCTGTTATGACAGTGAAATATTTTCAATCTAAACACTGGGTCCTTACTTTCGAGCCAATGAAGAGTAAGGGATATAATTCTTGTTTTTAAACTATGCAAGAAATTTTTTTTTTTTTCATTCAACAAATCCTTGATTTTTTGGATTAAAGTTTGTAAATTTAAAGTGAAAAATTCTGAGTTTTAAAAAACTAGATAAAAAAAATAATACACACCACCTGTTGCCAATTATATATATGTAGGTATATAAACCATAGTTATTCAGAAAAACAATTCATATTTCCTTCAAAAACACTTTGGCAGACAATTGTTTCTACCCCTATCGAGAACATATTTTTATGATATACAAAATATAACAAATATTCATGACATTTTGTATGTCATAAAAATATAGGTTCTCAATATGGACAGAAACAATTGCCTGTCAGAAAGTGTTTTTGATGGAAATACAGAGTGTTTCTCTGAATAACTAAGGTTTATATGATATTAAAGAGCTCTGGCCGTATGTTATCAAGCTACTATATATACTTTTATGTTAACTTGAAGAAATTATATATATATAATACTCTTCCATAAAAGAATAGAGTACTTTCGGTTATCAGTATCATAAAAATATATAAATAAATTAAGCTATTAATTTATATTGCAATCCAGACACGCGTTTCATCTTTTAAAGACTCATCAGAAGAGAGAGACAGAGAGAGAGAGAGAGAGAGAGAGAGAGAGAGAGGGGGGGGGGGGCATGCACAAAGCCACATATAATCAGGATCTTTTAAATTATTTTTCCAAGGAAAACCTGCAGATTCAGATCAAGTTTCAAAGTATAACTCAAACCTGGTCTACTTTAATTAGACCAACATTTTTCAAATTATATCAAAATTAATTAATACGTCTAATGCAAGATTTTTAATCTACAACAATTAACTTCTGTATTCTTTTTTTTTTTTTTTTTAGATCCACATCCTTTTTCAAAATTATTTAAACAAACAAAAACAGTTATTGAAAAATTTGCTTTTTTCTTTCTTGGATTTACTGCAATAACTTTGATATGTGAATATTATTACACACTATGAAAAGTCGAGTGTCTTCTCAGCATCTTAACCATAATTGTACAGACATGATGTATACAATAAAAAAAACAGCACAAATAAAAAAAACGTAAATTTTAAAGGCATCAATGTGTGTTCTAAAAGATAATTAACAGATTCAATTTACAATTAATAGAATTGCTATTCTACACAGTAAAGAAAACAACATTAGAATGTGTATGTTGATGATATTTGAAAGCAATGACAATGCAATATTTGGTTGAAGACTGATAGAAAATCATACGAGGAAAATGTAGATAAAACGACAATATTGAAGAATTCAGTAATTATCATTTAAATATTTACCAACGTACTGTGTCTAATCAAAGATGGTATGGTGTCATATTTTATTTATTTTTTTATATTTCGTGGTATCACCTCCTTTTCAAAAAATAAATTTGCCTTTAAATTATGGATTTCAAGATGTTTGAAATACTGCTTGACAGATGTGGAAGGTTATAACTGATTGGTTAGGTTGATAATATGAGAAATTCTTTAAATTAGATTTAATTCAAAATGCGGTAGAAATCTAAAGGGAGAACTATAAAATGTAAGGTCCTAGTAAATAGGGATGTTCAAACCACTCATTTTCCCCATCTGAAAATAGCTTAGAAGAAAATCCTAGTTAAGGAAATGGATTTCCAGTAGTTAAGTAAATAAAATATATTTGAAGTTATAATCGGTGTTGTTTTCTCTTTTAAGAAGAGAACATCATTCAAGTTATCCATTCTGAGAAAAGCTTCAAGAGAACAGCTTCACCTCCCGAACCTCTGTGATTACTGACTTTATAATAGATGCATTAAATTGTTCCAATATTTGAAGTCAATGGTTTCGTTTTCTTATTGACTTCATGACGCATAAGCCTGCTTATTATTGGTGGATGTGTTACAACAATAAATATTTGTTTTATACTCTTGCTATTTCATTTCATTTCTAATCTGAGAGGTTTTGAAACAAACAATAAGTCAACACCCATCTTGTATTTCTTTCAAATTATAAGAAACGAAACACTTCTTAAAAGAAAAAAGAAAATCTCTTTTAGTGAACGGCTGGAAGAAGAAAATCAAATTCCTAGACAAATTGCTGACTTCCCACTTTAAACCAGAACCAGAAGTGGGAGTCGATTAAAAAAACAAAACAAAAAAATAAAACAATCTGCCTCCCATAATAATTGCTGTCTCCTGAATACGAACCTCAGATGTGGGAGTCCCTATTTACTTGCCTCCCTACGACGGCAGAGTTAGACACAAGGTGTTTTTAATGTTGGAAAATCCAGCTCCCTAAAAGATTAGGACAAAAATAAAGGTTGACTGAAAAAAATCTGACATCAGACTCCAGAGTTCCTATTTACTTGCCTCCCCACGAGGACAGAGTTAGACACAAAGTCGGTTTTTAATGTGGGGAAAATCCAGCTCCCCAAAAAAGAAGCACTCTGTATGGGGATACAAATAATTAAAATTGCCTCAGTCTAGAATGATTTCTACTTTACCGATTGAGGATATAAAAGATGAAGTGTGGTATCAGAACAGATACTACACTTTACTCCTAGCCAAAAGGCCAAGAAGGTGAGGTGGGAGTTGACTGGAAAAAAAAATCTGACTCACACAAAAATGCTGTCTGCCAACTCTGAACCACAGAGGTGTGAAGTTTGATGAAAAAAATCTGACATCAGACTCCAGAGTTGTTTAAAAAAAAAAAATTAAATTTAATTCAGACTCTTGCAAAAAAATTGCTGACTCCCAATTCCAACTCAAAGACTGGTGAATGGAACCATTCTTTTTACAACTCGACTTTCATAGCTTCCCAGCATTTAAAACAAGCAGAAATGTATGTATGCATTAAAGAATTACTTATTACTGATGTATACAAACCTTTAATTAATGTTAAGTCGAGTAATATAATTGCCAATATGTCAGAGTGATGATGAGCAGCCGGGCACAGCATCTTCACACCATCAGCACTTGCTAAGCAGGAAATTCAACCTGCCATCAAAATGGCTTATTTCATTTCAGTCTAAGTACAATTTTTAAATGTAAGCAAATCAGTTGCCACATAGAATATCCCTGGTGGCAGATATATACCCACCACTTCATTGCTATGGCAATAGAGTTTTGTTGATACTATTAGTAAAAACATCACCCAAATTCCCCAATGGAGTGTGTTTCTATTGCCCCCCCCCCCATCCCCTACAGAGTTAGACACAAGGTCGATTTTTAATGTGGGGAAAATCCAGCTCCCAAAAGGGGCACTCTGGATTGAGACAAAAATAAAAATTGTCTCACTCTAGAAGGACCCTCCTTCACCGACCGAAGACAAAACAGATACTACACTTTGATTTCAGCCAATGGAGTAAGTTGTCTTGTATATACCAAGTTAGCTATAGCCGGTGTGGACAAACCATCACACGTGTTCCTCATGTGTGGCCTGTGAATACTCTATTGAATATTTCTATTAAATTGTTGTTTCTGTTGGGGAGATGTTGAAAAACTTGTATCCTATAAAAGAATGAGATAGTATCCATCAAAATAATCAATCTTTTATAAATATGGATTTTGTCCGTTCGTCTGTCAGTCACAATTTTTGAAAATGCAATAAATAAATTACAGAATTTGTCTAATTTCGAAATATCAGAGATCTTGACTACTTTTAAAAATGGAGAATATTGCATTAATAATAAATAATAAATTCCCCAAAAATAAAGCGGATGACATGATTGGAAATCGAAACCGAAACCTTGAGATCTTCACTCTGAGGTTCTACCAACTGACTTTCTAAAACAAAAAAGACAATCGCTTACAAAGTCTTCAACTGCTTTATTTTTTACTAAAACAAAACAGATAATCACTTATTAACTTTCAAAGACTTAAACTTTTTTTTTTAATGAAAACAAAATTGATTACGAACAGAAAATCGATTAATAACTTAAGGGCTATTTTTTTTTCTTAAACCAAAAAACATAATCACTTACGAAGGCTTTGACTGTTTTCTTTTTACTTGGACTTTCTTATTAATTCAGCTTAAAACATTACCTTCACAAAATAATTATAGCTTTGGTGTGATGTCATAGATTTATGGAGTATGTCATGTTTCAAAACATGAATTTAAACATAAGCGATAATAGAACTAAATAAATGAATGGGTAAACATTATCAATAGCGTTGGAAACTATTGTAATAATCCAAAACAATTTATTTCAATTCAACTACATATTGGTGTTAAAGACAATTTAATATTTAATATACTAGCAAAAATATGCGACGGGGGGGGGGGGGGGGGGGGGCATATTTTTGCTAATTATAAAAGTGTAGTAAACATGACATTCTATATTAAAGGCCTTCTCATTGGTTGAGAGAGAATCGTGACTGAAGGCTTATTTCAAAAGCTATTAGCAACACATTTCAGTTTCTGGTCTATTTTACTTTAGTCCACTCTGCTGTAATTCACCACCACAAGTTTAATGTATGTTTTATATATTTAAGTATCGCCATCATTATATGCCTTTTAGAAATCGACTTCCAAACTAACCTATCTCTGCTAGGTCTTTATCTATCCCTCAGGTACATTCTTATCACTCCCTCCCATGTTTTCCTTGACCTTCCCCTCCCAACTGACCCTGCTACCTCAACTGTTCTACACCGTCTAACCCAAGAACTCTCGGCCATTCTTTCAATGTGGGCATACAATCGAAGTTTACTGTCCTGCACACATTTTCCTATACTGTCCAGATTTTATCTTCCGCTGGGGTCATCAGATCTAAGCTTGTTTTAAGACTCCCATTACACATTCATCGTATAATTCTCATATCTTTCTTCATGCAACACATATCCTCAACCCTCAAAGGTAGTTGGCGTTAGAAATTCAAAGAAATTGTGCTCTTATATTTGGAATAACTTTATTTAATTTAATTGAAGTATAAAAATTATTTTCTTTATACTTATATTAATTTATTTTTATTTTACCCCCTCTCTTAAAAAAATTAAACAGTTAATCACAACATTTGACAAAAAAACATTTCCAACGATGAAGGCCGATTTCATAAAATTTCAACAAAGTTATTGAACTTCAATTGTTACAGATTTAAAGTATAAGATTTTATTTAAAGTGTTCCTCACACCATGGTGTTCTGTACTACAGGTCATTTCAATGGTGCAGCTGAGGAGCATGATTGGCGGCCTGTTGACAAATGTTTGATTTTCAAAGATTTTTTTAAGGAAATGAAGTCAACTGTATTTGAGAATACATAGAATAACATTGTAACCCATACATGAGGATAAGAAGATGTGTTGAAAGATAAATAAATGAAAAATACTTTCATGGTAGAAACTGATATGTATTAAACAAGACAAAGAGGTAATTAAGATGCCTCATAAAAGATATGATCCACATATGTATTCTCATGGTTCAGACTAAAACTAAAAATGTTTTATTACTGTGGTGAAAGACTTTTTGGTCTTTAGAATCCTGATAAACATCTTAAATTTGAAATCGATCTGTCATCGCCAGCCAGTGTCTGGTTGGCACAGATCATAACACACCCCAGGACTGTTCGTTGTAGTTACAGATTGGTAACCGGCTCTCAGCTTGCAAGGCCACTACGACTGCCGAATAATTAGTCTAAATAAATCGAAAACATTTTATAGAAAAATCAAAATGTTTCGGAATTTTTGAGATAAGGATTGATAATGTGTATTATTTGGATTATTCAGACTACTGTTCTCATCTTAGATGTTATTCTCAGAAAAAAAAATATATATATATATATTAATATATTATGATATATAGTGATAATTAGTAAGACTACACATCTAAAAACAAGAATAGGTTAAACGCTCCTAAAATTCATACTAGAATTTTCCGCAAAGACCTGTGGCGTAATGTATATAAGTGCTAGAGATGGGCGGTTTTACCGAAAAACCGCGGTTTTTCGGTTTTGTCTCCATACCGAATACCGAATCGGTTTTTTTTTTTAAACCGTAACCGTTCGGTATTGTGTTTTTACTACAGTAAGCCACCATATACAAGGAAACACGGGTGAAAAGATTTTCCGATTTGAATAAAATTGAATATTACCAAAAAATGTTAGTAACTGTGATTATTTATTTTTGTCTAATAAATTATTTAAAATAAAATGCAGTACAAAACTAACCAAAACAGGAAGTTTTTATTATCGGAACCAATGTCGAACGGACACCGTTTCCGGTTGGAAACAACTTTGCTTAGAGTTAGTCGTACTTGAACATTGCCGAATTAATAATCTCTACTTTTTTCTACATGATAGAATTATTGTAAAAACATTGCTGATTTAATTTAACACCTCACGCATTTTGAGTTTAAGAAAAAATAAGTTGTAAAAAGTTGTTTTGAACTAATTCCCAACTTAAATTAATTTTCTTCAAAATCGATCAAATGCGTCCCATTAATCCAACAGTACATCCAAGCTAATTATTTGTTTATAGTAAATTAAAGGGAGAAAACTCATGTCTGCAAAACAGAAACGCTATAAAATTGATTATTGTTTTTGTTTTTGTTGAAACTAATTTCTGTGGCATAATAAGGATTAAGCTGGGTTATTTTTAAAAAATGAGGAAGGGTCCATTTATTTTTAAGGGCGGGTCATAAATTTCCATTCCGCCAAGATATTTTGACTATAGGGCCCACCGTCTTTTCCGCTTCTGATGGGTTAAAGAATTAGATAGAATGTATATTCAAACTCAAGTTTTATTCTTCAGAAATCTTTCATGAATCTTTGGTCACTGTTTTAACGAGTTAACTGTTGAAAAGGTATCAGAACTTTGATTACAACAGTCAACACCTTAAAACTTATATGATTCATATCATGGAGAATGATTCAGTCACAAAATTATCGAAACAGTGGCATAATTCAACTAAACGTTGAATAATAACTAATCATCACACAAGAGAATGAATAGTTTCCAAAGTAAAAAAATTTTTTTCAAAAAAACCGAAAAACCGAACCGTAAACCGAGGTGTTAAGGGAAAAAAACCGAAACCGATACCGAAACCAAAATCTCAAAACCGCCCAACTCTAATAAGTGCTAATTACTAATCAGTTCTAAGTGACAGTCTCCTGGAGGTTGAAGGTTCACTCCTCAGTGCAGGCGATAGTAAGAATACAATTACGAATTACTTAAGACTTCTACCTGGTCATGGCTAACGGATTAGACGTAAGAGTGCAATAGTAATAAAAAAAACAAAAATACCAGTCAAAATGAAAAAAAAACGAAAAACTATCCCCTTAAGTAAAAAGTAAATAAACAATTTTTTTTTCAAGCTTAAGAGAGAATATTAAAACAAAAATCGAGAATTTACCAAAAATAAACTTTTGATTACATATAATCGTTATCGCTGAAAGTTGTGACTAAATCCATTTCATTTTTTATTTAAAATAACACCGCAAGACGATATTTCAGTTCATTTCGATCTGATGGACAGAGATTGCCTTGAATATGATGAAAAGGTTGCTCCACTGACGTGCCTATTTCTAGAAAAGCAGCAGCAGCAACCGCGAGTGGTCGTGCCTTGGCCGTGCCTGATTTAGTCGTACACAAATAGTAAAACCGCCTAACTCTACAATAACGTGCACTGTATCTACTTGTCTACTTGTCAGTCTGCTTTTTTTGTATCTCTATTACGGTCTCTCCTCACTTTTAAAATTAAAATGTTGATCTTTAATCTTTGGTATTAATTTTTATTAAAACATAGAATGTCCACGAGTTCTTTAAATATAAACTAAAATTTAAAAGTTAAGTTAAAATTAAATTATATTTAATAACGAAGATATTTTTTTAATAAAATATTTAGAAAACCTTGCACAACGCAGATTATTTGTTTTTAAAAATAAATTATTTATTCATCTTAAAAACATTTTTTTTTTTTATAAACTTGAGTACTTTCAGTAAATATACCATCTTCAGAAGAATATTTCTTTTTCTTTTTTCCTCTTGGTTGAGACATTCTCGTGGCCAAGTTGAAAATCCGTCTAGGTGTTTTGACAAAGAGAGAAAAGTGTTGATATGGCTGTGTGTCACGTGGTCGGCGTGGAAGGATACTTTGAAAAGTCACACAATTTGAAGCGCTGGTGGGGTGGCAATAATAACGAAGATATTTTTTTTAGAAAATATTTAGAAAACCTTGCACAACGCAGATTATTTGTTTTTAAAAATAAATTATTTATTCATCTTAAAAACATTTTTTTTTTCAAAAGATTAACTTACACACACACACACACATATATATATATATATATATATATATATATATATATATATATATATATATATATATATAAGAAATGTTTAAATTTGCCCCTCAAACTTATTATTTGTGTATTTACTTGTTATTTAGAAACAAGGCCCATTTATCACTTTATTTACATTTAAATCAATAAAACTTACAAAATATACATAACAAAATTAAACCTATTTCCTATAGAATTTGGTATATTCGGACTACTGTTCTCATCTTGGGTGTTTTTATCACAACATTTTGGCTGATATAACCTCCGACCTTCTTCAGGTGTACTCAGGAATATTTCTGTCGAACTCGGGAATCTGGACGGAATTTTGAACGGAACCCTTTATTAAATCCACGGGGGTAGCATGCTCTCGTTCCATCTGCCACACTGAGGATTGAACCTTCACTTAGAACTGAATTTTACTTAGTACTATATCCACTGCGCCACGGGTCCTTGCGGACAATTCTAGTATGAATTTTGGGAGCCTTAAATCTATTCTTGTTTTTGTATCTAACTACTTATCACTATAGATCACTACTTATCATTTATAATTATAGGTTCCCATATTGTATTGAATTCTATACTAGGTCTACTTAGTAAGTCATTATCGCCTTACTACCCCCGTGGATTTAATGAAGGGTTCCGTTCGAAATACCGTCCAGATTCCTGAGTTTGACAAGGTACACCTGAAGAAGGTTGGAGATTACATCGGGCGAAACGTGATAAAAACACCCAAGATGAGGACAGTAGTCCGAATATACCAAATTTTACAAATTATCAACCCTCATCTAAAAAATTCCGAAACAGAAACTATTTCCTTTAATTATGATAGTTGAATCGGCATCAGAATTAGAACTAATTCATTGCTTTAGGAGTCAGAGTCGATGAAAATTAAGACAAGGATTTTTAGAAATTTTGTTTGGGGCATTTTTCATCATGTATAACTTAAAAATGAATTTATATTTTGTTCACTATAAAAAATGTTTAATTCAGTGTTGAAAAACACACTTAACCTTTTTTAAAATCGAAATGTTCCAGGATTGGATTGATTTTGTTTGACCACTGGTGTGTCTTTTAGAGCATTTATGATACTTCTTCTGTGACATTTTCTAGAGGAATCTAAAGAGTTGTGTTTCTTTTAAGTATTGTATAATCTGGTTAGGTGTTATTTTTTGAAACAGTGATTTAATATTTACTTCTTTAAAAAATTTGTTTCGTATGTGATTGTATTTTTTGCACTCGGTCATTGAGTGTTTTACTGTTATTTATTGATTGCAAAATGTGCATCTGGATGCAGCCGCATTTTCAAGACAAATATTCATGTGTTAGTCGTATGTGACTAATTCGGATTCTGGTTAACACAATGTTTTCTCTTCATCCTTCTTAAAATGCTCTAAATAATATATAGTACTAGAGCACCTGTAATCGGTTCGGATAGTATTTGTTATATATAATATTAGTAAGGCTACCCGGCGTTGCCCTGGGCAAAAGTGTAACATATTTCTATTAAAACTCCTCTCTCTTTCCCCCTCCATCTCCCCATCCCCTTTTTCTTCTCTGCCCAGCCCATTCCTCTCTTCGGACACCCACAAACAACGTTTTTATAAATTCTTAGAGGAATGAGTTGGTATAAGGAAAGTAACTCCTTGATTAAAAAATCAGAGTTACTTCTCTTTAGTTAGTACATAAACTGACTGAAAAAACGACCTCTCCTGACGAGATCTGTACCAGTTTAGGGCTAAAGAATGAATATTTTTTTTCTAAATTTTAGATATTATTCACTGGGGCAATGGCGATCAAGAAAATACTAACTTTGTGGGTATTTGTTTTGTCGTTTTTTACTTTTAGCCATACATACATACATACATACATACATACATACATACATACAACTGCCCTTTATATTATAGAAGAAGATTCAATATATAATTTCTTAATTTTAACATTGATGGATAATCATGTTTTTACAAGAATTAAAATGTCAAGGGATTTCATAAAGTCAAAATACATTGTGATATAATAATAGATCTGCATTCTCACTTTCTCGCCCCCCCCTCATCTTTCCCTATTAATTATTTACATGATTCTGTTCCTCACACCACTATACTATTTATTTACATTATTTGCCATTCTTCCCACCATATTCAGGTGAAGTGGCATGGTGACAAACAAGAAAGCAAGATGAGAAACATTCTTAGAGTTTTAATAGTATATGGATAGATATAAGAAGATTTCTTAGGTCGAAGGCGGTTTCTGTGCCAGGGTTAGAGTCGAAGCCAGACCTTTTATATTTTAAGGAGTCTGAGTCAGAGTCAAGTGTTTGTCAGACCTGGTTGAATGTGACTTTAGGCAATTTTACTGTGTATGATCTTTTATTAAATCAAGACAAAACTATTTCTTAACTAGCAGAATTAACAAAGAATCTATGTTAGCAATCACCTACAGGTGAAAATAAAAAGTAGCTTATAATCTATTGAAATGGTATTATTATTATCATCATCAGAAAGTTAACACAGATGATAACACCCATGTTCTTGATCTACATCAACAACAACATTATGCAATGATGCCAAATTCTGTCAGCCCTCCCTCTCTCCACACACACACACACACACGAGCAGGTGGCATTCATTTATTCAGATCATGCCAAAAGCCAACATGGATCCAAATATGGATTGCCTCACAAGAGAGTGAAACAGCACCATCACCACAACCACTAGAACGGACGGCACCGCCATCGCTGAGAAGGAAGGAAGAAAAAAGTGATTTCACAAATGTTACAGTATTTTCTTAAGAAAATTTGTACTCAAAGAATTTTGATTCCCAGCCAAAATTTGGAAGAAAATAGATAAAAATGTGTAATAAGTCAATGAGAAAAACAAAACAAACAAAAAAATAAATAAAACAAAAAAGGATGGAAATATGTGTGTGAATATGAAAATATTTACATCAATGTGTAAATATACATATGTATATAAAATATAAAGTAGCCATTAGCGATAATGCATAGCTCTTCGTAAAAGAATAGAGCACTCTCGGCTGCTGAAAATGTTTAATATAAACATTTACATTTTTACTCACTGTAGTAAACTTGTGCTGATAGTGTAATGGAAAAGACATCTGCCTGCCGCCAAAACAGTTGGGTTTCAATCTTAGCTAGAAGTACTTGCTTGTCTAGTCATATTGAAGAGCTGTGATACAGCAAAACAGTCTGTCTGTAAACTCTCTCTCTCTCTCATAATATATATATATTATGCCAAAATGCTTTTATACATATTCCCACATCACAGGAAACTTAATAAATTAATGAGACACAAATAAAATAATCAAATAAATAGGATTAAATTAACACACCCATTTTGAATATTTTAACTAATAAATATGATACCCCCCCTTCTCTCTTTATGGCAAAACTTTTATTTTTAATCATATTTTGCATTTCAAACTTAGTTTAAAAAATCTCCACGTCTCTACTTTCTTATTATATTTGTTTTTCTTCCCCTCCTTTTCTCTTTTATCTTTTCTCTCTTTCCCCTCCCAGTTTAGAATAAACGGAAGATTCATACTATCCCCCCCCCCGTCCTCCACATCTACTGCCAGCCAAGCTTAGCTGTGGCATATTTTGACCCTAACAAACTTCCTAGCAAAAATAGCCATAAACTAATAAGTCGAAGCCATCAATCCCATTCATCTCGCGTCCTTTGAAGGAAACAGGCCATTGCTGATATCGCTATAACCAAAATCATGTTTTTCATTCTCTGCTTGTTCAACAACCATGCCGAAGTCTGGACACTTTCTGACAAATCAAAATTAATATTCTGTATGACTTTTCTACATTACTTTTTTCGTCCTGAAGAAAATTTTCAATAAAGACGAAACGTTGATGAATACATAAATCACATAGTTTTTTGCTTTCCTTTTTTCATTTTACACACACACACTATAAAAATATGCATCCCAGGACGGGTGAAATTAATTGATGTTCCAGTACGAAGATTAAAATCAAGATATAATGACATCTTATGTCTAAAATCTTTATTCCAATGTTGATTATTACATGATTTTGATTCTGGATAATGTCTCAAATTTAAGGCTTAAGCTTAAAAGGTCTTCAGAAAAAAATCAAAATTTACGAAATCTTGCTAAATTGATGTCTAATGACTATGGATCAAATTCAATGCAAATCTGAAATATTTTAATTTTAAAGTGGGAGAAATAAAATACTAAGAAAAACCCCCTAAAATTTGGGGAATATTTATTAATTGATGTCCTACACATATTTCACAAAAATCGGTGGTACCTGAATTTTCAGGAAGGGCCTCCACCCCTTTTTTACTCCCTTTGCATAAAACTAAATATAATCTACATTACGACCCCTTACGCCTAGCAGTTGTGTACCAACATTTATAATGATCGATTGATTAGTTTAGGAGTGAATCTTGTACATACAAATATATAAACATATGCACATACCTAACATCATATAAATAGAGATATGAAGATATTTACATGTGTAATTCACGTATGTGTGTGAGAATTAGAATATTTGGGGGAGGGGTAAACATTGAAAAAGACTTAATATTGAATAACAAGTGGTTGTATGTTAAATAAAATAAAATGCACGTAGGTCCCTAGTAAGTTAAAGTTGCTGTAACCGATACAATCAAATTAAAAAAAAAAAGAAAGGTTGGAGCATAAAAAAAACCCAGCCTCCTCAATCCCCCTATACCTCCATTCCTAATCTAAACAGGGGTGGGGTCCTCTAAACATAAGTGTGACATCACCCAGCCCAACTGCCACATACACACATACATTCCCAAAGTTTTTTGGAAAACATGATATTGAGGTTCATACAAACCACAACAGACAAAAGAATGGTCTTATATAAAACAAAAGTAGGTTAAATAACTTTGGAAATTAAATTTCTGAGATATCTTGGACAGACTAAGAGGAGAAAGTGAATTTTTGTTATCACTTTTCACTTGAAATGAAGAATTTTGTTTTCTATTGTTTGTTATTTTTAATCATGTTGGACTTGAACAGTCAGTGGTGACTGAAAATCCGGTGTTCAATCCTCGAGTTTGATATGTTAGCTGGATAAAGCCAGGCTGATTAATCTTCAAAAGACGAGACACGTAGCAGTGGATGATAATATATATCTATGTTTTCCCTAAGGGAGAGCACTCTGATGTAGGAAAAAGAAAGTTTCCACTCAGCTAATATGCAAGATCCTTTCCTAAACAGAATTGACTCCTTGGTTTCTGAGAACGTCGACTGAAGTAAAATGAAACAAAAAAAAGTGATACATATATATAATAAATTTAGCATATTTCCATGAACAAGGTTGTAGGAGTATTCTCTTTGCCTACATAAAGACAGTTGCCACATTAATAACTATCGCTTTTATTGTGACGGGGCGTTTTCTGTACTGCACAGAGCACGGTCTAAACATCACCTTGAAATGTTAGAAGCAATAGTTATTAATATGCAGCAAATGTCTGTGTAGGCAAAAGGAGTACTCCTTCAACTTTGAGTTGATGAGAATATACTAAATTTATTGACATAGATATATATATATATATATATATATATCTGGGCAGCATTTTTTCTTTATGATATATTTTATTAAACATTATGAACAACTTGTGTCCGCATATCTTTTGCTTGATTCTTTCTAAGTTCCTCATTAGTTTTCGAGTTTCGGGATGGAGTTGACCGATGTGTTTGCCGTACTTGCTGTGTTCCTAGTATTTTCGGATCCATCTGGAGCCATTTTCATACCCACCACTGAATATGGCTCCAGATGGATCCGAAAGTACTAGGGAACATATATATTGATACAGACACGATAGTGGCGGTGTTTCAGTCCCATGGGCTGTCAAATCTATGATACAAAGATTACTCTTTGTAAATGAACTAAAGCGTTTTTTTTTGTTTTTTTTTAAATAAAAAATTTATCCAATTTAAATGAATTTTTTTACGTTTATCCAATAAATTCATAAGGAACACAATTTTTAAAATTTAACAGTGATTTTCAAAGAGTGGAAATTTTATGGGATTTAAATTTTGACCATTATTAATGCACATGCGCAGTAACAAGTTTTAAAATATGTTGTTACTGTTAAAAACGATGCTATGTATTCTTTTCCAACACTATTTCAAGTAAAGGGATGAAAACTAAAACCAAGGTGACCCCCTAGGGTGCATCTGAAAACGTCACAAAACCAACCAAATCAGAACTATAGGTAGCGCTGTCCTACACACATACACTGGCAAGGGTGTCAGCTTACCTGATGGCAGGTGGGCCCCTTATATCATTTAAAAATGCAATAAAGAAAGAAATTGGACAACGGTTTTAGTAATACAAATGAATGAGAAAAAAAAAGAACATGACACAAATAAGCAGTGAAGGAAAAGGAACAAAGTAATAATTAAGAAAATTTCATATTTTTAGCAATAGTGTGCGAATTTTAAGAATTACATTATACCATTCTGTATTTATATGTTGCATTTACTGCCAATGATATATAGAGTAATATATACAGTACATGTACACTATAATTACTTAGAAATACACATCGTTCCAACAAATATTTTTAATTGTACCCCCCCCCCCTCACATGCACGTTTTGAAAAGTTTATTTATTTATTATGAAAATTAAAATGAGTGGGCCTCATTTTTTTTCCTTGGCAACCAATATCTTTAAAGCCAGTCCACCACTACACATCATTGTCATCATCATATTCCATTTAACGTCCGTTTTACATGCTGGCATGTGTTGGACACACACACACACACGCATTATTAACAATAACACTATACATTAATTCGATCTGTATATAGTGATATTTGTAAGTAAAATAGTATGTTTTTATATACGTAATTAATTAAGCACTGACCATTTCTTCTTTAGAAAAAAAAACAGTATGCATCAAAATCATCGTATTCGGTTTAACGTTCGTTTTACATGCGGGCATTTGTTGGACAGCTTTTAGAAATCGACTTCCAAACTAATCTATCTCTGGCAGGTCTTCATTTTCCCTCAAATTTATTCTTATCATTTTTTCCCATGTTTTTGTTTTTTGTGGCCTTCCCCTGCAAACTAACCCTGCTATCTTAACTGGTTTACATCTATTAATCCAAGAACTCTTACCCATTCTTTCAATGTGACCAAACCAACGAAGTCTCCTGTTCTGCATACATCTCCATATACTGTACAGAGTTAATCTTCCACTGAGATCATCAGATCTAAGCCAGTCTAAAAGACTCACATTACAAATTCATTGTATCATTCTCATATCATTTCTCTCAATGCAACGTGTGTGTGTATATATATATATATATATATGTAAGTAAATTTCGTGTACAACAGAATCGTAGGATCAATTTTAGAGGAAGCATTATTTTAATCAATGAAACAGACGAGTGGAAAAAAAAAAGGAAAATTGTTAAAATTACCTTAAGGCCTTATCGTCTGACCTTCTGAGAGGAAACGTCAGAATGGTAAATTAAAAACTAAAAGTCGAATGAGATATTCATGTGTCAGTGTGGAGCTGACTACGTTGACAAGACATCCCAAAGATTAGAATTTAGAATATCCCAACACATACCACGTGATATTCGCCTACACAAGGTTTCGAGATCATCCGGGAATTTTCAGGCACAGGAATCAGCCATCGGTAATCACCTCGTTAGTACAAACTGACAACTATTCCGATGGGTGGTTTTCTGTTTTACACAGTGCCAGGTCGAACTACCATCTCAATATTATTGAGGCGTTAGTTATTAACAACTCTCGACCTATCCTGTGTAGACAAAAGATTTTGAAGCATCAGTTGGAGATCTTTAATGATTCAAAGCCACCATAACGTTGAGAGATTTACCCTTTTTTTTTTTTTTTTTCTTCCTCTCAATCGTTTCCTCCAACTGAAATAAGTTTTTCCCCTCATATCTCATTCGACTTTTAGTTTTTAATTTACCATTCTGACGTTTGGAGGGAGGGAGGGAGGGGGAGAGAGAGAGAGAGAGAGAGAGAGAGAGAGAGAGTTGAGAATACGCCACTTGGCGAATTTTCTTTTTTTGGGGGGGGGGTGTCAGAACCAAAATCAATTTATATATATATTATATATAATATATATATATATTATATACTAATATATATATATTATTAGTTTGGTATTCCACGTATGCTTCTAGAAATATATTTTGATAATGATTAGTGGTGTTTGAAGCATAGAACGATGTTTTTTCTTATAATAATTTTTTTTTTTGTCCCAGAAATTGGATGGTCATGTTTTTGTTTTTTTTCGGGGGGGGGGGGGGGGGGGGCATATGATCATCTAATTTATTGCATATTAATATCCTGCACATGGGTGACCTTATTCCCCCCCCCCATTGTCTCTGATTATTCCCGATGAAGAACGCAAGGCGTTTGAAGTATTGAATTAAAACTATAATAAAAAAATTATTATAAAAAACAACATCGTTTTATGCTTCAAATATCACCCATCATATATGTGTGTATATATATATATATATATATATATATATATATATATACATACACACACCACACAAAATATTTTGAGTTGGTAAGTTTGTATCTTATTTGGCAACATCACACAGATTTTTCAGTTGATGTTGTTGCATATCATATCAATGGATGTTATTTTTATTGAATACTCACCAAAGAAAAACAATTCTCTATCTACGCATAACATTAATTCTCATGGGAGTAAAAACATTTTTCGCATTAATGACATTTTCCCCTCCGTGCATAAAGAAAGAGCAACATAAAATCTTCATCTTAATCCGCTAATTGGGAATAATTTCTACATCTTTTTATAAACTGACTCGAGCAAAATTCTTGACAAGGGTTTATTGGTATCGCAATATTAGATCCGTCAAGATTATGTTTTTTGTTTGGCTGTTTCTTAGCAACTTTATATAAAAATTACTGATCACATCTATGTTAGCAATTTTAAATAACAACGGACAGGTGGAGCACTCTTTAGTCTTGGTGGGCAATTACCTAGAGATGGTGTCTCGATAAAAATATTGGTCCCCATCACTTCACTGGGTTGGCGTCAGGAAGGGCACCCTGGCTAAAAGAATTTGCCTCAACTAATAGAAATAGCCTCCAAAGAAAATGGGTCACAATTCAGGCTGTGCAGTTTGGATGTCAGAAGCTTGCATAGAAAGTCAAGTGAGATTGTTGAGTTTTCAAACACATGCCAGCATGTAAAACAGAGGTTAAACTGAATATGATGATGAAGATGATTGATCAGATGTCTGTCTGTTAGCAATTTCAAATACAAACTACTAATTAGATCTTTGCCTGTCTGCTCGCAATTTTACATGGCAAGAACTACTGCTCAGATCTTCATGAATATTTTTACCAAAGATCCATATCCTTAAATATGGAAGTTCCAATGAAATTTTAGAACCCATAAGGAGCTTGATTTAAGTACTTTTTTCAAAAGGATTCTTTAACATTGTTAGATCGGACACATTTCCCAAAATTTTGTCCATGTCTCTGAGACATTTCATACTCAGATCTTTAAAAATAAAAAAATTAAAAAAAAAAAAAGAAAAGAAAAACCATGGTATCTCACACCAGTAAGCCTTACAAAATAGTGTATTTGGATCCATAACTTCTGATTTCTTTGGTTCCAACAGACATAAATTATCTTTTAAAAGTGTAAGCATTTATATATCCAACTACAGTACTTGGGTCTAAAAGTTATTGACACTGGAAAATGCAATGATTATAATAGAGAGCTCTTAAGTCTAATTAGAAAAAGATGAGAGATTCAAGCTAAGATATTTTGGATCCTAAATCTTTAACTAAGTCAGGTATATTCATAAATTTATTGCAATAGGTTTTGTTAAATGCGAGTTAATTTCAAACTACGTCATTTGTCTATATTTAAATATGTTCCAAAAATTTAGTCAAAGAAAGTCTAGCTTCTGTGAGGGTTGTTTCATTTAATCAATTAATTTAGTATTCCTATTTTTATTACATCCGGCTTCCTAAGGGGTCTTTTATGCCAAATTTGGTGCAATTCTAATCAATAGATTTGGAATCTGTAAGGTTTTGTTTTAATTATTATCATCATCATGATTATTATTATTAGTAGTAGTAGTAGTAGTTTAATTTTTGACTCCCTATGACACACCTTGCATCCTGAAGACTCTTCATGTTAAATTTCGTGGGATACTGGGGAGACTTGTTGTAACTCAGACTCCAGGGAACACATGTTTTTGATAGTGAGCGATCACTGGTAATAACTTGTGTGATAACTCTTAGTTAGTAAGAAATTATTAATAATAATAATAATACTTATCATCATCATCAGTAGTAGTAGTAGTAGTAGTATTGTCATTTTGAGTCTCTATGAAACACCAAGTATCCCAAATTTGCTGCAATTCTGACCGATAGCTTTGGACTCTTTAAGTGTTTATTCTTTAGTATTAGTATCAAAATTTTAACCCCCTCCTATGATAGGCCCAACATCTCAACAACATTTCATGTCAAATTTAATGCAATTCTGCTAATTACTTTTGGAGCTTAAAGAGACAACAGACAGACAAAAATCCTCAATTATAATATAGATACAGATAAATATAAAATTTATATGCAGACATTGTCAAATGTATGATGAGTGACTAATATAGATCATTGGTATTAATTTAGTATGAAATAAAATATTTTACTTAGATACTTACTTGATATTTATTATTAAAAAAAGAATTTCAACATGAAAAGGTGAAAAGCGGTATTTACTAAGTAGAGTAGAAAATTAGTAACTAAAAATTATGTTGGAGGTGGAATCAATTTACTGAAAACACTTCATACAACTGATTTTTTAATTTTTTTATTTAAGAGGTTAAAATGTGAACAATAAAATATGCCTAAATATGCAGACAATTATATAATTTTTATTAAAAGAAAGAAAGAATTATACCATGCAAATTAAGAATAAAATGATATTTAAGAAAATCTAATCTGGTGTTTCTTTCATACTTTTGTTAAAATAAACTTTCTGCTGTAAAAAGTTTTATGAATAAACTTTATTCATAAGACTTATGCATGAGATATGCATGAGATTTGTGTAACAAGTGGACAGTCCAGTTTTTTTTTGCAAATAAAATTAAGAGTTACTTCCCTTGTTTCGATTAAATTGCTATTTTTCTCTTGTAAAGAATTGACATCTGATTTGTTTTCAAAAATTAAACTAATATTACTGCCAGTCTGTTTTCTCAGGGACAAATATTATGATGGTTTAATACATACAATGCTTATATTGTAGACACGAAATTCATAAAATCTCTTTGAGAAAGAAAGTATTTTTGTTTTAGCTATTTCTACTCATCTCATTAAAAAGCTCATAGATAAAAGTTTATTTTAAAATGAAATGACAATATAAATAAGTAAAAATATGGGGTTATTCTTTTTGTGAATAGACGTCATGCTATAAAGCATGAGAACTGGTTAAAATAACAAAGATATACAAAAATGATATTTCTAGTGATGACTTATTTATACAACACATTTGAAGGGGGTGCCTGTGTGACGAAGAGTTTATAGTGAAGCAAGGATTGTACAATTCCCGACCACATATTCTCCTGAACAGACATATCTTAAATCCAGTAACAAGGAGAAGTATTTACTTTCGCAAGGGCAGAGTTAGACACAAAGTCGGTTTTTAATGTGGGGAAAATCCAGCTCCCCAAAAAGGGACACTCTAATTGGGACAAAAATTTAAATTGTCTCAGTCGAGAAAGATCTCTCGTTCACTGACTGATAACAGAACAGATACTACACTTTGAAATATTTATTTGCACAAAATATAACATTTTACATTCCATACAAATTAGGCACAAGACCATCAAAAGTGTGGGGAAAATGAGTGTCATTGGTCATCTTTGTCTAACGTGAAAAGATTGTCTATCCTAGTCTTAACTAGAATCATTTCAGTCACCACAATACCACATTTACTCTAGGGCACGTCCCACTTAAGATATCCCCAATTGGTTTGAAAAGATACTGTACTTTGATAGTATCTGTTCCGATGGATACTGCACCCCTATAGACGGATGTCGTCTTGTCCTTCGGGGCTTGATTCCACCTGTCTGTGGGTTTGTCCTGTGCAGTTCTAGGAGGTCCACCCTCCCAGGCTTCGCCTCCCCTCTTTGGGGAGGAGTAAGTTTATTGCTTACTGCTTGAGGCGCCCCTACCGGGGAATGCCGACGGGGCTGCCCAGGCAATTTTTAAATGGCCAGAGTGCTCACCTCTCGAGCGCTGGCTTTTAACCCCACTTACTCGACCCAAGCTGTGGTCACATCTTACTTGTGGGAGTAAGATAAAACTGGCCTTGTGCCTAACTCCTGCAGAGGAGTAAATAAAAATACTGTACTTTGATCCTAGCTAAAGGTCAAGAATTTATTTATCTCAAAAATTTTACAAGCAAAGTTTACAATATAGTAATTTTTGTTATAAAATAGCAAGATGTGGCACAAGGCTAAAATTGGGTTTTGGGTGAGATGGGGATCGTCTGTCGTCCGCATGGTCTCTTCTCTAAACTAGTTTCAGTCACAAAAATACCACATTCACTCTATGGACAACCCTACTTAACATTATCCCCGTTTAGTATGACTTTTTTTTTTTTTTTATTAACAAAAGTGTATATGTACAAAATACATCAGTTGGGAGTAGGGGTACAACTAAAAATTATACAAAAATGAGATGTAAACAAATCTAACTATGAGCTGCTCACTGTTTTCCGGTTTGTTTGAAGAGTCGAAAACAAGCAAGTCAGTTCCTAGGTAAGAAAGGGGGGGGGGTCTATTGTTGAATAAAAAGAAAAAAACTGGATGGGGTGTGTGGGAGTGGATGGTGTCCTCTGAGATAAGTGACATTTTTTTTTTGGGGGGGGGGGGAGAAATAAGCATGTATTGTTACAAAGTTTTCATTTTTTTCCTAGAATTGTAACTCTACCAAGGTTTGAGAGTCTAGTCTACCCTACTATTTAACTCATAGTTTGGGAGTAGGGTATAGATTCATACCCTTTTCAAGAGTAATAAAAGTGATGCAGTAGACCCAGTATAACTCGAAAATGACATGCTGAATCCACAATTCGTGCCAGTTGCCACTACATCACCACTTTCATTAATAAAAAAAAAAATATGCACAAAATTAATAAACAAATAAAATAACCTTTTGAGCAGATTTTCAGTCTAATTCCCACGGAGAATTTTTATGCTTTCAGCCAAAAGATTATAAAAACTAAAGAACAATAATCATATATAAAAAAAATCAGAAATTCAAAAACAGAGACATGAGATAACATCAGTAATTCTTTATCTATATAAGTAAAATCTATATGTAGACGTTAATGGAATTTAAGAATTCCAAAAATGTTAGCTATTGGCAATATTTTCATCTTCCAATTTCTGTACAGATTAAATATATCCTGCTTGTTTTCTCTATATACTTCTGCTTGTTTCATTGTTATATATTTCAGTTCTGTTTTTGTTGGATGGTTTGAATTTGTGCCACAGGCCAGTGAACCAAAGTAGCACAAAAACACTTCAAGCGTTACTCTGATTCTAAATATGAACTGGTACATATATAGCGAGTTTACACCCTTCATATACACGAAAGGAAAAAAATATGCTTCGTCAGTGTTTAATCGGTGAACTAAAAAAAAAAGAAATTAGAAAGGAAAACGTATCAAACTGGAAAATTAAAAAAAAAAAAAAAGAAAAAAAGTACCAATCCCTATAAAAAAAGCAAAATGAAAACAAAGAAAACGTCTCATTATGGAAATAAAGTGAAGGAATTCTTTCTGAATTAATTTCAGACAAGGGGTGTGTGACTTGCTATTTGCTTTTACCTTTCCCCTTAACACTTGAAATGGTTTCGTCCGGTACTGTTTTTTTTTTTTTTTTTTTACTCGCTAACTTTTGGGTGATGGCATGGATATTAATATGTATATACAAATAAATACACATTGGTTTTTATTATAGAGTGGAGGATTCTTAAAGCTACAAACTACCCACATATCCAAACATTGCCTCGGATTTTATGTCCCCCAGGAGACAATCAGCAGATGTTGCTTCTTCAGTAGTTTAGTACTTATCTGAATTATGTTGTTTTTTGTTTTTGTATATGTTATAGTTGTTTTTTATTTATAACAATGAAAGCTTTACAAAATAACGTTTAAATAATTATCATTTCATTAGTTTTTTTTAAATGTAATTTTTCTTCTCATTGTAAACTTTTAAAAAATCATCTAATATATAAAATTATTTTGTCGGATTTTCAAAGTCAGACCCAAATAGCATTTAAACCGACAAATAAAACTTTGCTTCTGACTAGCAATTTTTCATTTGTAATATCATGTTATTAGCAATATAATAACGCACTTTGCTACAATTTTTTTTTTTAATACTTAGTCTGAACTAGACGACTAATAATATGAAACATTTGTAAATCACCTACATGTAAAAAATCAACAAGTGGGATAACTCATATTTTTAGTTGAATAATAAAACAAGAGTTGTCTACCTTACAAGTATTTTTTTTCTTTTATGTATAATTTTATAAATGTGCAAACAAATAAAAACTAAAATGACTTCACTGCACCCAATCAATGGCAGGTAGACACAGCTCGTGATATATAAATATATTCTTTTTTTCTTTCTTTTTTGTATTGCATTTACAATAAAATGATCAATATTAAAAAGAACGTTAACTTCTAAAACAGAACAAAATGATGATGATGATGATAATAATAATAATACAAATGCATTATCATCATTATATTTATTTGTGTTTACTTGTCACTTGATAAAATGTTTAATGCTGCTTTTTGGTCGGCACTCATCAGAGGATCACTGCTGACACGTATCGAGGAGACATAGTTTAATAATGTAAATAAACAAACATATTGTCCACAAAGCAAAGGGAATTAAGTTATCTGTACAAATTCAATTTTCAATTCATTATAGGTGTGTTGGCAGCTGGTAAAACCGACTCCAACTAAAGGTGGTCTTTCTTTGAATCCTGTACGAATCTTATTTTTGTATTCATTGATTAAATTACCCATTTCATTTATTAATGGTATTACCTATACAATCATGAGTGTCCACCAAAAAAATAGCATTGCTAATTGTGTATATCTATCTTTTATATATATATATATATATATATATATATATATATATATATATATAAAAGAAATGTTGTTTGTTATAGAAATCGATGTTAACAGAAAATTTAAATTAGTTTTAATAGGGATTAAATTTTTCAAGGAATTTCATGACACCATTCAAATTTCACTCCGATTCAATCTGGAGTTACTAGTGTTCAATTATCGATTCTTATTATCGCTTACCAAGGATGCAATTGGAAACGAAGACTTATATTTTTACAAAAAATACAATGGCGGTAATAATTTTGTATTAGGTGGGGTTTTTAAATTTTTTTTTTAGAATATTGTGAGGTCAGCATTCATGCTGGATATCCATAAACAGTCAAGATGACTTCTTACTTTTTTTTAGAAATTAAAGAATAAGATAAAAAGGATATGTGGTTCAGAGTTAAGAGCAGAAACACACGGGAGTCTCATTATTTCCCGGGCAATACCGGGGTGCAAAATAGCATTATATATATATATATATATATATATATATATATATATATATTAGTGATGGGACGATTTCAGTATTTTTTCTCAATTCCGATATAATTATCAATTCTGTTCTAAATTCCTGATTCTGATTCTAAAATCGCCTAAAAGGGAAGAATTTTATTTTTTGGGGAGGTGGGGATAGCAGAGAGTCCTCATCTACTTTTAAATGTAGATATAATTTTCTTTTTAATTTGACAAACTTTTTAATGTTTTCTCTATGTATTGTATCCAAGATTTTGATAAACTTATGTGAGATTTTCATCTATATTTTTCACCCGTGCCATTTTTTTCCTATTTATTCATCTGTGGCATTTTTACTTGTGTTATATTTATCGGGTCATTTTTTCTTCCAGCACCATTTTTACATAAATTCTTTATTATGATCTATGAATTTTAGTTTTACTGGTAGTTTAAAATCAATAAATATTTATCATTTTAGCATCAGTACCAGCAATAGAAAATCAAATTTTAAACCAAAGAACAAATTAAAAGAATCGTTTTTTGAATCGGAAATTAGGTTAAAAATTTTTCATATTCTGATACCACAAAAAGTTCTTATTTTTTCGATTCCTGATTAATCGTCCTAACACTAATATATATATAAGTCAGGTTCATATTATATTCCAATAACCATGTTTTTATTTTATTTTTTATTTTTTCACATTTCCCAAAAACATAACATTTCTGTGAGATATATTTTTAACGGTCCGTTTCGTTATGTTTTTTGGAAATTTGAAAAAATAAAAATAAAATAAAAACATGGTTATTGGAATATAATATGAACCTGACTTATATTTGCTCTGTTGTCACTAATTAACAATCATCGAGCTGAATCTTTTAAGGAGACTGCAAAGTAAAAGGGCACTGATAGTATATGCTAATACATATATTGTCATTAATAATTTCATATATATATATATATATATATATAAGAGAGAGAGAGAGAGAGAGAGAGAGAGAGAGAGAGAGAGAGAGAGAGAGAGAGAGAGAGAGAGAGAGAGAGAGAGATTGGTTGATTGTGCCTTAGGTAACAATAATAAATTTGGCTCATCTTAATACTTTACTAGTTTCACAAGACATCTGATCGTCAGAGTGTATTAATAAAATACCAATATATGTCTTTATACATTTGAATATAGATTTTTAAAATATTTCAAGTTGATCTTCCTAACCATTTATTTGATGCGTCAACAACAAAGGTGTGTGATGCATGATACATAATATACATATGAGCTTGTACAAACATTTTTACGTGTCTTGAATTATGATGTACTTCACTGACAAAATACATTTTCTTTTTACCAGCTGTTCAAGAGAAGAAAAAAAAGAAAGAAGCTATTATGAATGTTTACACATTACACTTATCTGCTTTATTGGAGATTGCATCTCTAGTGATAATATAAATAAACCAAACGAATATTATTATTATATAGGTCATATAACGATGAGTCTTTAGAATATCCACATGTCATCATCTTAGAGCATAGTTCGATAACACTCAAACAGTATACAATTTAGCTGATCGCACTCAATAAATTAGAAAATTACTCACTAATAATGCTAAAATTTTACAAAGCTCAAATTGAACAAGAATTATTTATAATTTTAGAAATTATCTACATATAAAACTAGAAGAATGCCTGTCCCAAGATGGCTAAAATTAATTCTCTGAACAGAACAGTTTTGCACCACTTTGATGTCCCCTTATGAAGATTAAAATAAACATATAATGACACCAAACCTTATGTCTAGAATCCTAATTCTAATTTTGATCAAAATCTATTACATGATTTTGATTCTAGAAAAGGTCTAAAATTAAAGGCTTAAGCTGAAAAGGGTCTTAAGAAATTTAAATTCAGGGAATTTTGCTTAATTGGTGTCATAAATCAAATTCAGTGCCAATCTTGAAATATTTTAATTCTAAAATGAGAGGTTGTGCCTATATTATGCCTCCTAAAAATCCTTTAAAATACGCCAAAGAAACTGAAATTTGGGGAATATTTATTAATTGATATCTAATATATATTGTTAAAATTTTACAAAAATTGGAGGTATCCGAATTTTTACCCCTTTTTACCCCCCTTGCATAAAACTAAATTAAACTAAATATAGTCTACATTTGGACCCCTTCTGCCTATGAGTATAGAAAAAGTTTTCATTTTGTGGAGTCAAGCTCACGTTTTCTTTAAATTTTAGGTGTCTATTATTTTCTGTCTTGTATTTATTATTTTACTTGTACTTGTGGTGGCATTCACCCCGATTGGATTGAGTCGGCTTCTTCCATGTCATGTACCACATTTTGAACTATGGTAGTCCATGCGCAGTGGTCTTAGGCAAGGTCGAATGAGATAGCTAGCCAGCCACGATTCCACTGCCGAAGACCAACCACTTGTGGGCCAGATAGTGTTGCATTTGCCACAAAGAAAGTTTATTTGGGATTCTTTTTAGGAGAACAGACTCAAATCCTACCCTTTTTTTATTGTTTAAATCTCATTAAAATCAGAGATAAAACAAAATTTTCAGTTGGGCGGATGGTAACCCCTAGCAGCCATGGAACAAAGCAATCAAAAACATACTTGTTACGACAAAAAACTATGTGAAAATTGAGCTTAAATGATTAATGTTATGGTCTGAAAAAAGAGTTATTTTGTGGAATAAAGGTTGTAAAATACTTTTAGAATCTGTTTAATCTTTTTTAATACTTTTTCAAAGATGGAAGTGGAGTCAGAGTGAGAACAAATTCAATGTTTTATAAGTGAGAGTTGATTGCTTAAAATGTCAGGAGTTGGAGTTTAAGATTAGTTGACTTTAACTAAAAAAAAAAAAAAAAAAAAAAAAAGAAGAGAAATTTATACATTATGAAAAATTCCCAAACAAAAAACTATATTATAATCTTTGTATCATTATTAAATGGTGGTCGTGTTTGAATAAAAAGACAAAAGATGACCATCACTAAGGACAAATAATTTCATTGAGAAAAGCAATTAATGAAGAATGGATGAAAGAGAAAGCTTTGTCTTCTGCAACATTGTTATCATCATCATGCTCCACTGCAACCGAGCCGTGATCAAAAAGCGAAAGAGGAATAAAACATGTTATCATTTTGACTTATCTCATTATATATGAACATCACGATTTAAAAATTTGTGTAAAAAATAATATAAATCGTTTTTCAGTTTTCGTTTCAGCTATATGTTAAGCCTAAGATTGTAAGTGATTTTCGTACTTGTTTAATATAAAGGCGATGCTGGCTTGACTGTTTCCGTAAACATCATTATATCATCATAAAACGACTTACGAAAATGATCAGAAAGCCATGATAAAAAAATCGTAAGAATGCAGAAGACAACAAAGTATAAGTAGAAAAATAAATTGGATTGAGTTGAAAGTTATTCGGCAAAATGCAGAAGAGGCAATTATTTTCTGTAAGAAGAAGAAGAAGAGTGCCTTCTGTCAGATAAACTTACTTGCCGTACATACGTCTTATACTCCTTTCTAATCTTCATGTGTTTCCTAAGAATACTAATATTTTATAAAAAATACTAAAAATAACTTTTTATGTGAAAAATAGGTATCTGTAGGTTATCTATCTATCACCGATTTTTATTTAATTAGTGGACACTGATCCAAGCATTCTCGACTACCACCCCGTTGTAATTGTTTCTTGGTATTTCCATGGCACAAAAAAGTATTGACTCTGATTTTGTCCCAAAATGAACTTAAATATTGCAGCTTACAATATTAAGGAGATTGTTCAGTTTTACTTTTAATGTAATCTATGTAATTTAATAAAATTAGGACCCTGTTGGGCGATGTCGGGTAACCCTACTAGTGTGTATATATATATATATATATATATATATATATATATATATATATATATATGTAAAGGAGTAAGGCTACCAACATTTGTAGAATGTTTTTTTCAACATTTATTTATTATTTTGTTGTTTTTTTCAACATTTATTTATTATTTTACCATTTTATGATTTTATATATAACGCGTTTCAAGCGGTGGCCCGCTTTCATCAGATATGTATTTGAAGAAATGTCTTTCGATTCGAGCAAATGTTGTTTCATTTGAGGAATTTGTTATTGTTTTTGCGCATGCGTGGGTTTGCGGGTGTGTGGGTATCTTTGATTTTTATTTTTATTTTTTATTTGTCATTTTTCCTGCTTCTCTTGGTCAAGTGCGTGTTACCCATCCATGATCCATCGGTCATCCCAGCCTTCTAGGGTGCGGGAAATTTTCTTTTGAAATTTGATACTTTTTATTGCTTTTTGTCGTCTCCAAAAATTGAAGTGGTGTCTGCGCGCGTGCGTGTCCGTATGCGTGTGGTCTTGAGTCTTGTGAATAGGTGAGCGATACATACACACACACACACAAACACGCACACACACACCCATGCGCGCGCACCCACAGGCGTGTGGTTATAGTGACAGAGAGGGGGATAAAGGTTGAATTATATACACATACATACATATACACACACACACACATATATATATATACATACATACATACATACATACACACACACACATATTTGCAAAAGATAAATTAATGCAAACGGTCCAAATAGATTTGAACTGGGTTTGGCCGATTTCATAGTTCGGTATTTTATGTGCAAATTTAATGTCTATTGTAAATGATTCATTTAACACAAGTTGCTATTTGACTCATAGCTGTGTAGAAGTGCGCAATAAGAAGTTATGTACTAATATTATCTTCCTTGAATAAGAATTTTCCAGTCTATAGATAACTATAAATAGTTATTTATGTTTGTACTTAACTAGGTGGATAAAGTGTGATCAAAGTGTGTGTTGTTAGAGTTATGATCTGTTTAATGTTGGATTAAATTTAAGTATAAGTATATATATATATATATATATATATATATATATATATATTAATATGAAACTAAATATAATAAAATAATACAAATACATAAAACTATAAATCACCTAATAAGTAGTGTAATGGATTCATCCGAACACTATAAAATACAGAAAATTTTTGTAAATAACGGATACATTTTCTTAGACACAGACGAACAACACAGGTAAAAAGGACATTTTTTGATAACAAAATAAGTTAGCAAAATATTTATCTGGAACAAAACTTAAATCTAATATACGGAACGTTTTTGTTCTTGTCTTCTAAGGTAAGTGGGGTCTGATCAACTCCGCTGGGAAGTTATTTAGGCAGGTGAATTCCCTCGGACATACTGTTTTGTTTTTAAATTCCCAGAAGTTTTTCAAGGTAAACAACTGATGATCCCTTAAATAATGTTAAGACTAGCGTAAATTCTTGGAAGCAAACTAATATAGTGACTGTAAAAAGTAAATTGACTTACAAGTAATTTTCCACCGAAGGACTTGAGACTAAAGTGTTTTTTGTTTTTTTTCCCCCATATAGTTTTAATGGTTGAATAACTTCCAAGACAATATATATATATATATATATATATATATATTAATTTGGTATTCTACATTCATGTGTGTGAATAGAATTACATACATGAACAAACCACAAAATGCGTACATCTATCTACTGATGCTTTTCATACAATACTCTGATAGGCTTATGTTATTTATTGTGTGTGTTCACACAGTACTATGCGGATACAGCTAAAGCTATTAATCTCCCCCATGTCCAGAGAGCAAGAATATTAAGCGAGTTCTAAAGGCTTGCAATGTAAATTCCAAATGGTTTCTGTTAATTCCCCAACGAGGAAACGAGAAATAGGAAGATGCCTAACAAACAAGTAACTTACAACTTGTAATAATCACACCCTATTAATATGACAAAAATAAGTCTGCACAGGAAGTTAACCATCAACTCCTGGCAGGGGTTGGGCCGACCCTCCTTTACCACAACAGTCATTAATATTATATATATATATAAAGAGAAAATGATGTCATTCTGTATCTCTTTCATTCCCCCATCCTTATACATGGCCATGCATCCACCTATATATATATATATATATATATATATATACAAAATGACTCACATGTGCAAGGGTGGATAAATACCCATCCCCGAACATTTATTAGCTGAATTTTAATCTCAAATTTCCATTACCTAATATTCAATAAGTAGTCCCTTGCTCCGTTTATATTTACACATGTTCAAAAACAATGTCAATTTTATAATGTTGAGAAGAGAAAGGCTCCATAGTTTACAGAGATACAATTAAAGATTGCATTACATGGAGGAAGGTGTCAGATGTTGAAAGATCGCAAAACTGCAATGGCTCAAAGCAGGGTTTACAGAGTCGGAGGTTTGGAGGTTTGGAGAGTTGTAAGAATGCTAGGAGTTGAAGTCGGAGTCAGATTTTTTAATATTTAGTAATAATCAGTCGGATTTTTAATCAGATTCTGATTGTTACTGAATATTGGAAGACATTAAAATAAGAAGTCGGAGTCTGAATTTTTGGAAGTCTCGGTTCAGCTTCAGATAATCTACGGAAGCATATTAAGTGTAAAATGGTGAATGACCTTGTGTCAGACTAGGCTGATTAGAATGTAAGATGCTTTAGAGCAACAAGTCAAAATTTGACACTAGTGAGTTGAAGAATGAACAGCTGATTCTTGGATGAGTAACACATCAGCAGACAACATCCCGAATCAATTCTAGGACGGGTAACATATCAATTTTGTGAATCACACTAACCTGGGTGTGCCCTGTTTATAAAAATAAGAAATGAAGGCAGACAATTTTGTCATCGATAGCTTTCTTCCTACAAGATCAATGTTTGATTCTGGTACGTCAGTTTTTCTTGTGGTTTGTTGCAGCATGTTGAATAAAATGTAATTCGATTTAATTTCTTCTACAAAATACATTTTAACAGGTCGGGATTATTTTTAAATAGCTGCCATCTTAAAAAAAAAGAAAAAAAGGGAGGGGGGGCGTAACTTCAATCCGATCTCCTTATCGATGTCAGAAGTTCTTTAACCTTTTTTAAAACTAATTATTCAAAATTATGTAAAAAATAACATTAGAAACAAATGTTTTGCCATTTTTAGCGTTCACTTTCTATTTTAATATCTTCTATTATTTACCCCCCCCCCCCCAAAAAAAAAAAACACATTTATAATAATCTCAACCGTTTCATTACCAGTTAGAATAAATAAACAAACATATAAAAATAAGTCAAGATTGTTTTATTAATCAAATCATCTCGTACGTATTTGACATCCTTTTTTTTTTCTTTTTTTTTTTTTAATTAAAAATGAAACTTTTATGTTTGTTTATTTATTTATGACAATCGAACTATTTTAGATCTATGCAGAGATTTTTAATTTTGTATCCCTACGCTAAACTCAAACTATTTAAGTAGGTTAAAATGACAAGATATTTTCGTTTGATTAGTGGTCGTGTGGATTCAGATTCAATTTGTCTTCAGTTCCAATATTTTATTCCACTTTTCAGGGTTCAAATCTCACAGTAGACAATTTCTTTTTTTCCCCTTTTTTTTGCTGTAGCGTTCCAATTATTTCCTAGCCGATATCGATCATCATCGTAAACCTTATTTTTTTAAAATTATTTTATTGCAATTTAAAGTATATAAAAAAAAAAGAAAGAAAAAACATTTTCATTTGAACTGGTGTGCAGAACAGAAATACTTGAGTAACCTGACATTGACGAGTACTTCGGCTAGTATATATAACTAAAATAAAATAAACTTTTCAAAAACAGTCGTTCATATATTCTGAAACTGAACCAAACCAAAACAGTAGACCTTTGTAAATATAAAAGGCTCAGTATCTTTTCAGATAAAGCTTTATAATAACAATGAATAATTAATTTGACTTAATTCAACACTTTATTCAAATGTATGACAATTTCAATAGAGGAATGTCATAAACACTTCTGATGAATGAATATCCATGAAAATGCAGTAAAGTGTTCAGATAAGTTCAATTGTGTGAAAGATTTATAAAGCATCTTTCTTTTTTTTTTAATCAATAAACCCACTATATTTTTTAATAAAGATATTTCATTTTTCAAATAAATTTTTATTGGAATTTTTTTTTACCAAAACAAAGAATACAAAAACAAAATTAATACGTGAAATATGAAATGACAAAACTGTTTATTTAAACCGTGTCTCCTGTTGGTATCAAGTTTAAAGCTATAAATACTGTTGTTTCGTGTGTGCACTATCAGTGTCTGATAGTAGATCGAGGCTGTCATTGAAGAAACAGCAGCAGTAATAAGTTATTAAGAAGAAATGCATTATGGGATATATGCATAGATGGCGTGTTGGGAGAGAAGACAAAGGATTAGGGAGGGGCTATAAAGAGATGGAGAGAAAGAAGAGAGGGGAGAACAGAAAGAAAATGGAGAGATAGAGCAAAAGATAGAGAGGAAGTTAAAGAGGAGAGGACGAAAAGAGATAAAAAAGAATAGAAGAATGAAAGAAGAACGGTATAGAATGAAAGAAGAGTTAAAAGAGAGATTTAAAGGGATGGGGAGAACGAAAGGAAATATAAAGAGAGGTACAGAAATGAGAAATAAAGAGAAGGGGGAAAAAGAAAAGAGATAAAAAAAAAGAAGGGAGAAAGAAAAGAGATAAAGAAAATGCGAGAACAGAGAAATAAAAAGTGAAGAGGGAGGGGGAAAAGAAAGATGATATAAAAAGGGGAAGAGCTCAGAGATTATTAAGAGAGAAAGGATAAAAAAAAAATGAGACAAGCATGGAGAGAAAAGAGCAAAAAGAGATTAAAGAAAGAAGAGAGATCACGTTCGAGAAAAAAATTGAGAAGAGAAAGTGAAAGAAGAAATAAAGATGGATAAAGTAGGAGGGAAAAAAAGAAAAGGAAGAGAGAAGTTAAAATTGAAAAACGAAGAAAATATAAATAAAAAGAAATTAATTGAGAGAGAGAGATAGGGGGGGGGGGGGGTCATTCCTACCCACCGCTACATGTCCGGTCACTACTGTGCAGAGAAAAAGAAAGAATATATGTTACATGCGTATCTAAATGCGAAAGTTTTTTTCAACCTATCCTAACTATATTAACATCAAAACAGGGTGTGCTTATTTAATTCTATGATACAACACAAAACTTTAAAATACCGTATATATAGTAATATGAAAACACCAACACCAGTATTGGGATTTCTTAATTTGCATATTTATTTTATAAACAGCTTCTAATAAATTAATATTCTGTAATATACATTTTTCATTTGCATTCTCATATTTTCTTGTAGTATCCACAATAATTTCGTCGATAGTACAATGTTTGATGTTGCTGGTTTACTGAGAACAGATATTACACTTTGATCTTAGCCAAAAGGGCGAAGTTATTTACCTCCAGGAGGTTAAACACAAGGTCAAAGTATTTTTTTTATTTACCTCCTCTCCAGGAGGCTAGACACAACGTCAGGTGTGATTAGCCAGTGCACTAGGATTAGCACACTCTGACCTACAAATAATGCCTGAGTAGCCCTGTCGGCATTCCCCGGTAGGAGCGCCTCAGGCGATTAGTAATTAACTAAACCCCTCTCAAAGAGAAGATAAAGCCTGGGAGGGTGGACCTCCTAGAACTGTACAGGACAATATCTCAGAACGGCGGAATCAAGACCCGAAGGCCAAGACGGTACTGGTCTACAGAGTGTAGCAACCATTGAAACAGATACTACACTCTGATCTTAGCTAAAAGGCCAAGTTATTTAGACAAATAAAAAAAAAAATTACAATTCTAAAAGGCCAAGGAATCATAAACAATAATGTTTTTAAGACGATGCATTTTTAAACGAATGAAACAAAAACCATGATTTAATCTATAATTGTATTATCTTTTAATCTTTGTAGTATTGGCTCTGTTGTCATAAAAATCACCCTCACAGGAATTACCTCCTCCGTTTTTATGGGGATGGAGGTAATCCTTCCAGGTATTACGCCCTCCTTTGGGAGGGGGGGGGGATAATGTAATATTTGTTCTGTTATAATGAGACAATACTCACAAACATTACCTTTTATGGGGAGATCCTCCCAGGTATTATCTCGTCTATTCTTTTTTTTTTTGGTGTGTATGTGGGGGGGGGGGGGGGGGGAATGTGCTATCTATTCCGTTGTCATGATATCATCCTCTCAGTCATTACCTTCTCCTTTGGGGGTCAGTGTAGTATATATTCGTTCACCATGATATTATACTCCCAAGCTAGCAAAAATATGTGACCGTAGGGTGCATAAGTTCCTTCCTATTGAACACATAAATAGGGTATATTTCTCATCTCGTCCATAGCCATTTATGGTAGTCTCATTGATTAGAGCGCTTGGAATTGGAGTTAAATGCTACTCTTGTTCCAGGGTTCGAATCATGCAACTGGTTTGAATGGTTATCTCTACACCTGATGATTCTGTAAGGATGAAACATACACGTATGTAGATAATAATTAAAAATTTACATATATATATCATATAAAATCTAGATTCGTTAATCCAAATAAGAAATGAATAAGTTTACTAACTTTACAGGTTTACATACATTTGTGAGAAAAAGAGTGAAAGGAAGAAAGAGTCTAATATAAAACGAGCAAATATCGAAAGTATTTAAACGTGTTTGTAAAGCAAGAATCACTGTGTGCATGTGTACGCATAGGCTGCGACAGACGGCCAATTTTATTCAATACGAGACAGATCAATAATATTCACCGCAGCAAAAGTAAATCATCACATATTACAGCTATAATGGTGGCAGTTCAATATACTTTCGATGTCAGGTAGCCAATGCACAAATAGCGCAAAAAAAAAAACCCTCTCTATGCTATGGTCACGATGAACTTATAGCACGGTTTATATTGCTTTTACTACTACTACTACTACTACTATTATTACAAGCAGAGGACGATTTTCTTTTTAAATACACGTTTATTTACAAATGAATGGGCACGTTGTTAATAAAAAGAAAGGGGGTATAGATTAAATATTAATAAAAAATTTACTTACAAAAACTACTTAAATGCTAAAAGTGAATCTTTTGAAATGCCGAAGAGATAAGAAATGTTTATTTATACTGTAATATATTGTAAATAAACAAAATCGTTAACATATGTGTGTGTTTGTGGGAGGGGGGGGGGGTATAAAACCCCCACACATTTCCTTACCCTGGGGTCCTGTATCATTTAAATAAAAAAAATAAAAAAATAACTTTGATCCATAGCTTTGTAATGAATTATCAGCTGATTGTGACGTGAATGTGGAACTGCTCTGTAATGTTAATTGCATCTTTTTTTTTTTTTTGTATAATGATTCAATTTAAATTCATATTCCCTTGTAATTTTAACCAGCAGGATGCTTGGAAATTCCACAGGATTGCAAATAATTAAAAAAAGCTATTTAAGAAAGGATGATTTGCATTTTTATTATATATAAATTTAAGAAAGGATGATTTGCATTTTCATTATATATAAATTTAAGAAAGGATGATTTGCATTTTTATTATATATAAATCCTATTACAACATGTGCACAACACAAATCATGTTATAAAACTGATATAAAGGTAAAAGAATTTACAAAATACTTTAAAATATAGATACGCAAACACAATAAATTTTAATTTAATTTAATTTTAAAAAGAAACGCGTTTCACATTGGCTTATGCTGTCGTGATGCTGTTGTTGCTAAAAAGAAATCAACGAAACACTTGTATATATATATATATTTATTTTAATAAATCCATTTTTAATAATAGCAGTCATTTGTAGTTTATCTTTATTTTGTTGTTGTTATTCATACTTTCATTTATTTCAGTTTTGTTTATACATAATTTACTAATTTAAATAAAATTTTGAGGTCGCTCATCTCCACTTATCCTCAAATGATGAAAGTTAGAAAATACATTTTTTTCCTATGAGAACAAGAGATACCAAAATTAGGCCGACAAAGTCTTGGGCATTCTATGGCTGGCGTGGTCCTGTTCTCTGTCGGTCTATGGGGGTGGGCAGTTCTAGGAGGTCCAGTTTCCTTTACTTATCTTCTCACCCTTTGAGAAGGAGTTAGTTTATTGCTAGACCGGGCTGCTCAGGCAATTTTTGTTTGGCCAGAGTGCTCTTCCTCTAGGATGCTGACTTTTCAAATCCCACTTTTGTAACCTTGTGTCTAATCTTCCCGACGTGGGAGGGAGATAAATAAACAACAAGTGTTTCAGAAAAGTAAATCATACAATCTTTATTTTTTTGTAACAAATCATAAAAATTAATGGTTTATAATATAAAAGAGAAAGTTTGTTTGTCCGATATAGAAATGAATATAGTAATAGAATATTCACATAATGACCAATTGGGGTAAAAAATGTTATAAGGAAGGTAATGGCATCATTAAAATCGACCCATATGCTAATTTTGGGACACTAGGGTACATCTTATCGGATACTTTAGTAAGAATGAGCAAAAAAGACTGAAGCTGCATTTTGAAAAAATCCAAAACAAAATGATATGAGTTTACAACATTAATTTCTTTAGGAATAAAAATTTATTTATGTTGTATAATAGTGAGTGTGGCATCGAGTTATTGTAACTAAATGTCTGAGGATATTTGAAATCAGGACAACGTCGGTATATCAGCTACACATACAAATGTACAATGTTTGATTCAGGTGTGTCAGTTTTTCTTGTGAATCGTTGCAGCATGTTAGGAATAAAAGGTAATTTGATTTAATTCCTTCCAGAAAATACTATGTCTATGTCAGAATTATTTTCAAATGGCTGCCACTTAAAAAAAAAATTTTTTTTAAAGAGACATAACTGTATTCGTCTGTATATATTCCCTTCCTTTTGATTGGAACAAAAAATATTTTGTAGAAACAAAGACCCGGCATAGTTTAAAAAAAAACGAAAAGCAAAACAAATTTCAAGTAAATATACTACCGGGCAACGGCAGAACACAAGTTCTTCTAGTATATAATAAAATACTTATATTCAACATATTTGATACTCCTGCAACATCAGGTAGGTCTTCTAGTGACTCATAAAACAATTATTATTTATAATTATCATTATTATAAGACAAAACATTTTTGTTTAAGGCAAGTACATTTTCAATAGAAGTCTAGTTAATCTTTCTTTAATATAAAAGTCTGAAGGGGTAGTAAGAGATGACCTTCGTAATCTTTAAGTAACATTTCATTTGTCTGAAAAACAGTTTAGAACTAAAGGTCAAGGGGCGTTTTTAACACTAATTCTCAACTAAGAGTATTTAAAAAAGATTTTTAAAAAAAGAAGAGAGGTAAGAAAAGAAAAAAATCTCTCAGATAATTTTCAAATTCAAATTGACTGTGTATACAGCAATTTATTTATCTTTAAAATTTTACAAAAAAATTCAGTATTGACTATGAATACAGCAACTGTATTCACAAAAATAACCTTGCATATACAGTAACTACTGTTTCTGACTATGACCTGGCATAATCTTGTTGCGCAAACTCAAATAGCCATAAACAATTATTATTCAAACTTTGAAAAGAATAGATGAGAGTAATTCGATGAGTAGATGTAGAACAGTTGGGGTAGCAGGGTCAGCTGGCAGGCAAAGGAAAACATGGGAGGAAATGATAAGAATGAATTTGAGAGAAAGCGAAATAAAGATCTGGCCAGATATAGGTTAGTTTGGAAGTCAATTTCAAAAAGCCGTCCAACATATGCCAGCATGTATCAGAGACGGTAAACCAAATATGATGATAATGATGATGCTGAAGGCAGGTTTGTTTTTTATTTAAGATTTCCAAATTTTTGAATGGTAAGGATGAAAGATAGCATTTTGATGACTTGATAAGAGAAGATAACTCAGTATTTGACTATTCACGTATAAGGTATTCCTACAGTGCAGAACATTTTTTGTTAACGTTTCGGTTGTTGTATTTTTTTTTTAGTGTTAGGTGTATGTTTGTTTAGGATTATAATAACATCACTGTTACATATACCGTGAGTGTATATTAGTGGTTGCCTTTAAAATTTGCAAATTAACAAACTCCATTTTTAGTGTACCTATCTTAAGATAGATACACTAAAAATGGAAAGTTGAAGCACTCAATCTTTTGCTTTATTTATTGTACAACAACATAAAATTTTATTTTACAACTTCTCCGTATTGAAATGTATAGTAGCCATTAAGTTAATGTATTAGTGTTATTTGTATTCTTTCAAAAACAGAATATTTTATTCAATTAGCTAGCTGTACTTGAGATGCAATGAAGTTATTTTAGTTTTTAATTTGTTTGCATATTTTTTAACTTACACATAAGACATACAATTTTAGTTGTAAGGTAGACAACTCCTATTATAGTTTTTTTTTTTAATTTAAAATATGAGTTCCCCCCCCCCCCCCCATTTTTAAGTGGTTATTTTATAATGTTTCATATTTCCAGTTGTCTGGATTGAACTAAGTAATTTAAAAAATAAATTGTAGCAAAATACATTACCATATTGCCAATAACATGGTACCGAAATAACAAATGAAAAATGGCTAGTCAGAAACAAAGTTTGCTTTGTTAATTTGGGTCTGACAAGATAACGTTATATGTTAGATTAAGTTAAGGGGGAAAAAGGATCATAAAAAAAGAAACAAAGAATAGATTTTAATTTTATATACTTGATCAGTCAAAAGTATATTTTGGATACCTAACATTACAGCTTTTTAAGAATATAAATTTTTTCCCCGATATTTTGGTTAATTCATTCTACAACCCTTTTCCTGTTGCATTGTTCGTCTCGGGGACTGGGAGATGAAGGTGTTCTCTTTATTCTTTTCTTGTATGAAAGATTTAACTAACTAGATGCTATTACTTAACTAATGAAGCTCTAATTTATTAACTAGGAGTTGCTTGTAGATTATTTTCATAAGAGGGGTGAAGTATCTTAGCATCCTTATTTTTCAGGGCCTAACATTATGTGTTGCTTCGCTAAAATTCTGGCAGCACCTGAATCAAACTTTTCGTTTTTGTTTTACAGGGCTCCTCTACAAAAGATCCGCTTATTCCAATCTGGACATTTACTTCCATTTTCAAAATTTATTTTCTAAAGATTTCAAAAACTAAATCTATTAACAAATTTGATTTTTTTGCAAATAAAGTAATATATTTTAAAAATAAATTTCAAAATTAGATTAAGAACAACAATTCTGTAGAAAGTTTTAAGATTGAATTTGATGAATTCAGAAATAATGGTTAAGAAAAAAATAAATAAATTACTAGGGTATTTTTGGGGAACTATCAGATGAACCTGATCTGTATTCTGATATTGTATTAGTATTATATGTATAATATTATAATGTGTTGAGTTCTTTTTTTTAAAAGGTTATTATGACAAGATAGTTAAAAGTGAGATGCCCAAAGAGGCATAACAAATAAACAAATATATAGATTTCATGAAGATGTTTTCAGACGTTTTCTTTGTAAAATTTGGCAACATATTTTTCTTTGTTCAGAGAAAACAACACGACATGACGTTAAAGTCTGCATTAACTTGCTTTATACACCCAGAGGATATAAACCAAAAATGGAACAAACCGTATAGAATAACTGATGCATTACTGATTTAAGTGTTGCTTTTTGTTAGGGATATTTTTATGTATGTCTGTTGTTCCTATTGTACGTTGCCAGAATCTGACAATATATCTGAGGAAGTCTGTAGAAGGAATAAACAAAAATGTTTAAAATACAAGCATTTAAAATAAGTATCTGAACAAATCTTTGATAATAACTTCTTTAAATCGTAGTAGTATTCAATGGTACTAAGATTATAGGTAGTATTTAACATCACTCAAGTTATAGTCACCCAACGGCACTGAATTTATAGGCACTATTTAATGGCACAAATTATAGAAGTACTCAAGCTTTGTGCAGTATTCGAGAGCGCTCACATTATAGTTTAGCCTGACGAGCCCCTTGAAGTGAAACACAAACGTTTCTTACCATTAATTCACCGATGCTTTAGTTGTAAATTAAAATGTGTTTTTCGGTTAAAAGTGACGAATGTCTTCACATTTTAATTTTTTTTTTTAAGCAGAAAAGTATGTAAATTATAGGTGGTAATCTCATTTTTTTATGTTTTGATTAGTCCTTCATCTTTTTTCCACAAATGTATTTTGACAAAGAACAGAGGACTGTCCGAAATATGAAAAACATAAAAGCATATAAATTATAGGTGTTAATTTAATTTTAAATGTGTTCTCATGTTTTTCATTTTTTTATTTTTTTTCGATGTGAAGAAATTCATCATTTTTAGACGAAAAACACTTTAAATTACAACAAAAGCATACATGGATTAGTCATCTTTATATATATCAATTTTATGCACATAAAATACATCCATGGACACGTGTTTCTGACTATCAAACGTCAATTAAGTTATAAATATATATATATATATATATATATAAATTTAATTGTTTTAAAACAGCAAAAATAAAAATTATTATGCTAAGTTTTATGACAGCCTCAATTGAGAATAGAAAAGGAGAAACAATTGCCATTGATTCAGCTACGATAATCTGTGGTACGTTTATTATGAATGGGTATACTAAAATTGATTATTGAATCATTAAAAAAAAACATTATCTGATTCAGTTTATTATAAGGAACATTTTAATACAACAAGTGTTTCGAAAATCTCTACCGAATTTGAATTTAAATATTTACATCATCACCATGAAGGGTATTTTTTATTTATTTTAACATCATGACAACACTAAACAAATTTTTATTAAAAAATATTTTAAACAAATATTTTGAAACCCATAATATAAGTTTAATAAAAGAAATTATAATGTTAAATAAATATAAAATTCTACACAAGTATTAAATTATAAGATTATAAATCTAAATGTTTATATAAGATAACAAAATGTAAATATGTATTCATCGACTGCCAAAGATTAATTTATTCAATTAATTGTGAAATTAAGCTTTTTAGTTAGAAATTCCAAATTAGAATATTCATTTATTTTAAAGTAAAAATATTAAATTTTAAAAACGAATATAAAAAAGTAAAATTTTTCTCTCCAAATTAAATTTACATACAAAAAGAAAAGTTGTCACAATTGAGTAACTTTATTGATCCATTTAATACAAAACCTTAATTGAATGTGTCATACGACGCTGTAAAAATAATGAGGACAAACAAATTGAAAATATAGTCAAGTAAAATTTATAATCTTTAAATTAAAATTGCCATTTTGAATAATACGAATGTCCCTCACATTAAAAACAAAGTTTTAAAATCATTTAGAAAATAATAAGTTGTCCTGTTTACGAAACAAACAACAACTAAATTATACACAGAAATGTTTACATTTAATTACATATTCTATAGCTATTAGAATAAAATTACAACACAAAAAGAATTAAATAAAACAAAAATAAAATTATGTACTTTTATTTAAAACAAAAATATGAGGGTGAAAATAGTTCTATACATACTTTTATCAATAAAAAGTAGTTCTATGTCCAAATTCTCTATTTTTAGTGCTGTAATAGTGAATGTGGAATCTGCATTATAATTAAATGTTGAGAGATATTTGACACCAGGACGATGTCAGGTACATCAGTTACACATACAGGCACACACATCTATAAAACTCATTCGCTAAAACTACCCCCTCCATACACATGCATAAATGTATATCAGGATTCATATACTGTTCATTTCACTAGCAATTGTACACTAATTATTATATGTATTGAACATGTGCCTTTGACGAGTTGTAGTGCACCTGAACACAATCATTTAATTATAATAATAATAATTATATATATATATATATATATATATATATATATTCAGATATTTTCTGACCAAAAAACACAAAATCTCATAAAAAGTAAAATTGACTTTTATATAAAAAAATTACTGAATTTATCATTGTTAATACAGACGAGAAATTTATAAAAACAAAGTCCAAGTTTTATCAATAAATGAATCTTCAGATTAAAAAAAAACAAACTAAAAACGAACTTACTTCGGACATTATTTACGAAAAAAAACCAAAAAACGCTATTCTTTTTTTCTTTTCCGCTTTTTAAACGCAATATATGCTGTGAACAAAACAGTTACATATTTGCCACTGTTTCTTTTTTTTTTCAAGCTAAAGAGTTTAATATTAACATAAAAAGAATCGAGTTTTCTTTAAAAAATTTTTACCCCCACCCCCCCCCCCTCCAAAAAAACAACAAAAAAAAAATTATAAGCATATACACACATACACGGAAATAAAGTTATGTTCAACATATTTGACTTCAGGTAAGTCAGCTAGTATATATATATATATATAGAATGAGTAGAAATAAATAAATTTCCTACATTATTTATTACAGTTCCAAGAATTCAAGATCAACAACGGTTAGACGCACGATCGTTTCCGAGACGTTTAAGAATTGTTTTTAATTACTTATTTTTATACATGAATTCCAATAAATCTCTTCTTCAGTGCATCATATGAACGGTCACAAATAGAGGTTCAGTAGTAACATCAACTTATCCCACCTATTTTCTGAACATATGTTATTATACAGAGAATGACAAAAAAGCATACACATAATTTATATATATATATATATATATATATATATATATATATATATAAGCAAAAATGATAAAACAAATGTAAAGTTATATACTTTACAAGTTTATTATATTCAAATAGTACAACAGAGAATAGTTTATAAAAAAGTCCTTTAAACCATGATTTTTCAAACAAACCCGTTCTTTCATCGAAAGAAAGAAAAAAAAACAATTATTTAACAAACATTGTTTTACATCATTAATTTGAAAAAAGTTTATCAATCGGTTTATGAGTTCTGACCGAACAAGAATTATATGTGGAACGGAGCTGAAAGTCTTTGTAATAATGAATCGCCAGATGCATTATGCAGTGTCAAAGGGTATCATCCATTGGAATATTATAATATAAAGGATATAATTGGGATATTAAAAAAATAGGTAAAAAGACAAATTTCAATATAAATATATGAAAAAATTGTATATAATATATATATAATGATTATCTAAATTCCAATAACCAAAATTCAGTCTTTTCTCATATCATTTATTTTTTTGCAATAGCAGAATTGAATATAGTCTTACAATTGTTTCACAACGTGCAAAAAGACAATCGTCAATTCTGCCATTGCAAAATATAAATGACAGGAGAAAAGACTGAATTTTCGTCATTGGAATTTAGATAATCATTATATATGCTCTGAAAGTTGTAACCTAATTTTCATTGAGCTTGTAATTTGAATAATTTGAGATGTCCTATTAAGGAATATATATATCGAAATAATATAGTCTATATAAACATAGACATATATATAATTACTTTTCTGGTACCAAAGGTACTTAAGCTTTATTTTTTATTTATATTTTTTAATGCAACTTTGATTCCTATATAATTTTATTGCTAGCTACCATATTGCAGAATGGTTCTTGGATATAGTGTTTAGATAGTATTATTATTATTTTTATTTTTTTTTATTATTGTTATAATTAATGTTATTTGATATGCAAATTACTATATCATACGGTAGTCTTAAGGGTAATATATTATTATTATTATTTTATCATTATTATATTTTTTTTTTTATGTATATATTAGTGATATTTTAAGCTGAATTATTTCGACACTTGATTATTGGGGAAATGGTCGTATAATCAGTACCATTGGAGAGCCATGAATATTATAACTGTCCTGTTTTTAAATCTCCGAAACAGTTACATGGTAAACAGCTGATGATCCCCGTGTTAATATTAGACGCTCAAGGTCTCCTGTTTTTGTTTCACTCTTAGATAATTAACCCCCCTTTTTTTTTCTTTTTTTTTTAATAATTTTTTATTTTTTTTATTTTACTTATATTTTTTCATTTATTAATTTTCCAACGAATGTTAAGTCTGCAATATCTTGGATTTAGTTAGTTTGTCTGGGAATTTAAACTGCATTTTACATTTTTTTTTAATGACTCAAAGCTTCTTTAGACTATATATATATATATATATATATATATATATATATATATATGTCTAGGTTTAATAATAAACATTTAATTAGAAAGAGAGAGAGAGCGATAGAGTTTGTTAAGTTCACAATAAAACAAAAAATCAAACTCATTCTAATGCATGCTTGTATTTACTCCCTTTAAGAGTAACACGCACACAAATCTATTTAGTCAATGGTATCACATATCCTTGTTGATAATGATATGTAATAAATGTAAATAGTGGAGGTGGAATGATCTCTAATCATAAAAAGGACGAATTAATTACTTTGACTTTAACTGCTCAGCTCATTATTTGAGCTTCAGGTTTAGTTATTCAAAAAATACATTATTTAACGAAACCAAACTATTTTTTATTATTCACATTCCACATAAATGGTAATAATAAATAGAATCCAGTATTTTCAGTTACGAACAGCAGGGAAATAATATTTCTGACTTCCTTCTGTCTCAAGAGATAATGGATATTCATTGAAAAGGAGACAATAAAAATGAAGCAAGGGTTATGCAAACTCTTGGTCAAGCATGGCTTAAGTACAGTGGCCAGAAGAAATCCAGGACAACCGGAAGTAATCTTAGGATAAACAGAGAAAGATTAGTGAAAGCTTTTGTTTTGCTCTAGCAAGGTTTAAGAGTCTTGTTTGCACTACTATTTCACCTAAATCTATTAGAGAAGGTGATTTTACAGGCAAATTAATAGTATTTTGTATTCCAAAATGATCACCCATTTAAGCACTGACCCGGCTCGACTTTGCAATCCGATGAAAACCAGTATTTCAATGTGATATAAGCAATAACTCCAGCCATGATAAGTAAGAACGAATTGTTTTGACCTTTAACTTTCTAGATTATTTTTTGATCTTCAGGTTTAGTTAGTCGATTAAAATATGTATTCCTCAGTTAATTCACTAATGTATTCTTCAGTTAGTTCACTAATATATTCTTCATTAAGTTAAAGGATGTATCCTTTATCTAAAGAATGTATTTTTTAATTAGTTAAAGAATGTATTTTGTATTATTTACTTAGTTAAAAGAATGTATTGTTTTAATAAAACAAACAGTATATATATATATATATATATATATATATATATATATATATATATATATATATATATATATTCTTTTACATTCACATTTTCCTTTAACTGCACAAAAAGAAAAGAATGGTATCCAGCATTTTCAGCTAAGAATAGCAGAAAAACAAATTTGCTGATAGGTAAAACATGACAAACTGGGTGAGTGTGATACACTTCAAAAGTCATCAAATACTTCAGCAGGGGGTCGATGCAGATTTTGGCAGGATATTTAAGAAACTATTGCAAACATGTGCGTTTAATGTAGATGCATATTAAATTTCAGTTCATCAAGATAAACTAAAACGTAGATTTTAATGACAATATTCATTTCCAGTTTCCATCGACCTGTGTTTTTCTACGATGGCTGTACAACATTATAATAAGAATTGAATAAGACAAGAGATCTGTTGAAGTTTATTGAATATCTCTTTACAAGGGGTAAGGGCGTATTAATATTTTCCGTCTTTCTTTCTTGCGAACCAGGGTGGAAGAAATTCACTGTTAATTTTTTCCTAGAGATGGGTAGTTAGAATGTTCTTGAAGAAGAAAATGAAAACCATTTTACTTAAAATATTCTTTATTCCTCTTAACTATATTAATATCCATTTTCATTTAGTAAAGAATAACTTCAGAAATATCTTCAGAGGGGGGGGGGGTCTAAATGGACCTTCCTACCAGGATCTTGCGTTACAAGTTTCCTTGCTAAACATCTTCAAGGAACTGTTTATCCAACTTCAAATCCTGTCCATGTCACATGATTAAATTAACCAATCAGATCCACTTCACGTATACGGTGTCACAGCTGAGCCTATGGTCAAACTGTCAATCATTCTCCTAATATAATAATAGCTGTTGTGTATACGTATATTTATTTACATATTTGATGCTGCTGTCAGTATTTTCTGCTAACAGTCCCATCATATTAATGTAGACAATCAGGGTAGATGGTAGCTGTTTCATCAAAGAAATTTTGTATGTCTCCTTCTTACTCGCCTTTCTTGTGATTTTTTTATCCTTTCTCAAACTGAGCAAATTTAAATTATTAAAATATATATATATATATCATATATGCTCGCTGTACCTACTCAGCAATGTGTGGTGTATTTACTTGCAATTTGCTTTACTTTCCATCTTTTTTTTTTTCTTAAATTTTATATGTTCTTTTCAAAAAAAGGGAAGTAAGTCTGTGTAATGGACGAATACAGAGTTACATCCTTCTTTTTCCCTAAAAAAATATATAATTTTTCTCTTCCCAACAAAGGAATACACGAGTTGCCTTCCTTGTTTTAAAAAAACGTTGGCTATACGAAAACAAATCTAACCGGATAAATTATTTTCTGGAAAGAAAATTCGAATTACATTTTATTATAAAAAAAATATATATATGTATTTTTGACGATTTAAATCATTTTCAAATCATGTTCCAAATAAAAAGTATACACAAAGGTATTATAGTTGTTTACAGCTGTTTTAAGGCAATGTTTAATTTAATATAAGATATAAAAATATACCAAATAGGAATTTGTTTGTAGTCGCTCAATGTAAAATATCAATAAAGAAACACGAAAGTAATTTTGATGAATATGATGTAAATAGTTCATTGCTTGAATGTAAAATAAATGTTTTTATGATATAAAAATGTTGCCTATTTTGTCAATGCTAAATTGGTTTGTTCAATAAAATTTAACATTTCTCTCCTGTTTTTGATGGAACTGGTACTTTAGTAACTAATAACATTTTCCATTTGGCAACCTATATTTCTACACTTAATTCGAAATTCATATTGCTCTAAGTAATATGTAACAAGTTATCTGAGGTTAATCTAGAATTGTTTGTGAACGGAGATATTTGCTAAGTCTTAATTTCCTGGAAGATACAAATGCCTTACATTCAAGAAACATGACTACCTCTGTACACATTCTGATGATTGCATCAACATGTGTAAAACAGAGATCGTAGATTAGAAATTTACGCTGTTACAAGCAACTTTCAGTAGTGGAGAGTTGGCTGAAAAAATGTCTAACTCCTGAATTTGACTCTCCAGCTATGAGTTTACACTCACGATCGAAGGCTGGTGCGTGATTATTTTATTATTAAACGTTTTCTCCGCTAGCTGCAGAATACGTACTAACATGGCTGAGTGTCCTCCAAGCTTTACGATCTTGGGCTTAGGTGTTCGCTTGTCTCATGTTCCTGTTCGTCCATTCACAGACGTTGTTTATCCATCTTTTCTTTTGTCTACCTTTCCACCAGCTTCCTTGTATTATGCCTTCAACACATATTTTGAATAGTCCAACTTAACTGGAACGCTTAATGTGACTAAACAATCTCAAGACTTTACATTTGCCGACTGAGGATATTGATGGGATCCCTGCCAGTGAGTTTTCGTAACTCTGCGATACTGATGTGATCAGATAGTTCATGATCAGTAATGAAGTACATGATGTGGTTTTGGAAAGTTTCTACTGGTGTGTGATACTTAGCGTTAACTTTAGCTAATTGGAGGAATCTAACAATACAAACTCAACAGAATGATAAAGAGGACTCCAAATTCTACTACGAGTTATCTTATCGCCAACTTGTTTCCAGGGTTGCAGAGATCGAGTCGAAGGTTTTGGAAGGAGTCGGAGTCAAACTCGTAAGAATGCTAGGAGTTGGAGTCATATTTTTTTTAAAATCTGTCTCCGATTTTTATTAACTATTTGAAGACATTAAAATAAGGAGTTGAAGTCAGATATTTTGGAATTTGGGGAGTAGGAGTCAGAATTTTTGGAATTTTAGGAGTCAGAGTCGGAGACGGACCTTATACCTTCCGACTCTGCAATCCTGCTCATTTCAAACGTAGTCTAGCTCAAACTGCCATAGCTAAAGAAAAATTAAATTTCTGCGTTTTTCAGAGAACACCTAAGTTTTTAGCTTCCCACACAATCGAACAACTGCAGGATCCAGAAAAAAATGGTACTGAAATCTAAATGTGTAGTTTGTTTTAATGTTGAGAACTTTTTGATCAATTTTATTACCGATCTTTTAAAGCTTTTAATCCTGCCGAAAGGATGACATTAAACAGTGTTCAAATATCCACTAAATTCTATTGTTGAAACTTGACATTTCTTCAAAACATCTTCCTTTTCTTTTATCAGGAATTTCTTAACTGTAAAGAAAATTCTCTTTATTTCCTTTTTAGATATTTCAACTCAAGTCATACATCCGGGTGGTCTTCTTTATGGGTTTTCTTTTTATTACATTCTAATGTTGGTTTAATACTCTCCTCTGATAATGTACTTTTGTATATGTTGGTTATACATACATGCCTGCATTCATATGCACATAGCTATGATGTCACTCTACACTATCCATTGCATTCCAAAAAATGTGTCATAGCAGCATAGATTATTTATTACTCCATAAGCACAATCTAACATATAAAGAAAAGTCGGTTGGATTTTAAAAGTTGGTCCTAAATAACATTTAAGCTGACAAATCAAACATTGTTTCTGACTAGTCAATTTTCATTTCATATTGTTGTACCACCATGTTATTGACATTATAATAATGTACTTTGTTAGAATTTATTTTTAAAATTACTTAGTATGGTTCAGACAACTGGTAATATGAAACATTCTTAAATAATAACCTAAACATAAAAATCAGCTTACGTTAGTAAAGGGAGGATAACTCATATTTTAAATTGAAGAATATAATAGGAATTATCTATCTTACAACTAAAATTTTACTTCTTTTTCTGCATAACTTTAAAAATGTGAAAACAAATAAAAAATGTTAAAATAATGATTTTACTGCATCCCAGGCAACAGAATGACCTAAATAAATAGTGACAACAGTATTCCATATATATTTTTAAACAAATCAATTGGATTTTCGAATTCCTACCTAAATAGCAATCCGTCTGATATATCGATATTTGATCCAGACTAGCCTACTTTTTCGTTTTCTTCTTCCACTAAGTTATTGGCACAAATATAATAAGATATAAATGTATCTGTTTGTTGTAAAGAAAATATTGCTTTTCACAAATTCCTCGACTAGTTGAGTCATCTCAAAACAGCTGCTGACATTTTGTATGTTGTTCAGACCATGAAAAGTGAAATGTAAACCACAACTCATTAAATGAATTAATGAATATCATTCACATTTTGTTATTTTTCTTTTTCCATTTTCATATGCTATTGGTCTACTCACTACTTACCCTCATATGACGTTATTGATACTATATGTAAGCTATAAGTATTGGTGATAAAAACATAACTAAAAAAACAAAACAAAAAAAACTCAAATTACACTGAAATAATTGTGTTCATATGACTTAATCTTTTTTCGCTAATGTAGGGCATTACCACCATCAAAAAATAACTTTAGAAAAAGATCCCTATCTACAAAAGAGATTTCATTTCCACACTGCCACCCCTTACAGGATTATTTAGGTTTTATCTCAATCTTACAGTGATTTCAGCTTAAACAAAGCATAAAATATATATGGGGGTGAAGGTGACAGGTCAGTTAAAATATTGTACCAAATATTATGAGGTGATATTCGGAGTGAAAAGCCGATTTCAAACTATAGAAAGAAATTATTTTTTTTAAACATTTTGAGATTCAATATGAGAATTTCGGGGCCAACATTTTCAGTGAGCAATTTGTTTAAAATAATTCTTGTGGTTTAAATGAATAGAAAATTGGGGATTATTTTTACTAATTCCTGCAATAAAAGAGAGAAAAAGCAGGAAGAAAATATTGAAGACAGTAATATAAGGCCATCTCTTTCTCTCTCTCTCTCTCTCATTTTTTTCTTCAACTCCGGCAGTCACAAGACTTTTATCTAGCAAATACTGACTAAAACATTCTACCACAACTACAAGTTTTCCTTTCTTCTTGTGTGCCTAACACCAAATGGAATTTCCATGAACAGAGTTTCTTTCCAAGAACCTTTCATCTGTGGAACATGTTACCACAGGATTGTTTCCTTGCATTCTTCATGGTCATCTTCAAATCCAATGGCATCAAATACACTTGTCATAAGCCATTCTCATAAAATATTAAAAATCGCCGGGCTTAAAGATAGAAAGCGAGACCGCACGCTATCTATGCTCCTACATTTTTACACTGACATTCCTTCATTTGCTTCAAACAGGTTTCTGGCATTACCATCGAAGTTCACTGATCGTGTCACGGTTCACGTATCCTTATTTCCGTTTCTCTATTCTCACAAATGTTCTGTCAAATTTAACTTATTGAATTTTCTGACAACTTACTTCCTATGGCTATATGTCTTAAATCAACCCAATACCATTCAATATATTACAATATGATAGATGGTTGCTTTTACAACAAAGAGATTTGTACTTAGACCAAATTACTATATTAACAAAACATGTCAATCGTGAGACTGCATACCTCTGTCTGACAATGTAAGGATGGGCCAAAGTCTTATCTGGGTTTTACTTCTCCATATTGTATGAAGTATTCCTGAAGTTATGTCATGGAAACGTTGATAACTCAAAAACTATTTATCTGATCAGGCTAAGATTTTGAATTGTGATCACTGTTATTAAAGAGCATCAGATCAATACATCAAATTTTGAAAAATTGGAAGTTAAACTTCCATCAAAATTTCGATCGTTTTTCCAAGTTCAAAGATAAAGCTCAAATAAGGTGCGGTACTTAATTGGCTACAATATGGGCTAAGTAGCGAGTCTCGATGATGAAAAAAAACAACAAATTTATCGCCAAAAAATGTGACTAGCATAGCTGTACATAAACAAACAAATAAATAAACTTGACCAAAAACACAACCTTCCTGGTGAAGGTAATTATAATAATATAAACATCAACTTATGTTAAGTTTTACTAAACTATTCTGATGTTACAATCTCATAAATAAGTGTTGTCTTGTCTTGTTTTGAGTCATCCATCAATTGATGGTCAAACATTCTAAGTCCATGCACCATAACGCTCGCTCACTCATTGCGGCCAGAAGCTCCAATCCCAAGAGGTCAGTGTCCTTTTCTAGAAGTATTGATTGTACTGTTATAAGCGTTAATAATAGTAATATGCAAAATAAAAAATGTTGTTGTCACTTTCATCAATGAATTGAATCTCTTGTAGCTGATTTATTTGATCCAGACAAGAATCACAATCTTTGTTTATGAAACAATAGATTTTTTATGAATTAAAAAAAAATAATAATTTTCTGAATAAGCACATGAATAAACAACTGAAAAAATGAAAACTAATGACCAATACAAATTATTTCTTGTGACCTAAAACTTTTGTGTTAGCCATTTAGAAATTTGCTTTGAATTTGGGTATCAACATTCATAGAACAATTAAAATTCAGAGTGATCCTTTTATAACTTTTATTGTGAGGGACAAACATAAAGAAGGTCATTAATAAAATAATGATACCTTATTGTTTCATCTTAAATGATATCAGTAAAAAAAAAAGCATTTTATGATGTAAAGCGGAAAACAAATGTAGAATACAATATTAGATTGTTGTATTTAATCTAAAAAATAAAAATAAAATAATGGGAGAAACTTATATTTATTATTATAGGAAAAACAAATCATAAATTATCGTTATATAGAATATTCAGTGACCTATTATAGAAGGAATGGAACATGTTTCCATCAAGCTCTCTAAAAAATAAGAGTGAGCTCAAAGGGTAAACAATTTCCTTTAAAACTGATTATTCAAAGAAAAACAAACACTTCCATTAAAAGTAAAATTAAGTTTACATATTTTTTTTTAATAAATTTTAATAGTAGTTTATGGTGGATAGTCCGAATCAAGAATCTGCAATTTTTAAAAAGTTGGGAATCAGAGTAGATTTTTTGCAACTGACCATGTTTGTTTTTTCAGCATTGACAGTTTTTGCAGGAATTGATGTCATTTTTATATATATATATATATATAGGGTGGGCAAAAATAAGGGTCCTATTTTAAAAAATTAATAACTTTTTTATTTATTGATTTAAAAAAATTTTTTTTTTAGAATAAGTAAAGGACCCCTTCCGAAGCAAGCATGAGCCGTATTAGCCCTAAGGAACGTATCCTCATTTAGAAAACATTATTTTTGCTTAAAAAAACTCAAAAGTGTAAAAAACAATACTTTAGTTTTTGTAAGTTTTAAGAAGTGTTTTTCGGCTAAAATTTGTTTTGTTTATTTCAAAAAATCTCGGAAGGGTCAGTCTACACACACATAAAGTTTGGTGAGTTTAACTTTTATTTTGTGGAAGTTATTCAAATTCAAGTTATTCAAATTTAAAGATAGGACCCTTATTTTGGCCCACCCTGTATATATATATATATATACTCAGTATTTTGGGCGTTGGATCTTTTCAGACGACTATCCACCTCTGATAATAATAATTGGAATATAATATTGAAATTTGAAGGCATACAAAAAAAAGTGACAAAACTAATAAAAAGAGTAAAAAAATTACAGTTACAGGAGAGATAGGAAAATTATAATTAACTAATTTATTACAAAGAGTGAGAGATGATTAAATTAAAATTTTTAAAATAATGAATGGAATTTCTAACTGTGATGGCCATTTTTAAAATATTTGTCCTCACCCGGAAGGTTATTTTCAAGGCAGATTTCAAAACCTAGATCTATTAACAATCACCGACTGTCATGGCTGATAGCATCCTTCCCGAGAGTCCAACATTTAAACTTCTTGGTCTAACATTCACCGGTAACATGAATTGGAATAAACACATAAAAGATACTGCCAAGTCTGCTGCAAAGAAAGTGGGCTCCCTCTACCGAGCTAGAAAACTTCTCACACCTGCCAGTATCCAATACCTCTATAAGCCACCATTTGCCTGTGCATAGAATATTGTTGCCACATCTGGTCTGGTGCACCAATCCCTAGCCTTTCCCTCTTTAGACAAGGTATAAAAAAGAGTATTTAACCTAATAAGTTCTGCACTGTCTACCAAACTCCAGCTCCTGTCTAATCGCCGTAATGTTGCACCCCTGTGTTTGTTTTACAAGTACTTTCACGGAATGTGCTCCCAACAAACTTACTACATTTGTACCTCCTCAACATAAATATCATCCGACTAGTAGTAAAATCCCACCCATTCACTGTAGAGGTCCCTAGATGCTAGAAGATTTTCTAATAGCTTCTTTCCTCGACCGTTTGCCTTTGAAATTCCCTCCCTGCTCCCTGACTGTACCAGCATGCCAAAATTTAAATGTAATGTGAACACATATCATGCTGTCCAACTCCCCATTTAGGATGCCCCCTATAAATCTGGCCCCTAATCACAATAGCCCCTTGAGTCTCAATGGCAATGTGGCCCCTTGTTTGGGATGGGTAAAGAGAAAAAAAAATTTTATTAAAAAAATTAATTTTTTTGCTAATAACGTAATATATTTTTGGAACAGATCGGATGAAAAACAGCAATAGCATAGCATATTTTAAGATGGAATTAGATGAATTTAGAAGTAATGGCAAAACAATGAATTAAGGAGGCATTTTTGGGAACTATCGGATGGCATATTTAAAAGAATTTTATCTGTAGATTGATATTGTATTAATAGTGTAAATGTTCTGGGCAATGTTTTTCTTTTTTTTAAGAGTTGAGAAGATGAGTAAAAAAGAGATACTCAAATAGGCATAACCGACAGATAATAATTATAATAATAACAACGATAGTTAACCTTTTTTCTACCAAAATTATGTTTTTATGATGAATAAAATAAAATAATTTAAATTTAAACTTGAATTTCACTTTCTGTAAGTTCAGCTTCGAAATTGTTTATTTTGAATATTTGCAGAAGCAGCATTAAACAAAACTTTGGCATTTCTATTTCTTATCTAGTTTGGGGTGCTTCATGAAAATATGATCCAAAAAAAATCATGATAAAGTAATCAAACCTCACACTGGGGAGTGTATTTATATATAGATTACAGATTCTTACATCTCGTGGAAAGAAAGAAGAACGGACGTTAAACGCATTAGAAATAGCTTATATGATGAGCATAGACACTATCATGTTTTGACATCATCTTTGGTGGTCTGGTCATGTGATCAGGCTGAGTGGCACAAGAATCCCAAACCTAGTCTTTTACGTGGAGCTTTCGATTTGCTGGAGTCACTGCTGATGCCCACTTAAGAGATTCAAAGGTCTTATAAAGGCAAACCCGACTAATGGGTCAAGTAAACTCAAAAGATCTGGAGGCACTGGTCAACGACAGACTAAGCTGGAAGGATATTTCAAATAGAGCCTGTTTAGTGTCTGAAAGAAATTAGAAATAAAGAAAAGACATAGAAAAGAAAAGACATAGAAAAGAAAAGACTGACAGACATGAATCAACTTATCAAGCAATCTCCTCAATGCCCACGAAAGCTCCATTCATCTACAGACACATATAAGAGAGAAGAGATGAGTTTGAAGCATATTTAGTCTTTTTGACGAATGGACCAATGACAGATCTAGCCAAATCACCCGGGTGTAAAAATATTGAACATAAACAATAACTTCATTAATTGACGGTCTATATTGAAAACACAGGCTGTAACGTTGCTTTCATAACATGCAGTAAGGTAAATAAATAGTATAAGTGACATGTCAATTAAATATAGAGCGCAACATTTGATATCATAGAAAAGCTTTTAGATTATAACGGAATGTGTCCCTCAGTTGGTCTTACTTGAGATTTTTATTATTATTTTTTTTTTTCATCTTGTCTCATGCTGAGGTTAGACGCTCTGTCAATGACTTCCAACTTCAATTGTCTGTTGCCATTTCATTTGTGTCACCTGCCAAGATTGGGTTGTCATCAATTGATCCCCTCTATGTCTTAAGTGGCCAAGCACATGGCTTTGAGCCATTGACATCAATGTGGGATACACTTTGGAGCGTTTCAGACGACTGACGGCGGGTGACACGAGCATACCAGTTGAGACACTGTTATGCGACATACTTTCTTATTGGGCCCTGCAGAGTGAGATTGGCGATTGTTATCTATCTGATGTGCTGCAGCCAGAATCGTGTCATCTTGGCGTTTCAAAGCAGAAAAATATTTCATAAACCTGATGGGAATTGAAACCAAATGTTAGACTGCATGCCTCAAAGTTTACCAATATGCCAAGCTAAGATGTTATACTTTTTAAAAGATTGGTTCTTAATCACCTGTTACCCCCGATTTGGAATCATGAACTCACCCAGATGTAAAGAGATATTTAATTTGACATTTATCTGATGTTGCTGAAATTTTCCTCTTAGTTTTATGAAGGGTTTTTATTTGTGTTCATTTCACTTTTGATTCTGTTTTCTACTTTCTTTCTATTTATTATTTTCTTTCTCACTTGTGTTCTATTTGGTTTAAAAGCCTATGATTTTTTGTGTGTGTGTGTCTATGTATATTTCTATATATGAGGCTGAGCTGTTAAAGATGCCACAATTTCTAATCTTTCATCAGAAAGTCTTGGATGCAAAGATTACTTGTGTCATTAAGAGGTTTAACATTTGCGGCTCCTTTGGTAAGTTTCTGAAAATCATATACTACAGGTCAACCCAAAACTTGTGAGTGAAATTGGGTACAATGAAACTTGTATGGAAATTGTCAAATCGCATGCAGCTGCTACCAGAGTTGAACTCATATGAATGCTAGGAGTTAGAGTCGGATTTTTTAATCTCCGAAGAATCAACAGACAGTTTGAATACTGGAAGACTTTAAAGTAATGAGTTAGAATAGTATTGGATATTTTGGAATTCTAAAAGTTGGTGTCAGAATTTTGGGAATTCTAGGAGTTGGAGTTGGACCTTATACCTTCCGACTCCGCAATTCTGACTGCAACACATGGGGCCCATTTATAAGTGTGTTATTATAGGATATTTTTTTCCATGATAGCAAAAGTAGTACTGAGTATTGTTTTTTGTTTTTTATACTCTCATCATATCGAAGTTATAATTCTGGTATTGTGCCAACCCTGCCTACTACCTACGTCATGTTTTGTGATATCTAAGCTCAGTGGAATTTCTACAGGTGCAGCTTTAACACAAGTGAATAGAGAGAGCATCTTAATGCATGTTTTAAGTCTTAACTGCTCTCTGCAGACTGAACTGAAGAACATGGATAATAAAAGACGCAACCCATTTCCATTCAAACCAATACAATGTACAAATAAGTTAAACAAAAGAGTGCGTATCGAAAAAGCACTTAAAAACATAATAGTTGCATCCATCTCAGATCAATTAACACATTGTTTAATAAATCTCTTTAATTAAATTTATAAAGTAGACCCTGAGCACAAAAATGATATTACCATCTAAATTACTAGATGGAGAGGAATTGTCTTATAGAGTACAAGTTAACAAAGTGGAAGTAACATAATGGTTATCGGCAAACAAAATTACCAGATTGTTAATACAATATCTAACATATAAAGTTATCTTGTGAGTTGGGACTAAATATCATTTAAGCTGACACATCAAACTTTCATTCTGACTAGCCAACTTTCATTTGTTATTGTTGTACCATGTTATTGGTACTATAATAATGTACTTCACTAGTTTATTTTAAAAATTATATAATCTCACCCGGACAACTGGTAATATGGAAACATTTTTCAATTATGACCGAAAACTTCAAATCAGGAAACGGGAATAACTCATTTTTTATTTGAAGAATTGTCTCCCTTACAAATAAAATGTTATTTGTTTTTCTGTGTAAGTTTAAAAAATGGGCAAACAAATAATAATTAAAAACTAAAATGACTTTACTGCATTCCGGGCAATGCCAGATAGGTACAATTAGTTGATATATACATTATTAGTGGGAAAAGATTTCTTAGGTCAGTCGGAATCGGGCATTTAAAAATGTCAGTAGTCTGAATCGGAGTCTAGTGTTTGAGTTATCAACTCCATAGGCCTGTAAACAAAGGTACAATATATATATATATATATATATATATATATATATTGAATTTTGTATAATGGTACCTACCCAAAATTGATATGGTTTTTAATTCTGATCTTGTTTTTATAAGTTACTAAAACAAGAAAGAAAAAAAAGAAAAGAAAAAAAAAGAAAGAAAAAAAAAAGTTATAAATTTTTTTTTTTCATAATTTATATCAATGTTATTTTGTTATTAGTCCACCTAAGCTTTGAGTCAGTTTGAACAGATACAAGAAAACAATTATTTAACACATTATTTATGTCTCATAAATAATGTAAATTCGGCAAAAAAAAAAAAAATGGGTCAGTATTTTTTTGCTCCAGATCCTAAAAAAATAATGGGTATTTGTTCTCAAACCGTTACAGGCTAACGAAAGAAGAAGGCTAAAGACAATCGGACTAAATTATTTAACAGAAAGGGAAAAAAAAACTTATGAATAATACTATTTTTGATTAAGGATTAATTAAACATACACAGCAACTATTTAAGTTCAAAATATATTTCATTTTCAAGACAGAATTTTGAGAAATGATTTTAAATAATGCCCAACTAATATTTAGATCTGAAATATTCATATAAAGATAATTACGTGGAATTACATGAATATTTATCAATTAGTTTACCATAAAATATAAAATTAAAAAGAATATTTAATTAATTCATATAATAAAACAAAATTAATAAAATAAATATCTTTTTATTAAATATTTGCAGGAACAAAACTATTATAAAATTATAGTAATCATTATTCATTTTATTGATATAGTTTAATCTGAAAACTTATTCTATTTCAAAATTGCAACTTTTTATTTTAAAATGTGCAACAATCTCAATTTTATTATTAAATACAGTGAACGTCTCGGGGGGGCGGGGGACGTTATGAAAAAAAAGAAAAGAAAAATGAAAAACCAAATTGGTAAAAAATAATGGTTCATTTATACAATAGTGGCATAGTTGAAAAATACTGTTTTTCTTTCTTTTTTTTAAGGAGCACACATGAACTTTTATCTTATAAAATTTAATTCTAATCAGATATTAGTTTCTACCTGCCAATTTAAAGGCTTCCATCGAAAATCACATTTGCATGTTAAAAGCTACAAAGTAAACACCTTTCCAAATAGCCGAGCATAATTCCAAAGTGATTTTGAAGCATTTAAACTGTCAATTTGAAAGCCATTTCTGACTAGAATTAAAGTCAGGTCACATGGTCTCTTTTTGCTCCTAAACCAAAGAAAAACAGTATTTTTCGACAACAGCATTATTTCTATTAATGAACCAAAATAATTTTCAGTTTTAGTTGGATATTTAAGCATTGAGGCAATTGTCTGCATTATTTAACATTGATTCATTCTTAATTGGTGTTTCTCTTTAGTCATTATTATTTTCTTAACGTGTCTTTTTATAAAGGACCAACTGTACCTACTCGGCGTTGTCTGGGAGTCTCTTTACTTTCGTTTTTGTTTTGCTTCTTTTTTTTCCCCCTCTTTAAATCGCATAAATATTTTCGAGTTTGTTGTTTGTGAAGTCTTTAATTCATAAATGATAAGTTAGAAGCCATAGGTTCTAAATCATCAAGTAGACCGGGGATGGGAGGGGGGGGGGCGATTATGTGACAAATGCTAGAAAGGAAGAAACTGGCTATGTACTGTCAGCCTTGTGTTTGTGAGCAACGAGGAGAAAAGAGTGAATATTAAAAGACTGCATAAAAAAGTGAGAAACTCTCGTAGTGTTGAGTTTTGTAGCGTATGATGCATTTGTTTTTTTGTCTAGTGTAGTCAAAGTTACAGGGAGAAAAAACAGTCTACTTTATATAGAAGATTAATGTTTGGTGCTATTCATTTGTAATTTTATTGTCCTATTTCCTTATATATATATACACACACACAAAAACACGCAAAAGAAGAACGAAGCTCAAAATAGGATTTTTTTTTTTATTTCGTTTTAGTTTACGCTATTGTATTCTTGATTTCAATAAATATTTAATAGTAAATAAAATAATAATTCGATGTGTAACTATCAAAGTTACATTGACACGAGAAGTACACACACGCACACGCACACGTGAAGTTCTCAAAATCTTATTTGTATAGATAATCAAATTTAATAAACCATATTTTAAATGTTTAAATATTCAGAAAATGTTTTTTCCTTTGTGTTAAATTTTCTATGTTAGAATCAATAAAGACACCCAATTGACACTGCGATCGGTATCGGAATCAAACAACGACTTTGGACCGGCACCACAAGCGGACGATCACAGCCTGTGCAGTAAACACACACAGATGCACGTTCATATTGTTTTATATTTAATATGATAGTTCCGGAAAATCAAAATTAAGCCAGATCTTTTAAGACAAAATGTGATTTCAAACAGATAAGGGAGACAATAATGACCTGCAATGCAGACCATAATGGTGTACATAAATAAATTATTTCCGATTCCGATTCTAAAATCGCCAAAAAAGTAGAATTTCATGGCTTATTTAGCGGAGAGTCCTCATCTACTTTTAAATGTAGATATAATTTTCTTTTTAATTTGACAAACTTCTCAATGTTTTCCCCTTTATGTATTGTATCCAAGATTTTGATAAACTCATAGTGAGATTTTCATCTATATTTTTCACTTGTGCCATTTTTTTCTTCGTTATCCATTTTATCATTAGTACCAACAATAAAAAATTATGTTTAAAAAAAAAAAAAAAAGATTTAAAGAATCATTTTTGGAATCAGAAATTAGGGTAAAAATTTTTATTCCGATTCTGATACCTTAAAAGGTTACGATTGTTTTCGATTCCCAATTCCGATTAATTGTCCCAGCAGTAGTTTATATTTCATTTAAAGCTTTTTATTTTAATTAAAAAAATGACAATTTTTAAGAGTATGATTAATATCTCTCACTTTATGTAGATGTTCACTCTATTTTACAACTTTTATTGTTACTCATGAAAGATCTATTTTTTATTATTTCAAACCCTTAATAAATATGGGCTTTAGTTCCAAGTAGCTCTCTGCAAAAACAAACGTTAAAGTCTGCATTAACGCTGTCACTATCAGAATTTTAATTTCAATATGATACTAGATATAATGGCACCACTGGTAGAAATTTTAAGTTGCATATTACAGACCTTTAAACTAGACAGAAAGCAACAGAACAATGAGAAAGGGAGAACCAAAAGTCAAATTAACATAATGCAACAGTCAAACTCCGGTCAAGAGAAAGGAAAGGGAGATCAAAGGATTGAATGGGTTACAAGAAGAAGATAGAAAGACAGAAAGAAAAGGAAGAAAATTTGAACAGTAAAATATTAAATTATGCAAATTCAATGTCATTTTTGTTTTTAAATTTCATACTATCATAATTTTATACATCTTTGGTATTGAACAGAAAAGATACTACACTTTGATCCTAACTCAAAGGCCAAGAAGGTGGATTCGAGTTTGAGTTTCAGACCAATGAATGTCAATGAAAAAAAATCACTCTAAATATCGAACCCTGACTAATTTTGTTTCTGGTGACCCCAGCCCCCCCCCCCCCTCCACCACCACCACCAAAAAAAAAAAAAGAATGAATATTAAAAAAAACAAAACAAGCCTTATATTTTGCCTGAGGCAATGTTGAAAAAGAATATATTAGCTTTGTAGATGGGTCGTGTATAGTTTCTGACTTTTTTTCTTGACATTGAAATGATATGATGAACGTTATTTATACAATAACCCCCATCATATGATTTCAAACATGCAATATCGTTACTTCTGACAACGATAGTCTGCATGGAACATGTACTTGATATAAATAACCACACTAATATACTTATAGTTAAAAGGAGAATTATTCACTCTTTTAGAAGTGTTTCCTCACCTCAGAACAAAATCGTACTCTTATTACTAAATAATATTTAAATAGTCTGCCAGGCCGATTCTCTTTGGAAATAAAAGCTTCACGAATTGTAAGCATCTTATTTTAAATGCAATCTTTTTGATAAAAAAGCAACAATAATAGCAAAAGAAAAACTATTTTTGTTAAGCTGGTTTGAACACGGCAATTTAAACTGAATTCCTCCACAAACAGCGTTGCTGTTATTATCAAAAAGGAATCTCCTTAGACAAAACAAAAAAGCAACTAAGAATGATTAATTAGTTTTATTCTTTAGATTTAGAGAAATGAGTAATGCAAATCCAAGAACAAGCGCTAAAAAAAAGTGAACCACAAGAGCCTGATTTCTAAAGTCTCTACGGCATCATGGTTGCAGACATATGTAGTATTTTGCCTGGCTTATTGTTACACCAACCAAGAAGATCAGATGAGATGGTACTGAAATAGCAGAAATTCTTTGAGTAAATAATCCTCTATTATATAAAGGAAAGTTGTGTGTGTGTGTGTGTGCATGTATGTCCAGCTAAAAGTCAGAAACCACACAAGAACATCTACAAAGCTGATTTTTTTTTTTCAGCATTGCCTCGGACAGAATATAGTCACATTTATTTTTTAATATTCATTTATTTGGGATTCACCAGAAACAAAATTAAAAAAAAATTTTCTCCAGCCTTTAAAACTAACTTGCCTTTTAAAGGTTTTTACTCTATTTATTAAATTAAATTATCTATTTTAAAACGCTTATTCCCTCATCTCATCTAATCGGCATTTAAGTTCCCATTTGTGCTCTTTCTCGTTAATTATATATTTTTTATACCAATGATTTCTCCTGGCGAGAAATTGGTCAAAAGAGCTCCCGAGAGTAAATTTCCGCTTTTTTTAAAAACCATTCATAAATTTTGTACCTAGAAAAATATACATACATGCCTACTGTGGCTTAGCATGTCGGGTTCGAGTTCTGTTGGTGCTACTGCACCGTTTTCACTTGAAATGTAGTCAATAATTTTCATCATCACACAGGAAGAGATGGGGGCAAGCAGCTGTTGCAATATGCCCAAGAATGAACACGGTATGTGGCTGGTTGGAGAAACTCAACAATCATTGACAGCAAACTTCTGTAAGAACAGCTATAATCTAGAGGAAACCATTGGTGTGTTGAAGAAACAAAACAGGCTCAAGGCAGAAATGTATTTTTTTTTTAAACTGCTGTTTATTTTCACTGAAAATTAATTATAGAAAATAAAATAGAATCGCCGGCTGTTGCAAAAATTTGAGTGCAGTCAAATATTTAATGGTAGCTCAATATGCACAACCATGGAAACTAATGCTGTTTTGCCACACACCAAGTGCTATCCACACACCAAGTGCTATCCACACAATTACTAATAGCTAGAAACAGTAGTGTTGTCTCATCCCACCCTAAGTGCCCTCCACAGAATTTCTGTTAACTAGAAACAATAATGTTGCTTTGCCCTACACCAGGTGCCTTCTACAGGATCTGATAGCTCGAAACACTAATGTTACCTATACCAAACCCAAGATCCCTTCACAAACTACTACTGCATATAAAAAGTCTGTTAAGAAATCTGAAAGTTGTGCTATATTAACAGGAGAAAATTGAGCAGCGGTTTAGTAGATGATGATGTGAACTGACAACTCGTCAAGCAGTGTTCGAGGGCGGCCGAATCTATAACATCACTTTCACTATACCACTCACACATCCCCATTGATCAGAAGGAAAGTTCAATGATTAGGAGTTTGGTTCAAAGTAACAAAGATGTGATCCAAGTTTTCATCATCAGTTTGAGCTTCTTTTCAGATCACTGTCAGGATTAAAGAAAAGTTAACTGACAACGCTACTGTTACTCCTCCAATTCAAGATCTATTATCACGCAATTCCGATAATGTTCCTGTGTGCCATTATATGTTCATCCCACTCAATCTCTTAAGAATTCATCTAATTCTGGAATTCTTTCAAATGTTGCAAACAGGTGCATCATCGGTTCAAAAAACCTAGGGGAATTTGAATGCAGAATAAGCTACACTTCAAATATTTCAATGCTTTTATTAATCAGATTTTGTTTTATTTTTATTTTTATTATAGAAAGACTCATTCAATATTTGAAAAGAGAATTAAACTATTCTTTCAAGAAAAAAAGCATGCTTCATTTACAGTAATATTCTAAATGAATAAATGTGAAAGTTTTCTTCATTTATCACACCTACAAAACGGCTCACTGTTATTTAAACAAATAATACAAGTCTTTTGAAATACTGTACGCATAGTAAAGAGCAAAGGCTGAAACACATTAATTTGTATACCTAATTTGCATAACTATTTTTTTAAAAGTTTATAATAAACTAGTAGAACCCGTACCCGGCGTTGCCCGGGGTAGATATAAATTTGTGAAGTATGTAACCAGTGTTTTCAATATTAGTTCCTTATTTAATATTTTCGGCAGTGTATATGAGGTATGTGGCAGGAGTAAAATATTAGGGGGGAAATAAGTATGCTACCCTCTGTTTGGATTACATATTTGGAAGAGCCAGACATAGGGGTCTAATAATAGTAATTAATGTTTGAGGATGATATTAAATGAAAATTTCTTGAAACACACTCAAGGGAATTAGGTGGACGAAGTGTTGAGTTTTGTAGCGTATGATGCATTTGTTTTTTTGTCTAGTGTAGTCAAAGTTACAGGGAGAAAAAACAGTCTACTTTATATAGAAGATTAATGTTTGGTGCTATTCATTTGTAATTTTATTGTCCTATTTCCTTATATATATATATACACACACATACACACACAATAGTTTTGTCGATATTAACAATAATTAATTAAAGTGATTTAATAAGAAAAACATACATTACCAGAACCTTTTCTTAAAATATTATGTTTATTAATTAATTATCAAGGGAGGTAATTTAAATGAAAACTTAGTTTTTAAAATTACAGTAGATTTATATTAAAGATATGTAATGTAGGTTATATATTCAAAATGAATAACTAAAACTAGATTAATAGCCATCGGATCGCAGGTAATTTTTTTGCTTGTAATTTCAATAACATTAAAATACTTCATTTAATTTAATGTGAAACATTCTTAAACTATTTTTATTTTTTTCTAAAAAACACCAAAAATAAATTATAAAATAAAAATAGATAATGTATAATAATAATTACCAGTTTTTATTGAATTGAGATATTTACGAACTTAAGGTCTTCACTGTCACTTTATTATGAATTGAAACCAAATTTTAGTGTCTCGACCCTGATCTCAGTTTTCTCGACCACCACCCCAGACTTAGGGTTAATGTTGAATTAATGAAGAACAACATCATCGTTGTCGTCGTCGTCAAGAAGTAAATTCCAAAGAATTGTCAATAGGTAAATTAAAAAGTGACGACAAATAAGCTACAACTAAGTAGCAAAATTAATTATTAAAGAAAGAAAAAGAAATTTACTTTTTTTTAAAATAAAATAAAATAATTACAGGTACTTTTTGATAAAATGCATTTGGAAATTTGTGTGCGTTCAAAAGTATAGCCAGAAGAATTTTTCATCATCCAATTATTTAGAGATTTTGGAAAGTAATACTTAATTTAAATTAATTACTTATTATAGTTATCTTTTCTCATAGTCGATAACCTTACCAAAATTTCTAATTGAACCATTTATTTAATCCGTTGAAGTAAATAAACTGCTTTTATTTCGTGTTCCATGATTTATTTTTATATATCTCATATCAGTTAATTTTTGTATTAACGAATTCTATCTAGAGGTTGTGGGTTCAATCCCTGGTAAAGGAACTTAAAGAAAAATGAATTATACAGGGTGGGCAAAAATAAGGGTCTTATTTTTAAAAATTCATAACTTTTTTATTTATTGATTTTTTTTTTTTTTTTTTTTTTTTAGAATAAGTAAAGGACCCCTTCCGAAGCAAGCATGAGCCGTATTAGCCCTAAGGAACGTACCCTCATTTAGAAAACATTATTTTTGCTTAAAAAACTCAAAACAGTGTAAAAAACAATACTTTAGTTTTTGTAAGTTTTAAGAAGTGTTTTTCGGCTAAAATTTGTTTTGTTTATTTCAAAAAATCTCGGAAAGGTCAGTCTACAAACACATAAAATTTGGTGAGTTTAACTTTTATTTTGTGGAAGTTATTCAAATTCAAGTTATTCAAATTTAAAGATAGGACCCTTATTTTGGCCCACCCTGTATAACAATGCATGGAACACAGAATCAGAGCAGTTTATCTCAGCAGATTAAAGAGCTCAGTTCAACATTCACATAATACCGGATTACATCAAAAGATACTTAAGACGGTCGGAGAGTACAATGGTGGTAACGTTATGAATATAACAACAACTAAAATGAGGATAACAGCCTGAAACCTGTAAATAATATAAATAACAAGAATCCATCATCTCAGAAATATCATCAAACGATATTACTTCAGAAGAATTCTTTGTTTAGAATTAATTGTATTAGAAAACACCCTTGAATAAACAATGCCAAAGTATACTAATACATTTATAAGATTACAGTATTACATTTGGTAAGTGGTATATATTCAATCTCTTCAAACTATTGTCATATCTAAATCATTTCTCTTCATATTATTGTAAAGGGTGGGGGGGAGTTAATGGAATTTCCCATGATAAAGAACGTCATTGTGTTTTGTTTTATTTGGTGTTGTCCAGGAGCAATAAATGTAAGATTACAATATTACATTTAAAACTGAAAGCTCTGATAAATGAATTATATTATAATTATTATTATCATCATCATCGCATTAAAACGAGAGAGAGGAATGGGTTGGGTGGAGGAGAAAGAGAGGGTTGGGAAGAGGGAGGGTGAAAAACGAGGGAGGTGGTTCAACCTTTACTGGGGAATTAATGAATATACACATATTTTTAGATGTAAAGTAGTACATCAGATGGAGGGACATCCTTTGACCCAACACCAGTAAACCTCCAACAATATTGAACTAACCCATCCAAATGCAACATGTAAATGAGGTCAATATAAACCGGCCTCTATAAAACATCATATCAGAGACCAAAACATTTTACACCTGTCAGTCTGACACTTTATATTTTCCCTTTTTTCTTTTTTCTTTTTCTTTTCATTCATTTGCTGGGGACGGGGCATTCTTCCAAATGCCATACGATCACCCGCTATTTACAGACTCCAACCGAGAGCTCTTTTCAGGATTCTGGCTGTTCCCTTGAGTGCAGTTGTTTGGATTTCTCTTGCACTTGGTTCACCAGGTATACTTGCTAAATACTTTTTCAAGTTCTTCTTCATGAGTCCAGTGGCTCCTATGATAACTGGAATGATAGAGATCTCTTTGAGGTTCCAGTTTCTTTTCATATCATACATTAGACCCTGATATTTTGTTATTTTCTCCCTTTCAGCTCTATTTAGGCCCCCATCATTAGGGACACTGACCTCAACCAAAGTTGCCACTCTCTCTCTCTTGTTCCATATTACAATGTCAGGTTTGACAGCTGCGTTTTCCAGATAGGTAGCTGTGGGGATTTCATGGTATATATATATGTGTGTGTGTGTGTGTGTGTGTGTGTGTGTTAAGGATGAAGTGAGCCGAATGTTAGTTTCTTTGCCCTGTTCCACTGCCCTCATTGATGGCCTTCCTCTAAAAAGCCATAAAAGAAATTGAATAATGAACAAGTGAATCTTTTATAGAAGAATAAGTGTAAAGTGTGATGATGATAGTACCAAGCTAGAGACACCGGTTATCATATTTGCAAATGTGAAATGTGCAAGTTAGAGAATGAAAAGTATTTTTTGCTGTGGACACCCTCCTCCCTGCCTTCATCCCAATGATGAGAAAAGATACCAGCTCATGTAGAAGGCAAATGTCCAAGGAAGAGGAAACAATGAACAATTGTGTATACACCAGCAGCAAACAGAGTTGGAGGTACATTTGTTTTTTGTTTGTTTTTTGGGGGGATTTTTGTTGTTTTTTTTTTTTTTTTAGAAAACTCAGTGGCTGCTTACAGATAACAATCATCTTGAAAATAAAAGGAAAATAGGACACTGAAAGGAAAGAAAAAGAATGACTATGTTGTTGTAGAGGTGATAGTAGTAGTAGTAGTAAAAGAAAGGAAGGAAGAAGTCAACAAAAATCATGTGAATATTTAACAAAAAACAACTCATAATTTAGTTATGCATTATCAATTCAAAATGACCCGAAACCAAGGGCTTTTCTTTTAAAAGGAAAAAAACTCATTTTTAAAAAAAATTTTTTTTACAATTTAGTGAAATATTTCGAATATTTTCAATAGAATGTCATAACTAAAAATAATTAAGGGAATTTACTAATTTAAATTTTAAAAAAAGAAAAGAATGTGGCTTACACTATTTTATCTCATTTGTCCGTTTTATGGCATATCACCCCTTTGTATGTTATTTTATGACAATGTTGTCATTTTCTTTATCCGAGTGCCAATTTGTAGTGATAAATACTTTAAAAGGAAATACTAAGTTTTAGAAAAGGAAATATTTTTACAAATTAATAAAGACACTACCAACTACTAGTGAACAATTATTACTAGCAAAGGCATCGAAATATTCTCTACTAGCAGAACCCTGTGTCTCGGCATTGCTTGGAGTAGGGGCATATGAAAGAATGATTTAACTGGAAAATTAAATTAAAATGATCACCGTCTTCCAGGCCATTTAGAGGTAATATAGTTTGATGCTGGATGCATGTATCTGTGTGTTAACTAAGCCTATATAATTATAGTATTTCAATTTTGTGTATTTTTTGGGGGGTAGGGGGGGGGAGATTTGGCTTCCTACACTAAAATAAAGTGCGGAAACTGTATTTCTACTTTTTTGCATATTCTGTTTATCATAATACAAATGAATGCCACTAACTTACCAATAAATCTAAGCCCGGGAGTATTGCCAGTCTGACTTAGGGTTATTGGCAAGTCATTTTTAACTGCATTTAATGACTGAAACATCAGTAGCAACTGATGGGTCGGACATTTTGTATTTTTTACTGTCCCCGAGGGAGTGGATATCGACAAAATCTTATATTGAAATAAAAAAAAATATATAAAACAGTTTCTAAAGTTTAAAACTATGCAGGTCAGTGGGAAAGTAAATTACATTGTGTTTGGTAGCACTTATTTGTTGTAAGATTAAATAAAGAAGTGAATACTTAAACTGCTGCTGACAGTTTTGTCGATAAAAAATAATGCCGAAATCTACTTCACTGAATAATTTCTGTGACTGAAATAAGATTTAACAAAACGATTGTTTCTTTGCTATTAAACCAAAGATTTGGTTTGATGCTGGATGGATATATCTGTGTGTTAACTAAGCATATATAATTATAGTATTTCAATTTTGTGGTTTCCTACACTACAATGAAGTGCGGAAACAGTATTTCTTTTTTTTGTATATTCTGGAAAATAATGCCGAAATCTACTTCACTCTGAATAATTTATGTAACTGAAATAATATTTAACAAAACGATTCTTTATTTGCTATTAAACCAAAGAAACACAGTATTATTCCTGAGATAGCATTGACGATAGGCAATTTTTTCATCCCCATTCATATTGAAAATTCCGTGATTATCTGCCCTTGTTAGGAATGTAATTGTTCAAAAATGAAAACAAATAAAATCGCTAGAATTGCTAAACTCCATTAGTGGGGAAGTTTTTTAGTGTGTAAACTATGAAGGTGTGATAGTAAAGATGTACTATAAATGGTATTTAAGTCTTCGTAAATATTTGGAATGTTCACACGTAATCACCTAGATATTATTATAGCATTTCTGTTTTGTGTATTTTTTTTGTTGGAAGAGTGGGGGTAAAGGTTTTTTTCCTACACTAAAATGAAGTGAGGTAAAAAAAATTTCTATTGTTTGTATATTCTGTTAACCATGATACACATGAATGCCACTATCTTACAAATAACTAAGTCTTGAGGTGTTGTCAATCAGACTTAGGGTTAGTGGTAAGACATTTTTTAACTGTGTTTAATGAATGAAATACCAATATTATGAGTCGGCCATTTAGGATGTTTTACGGTCTTCAAAGGAGTGGATGTCGACAAAATGTTACATCTAAAAAAAAAAAAAATCTATAAAACACTTTCAGAAGTTTAAAAGTATGCAGATCAGTAAAATAGTAAATTTTATAGTGTTTACTTATTTTTTGTCACATGAAAATAGAATTGAAAACACAGAAAATGCTGCTGACAGTTTTGTCAATTTAGAAAAGTTTGGAAAATAATGCCGAAATCTACTTCACTCTGAATAATTTACGTGACTGAAATAGGATTTAACAAAAGGAATTGCTAAACTGCAGCAGTGTCTAATTTTTACTTGGGGTAAACTATGACGGTGTGATTTTAAGGATTTATTGTAAATGTATTTCAGTCTTCCGAAATATTTTGAATGTTCACACGTAATCGCCTATATAAGCAGAATCTTTAGTTTTATGAAAATAAATTTATTTAATATTTTCTGTAATGAAAGAAGAAAGTATTAGAATAAATATTTGGATGGAGTAAATAATCATTAGTCTAAATTGATCTTTTAAAAAAGGTAAAAAAAACCTTACAATGTATTTATTATTGTCGACATTTTGTCAGAATGGATTATTCTTGTCCGAGTGTTTGTTTTAAAACTATTTCTTTGTATGGTAATGTAGTAATGAAATGAAGTAAGACTGAAAGAATACTATTCTGTTATTCTTTAATTTACCGGTGATTTTTTTCCTATATCACAGTGTCGTGGGTGGAAGGATTAGTAGAAAAATTAGAGCGGGTAAAAGGGGCGAGATCCCTCCTCTTTGTAAGTTATTTTTGTGTGAGTAAGTTTTCCTGGATTAAATGTAATAATTAGATAATGGATTTATAGTAACTTTATATTTTGTAGGAACACACAAGGGGAACCAGGTAATTTGCCGAGCATGTGGTTATTTTCTTACTCTCGTCAAAGTTACAGAGGAAAAAAGTCTACTTTATATAGAAGATATCGTAAAATGGAGTAAATTTAAAGTTTAACTGAATACAAATTGAGTAAGACTGCAGAATGGTTAATGTGTGTATTTTTTTAGTTTTTCTTTAAACTTTTATTCACCCCAAACAAGACATATTGTCACTGATGCGTAAGAGGCTATTTAAAGGGGGAACCCTGGGTGCAGAGTTGGGCAGCAAGAGGTTTGTTCACATTGCATTTAAATTTCTAGTAATATCTTATAAACAGCACATAATGCGTATGTTAATATATTTACATATTAGATCTCTATGTAAATATTGCTATATAACCGGATTGCAGAGCATAATGCCTCCAGTAAATAAGTCATACCTTTTCCCAGAATTTAAAGGCCTATGTGAATGTGACACGATTAAGGAATGTACAGAAACTAAAATCACTCCTATATGGGAATATAGATGTTTGGTTTCTGGCATATCAACACTAATAAAGAAATAGTAAAATTAACTACAGAAAAAATATTACATTACACAAAATATTACATTTACAGATGTGGTGTATATTTTCTCCAGATATTAATATCATTACATTGATTACTTTTTAGAAATTCAATATTTATTACATTAAAAAAATGTTTTAATTAAAATAAGAAAAAAAACATCCAAGAAAATATCAGATTGTTTGGAAAACACTGACAGATTTTTTGACTCACTTTTAAGAGGTTGATCTAGGTTGCTATTTTTGTGGTGTGTTCCTATTTACTTGTCTCCCCACGAGGGCAGAATTAGACACAAAGTCGATTTTTGATGTGAGGAAAATCCAGCTCTCCAAAAAGGGGCACCCTGGATTGGAACAAAAATTAAAATTGACTTGGTCTAAAAGCATTTTTCCTTCACTAACCGAAGACAAAAAAGATGAAGTGTAGTATCAGAACAGATACTACACTTTGCTCCTAGCCAATTTGTGGTGTGTTATACACAATTTTACAAGCTAAATAAGTCATGAGTACACTTTAATACATTTTCAATTGTAGAGTACAATTTTGAAGCCCTTAATAAGGGAGCCGAAAAAGAAAAAAAAAGTTCATAATACTTCTCAAACAGCAACAGGGTATGGGGAGAAGGCTCAACAAGTGACTGAACAATAGAAAAGTGGTTTCAGAAATTCCGTAGTGGTTATGAAGATGAAAGAGAAAAAAGGCGACCATACACTTTGTAAAGGTGTTAAAAAAGTAACAAGCCACCGTTTTTTCTCCATTGCACCACGTGCTTCAGATCGGGAGAGAAAGAATCAGCAAGGGAGCATGTAGTACTTCCTTTTTACAATCCAATACTGATTTTTGAGAAAAAGATAAACGAAACTTAAATTTTGGTTAAATTATTTTTAATTATTTTATATATATATATATATATATACACACACACACACACACACACACACAGGGTATACATAAAGTCCGTGTGCACTTCAAAAAAATTATAACTTTATTTGTATTTGCGATAGAAATAATCTGTAAAAAAATGTTATAAAGTTTCATGTACCTAGTTTTAAGTATAGTTATTGAATAAATTCCTCACCACAAAATTTGCAACAATTTTTTGATAAATAAAAAAAAATTTTTTTTTTTTTTTTTTCAGAATCAATTTGATCCATGGATTCAACTGAAGAAAAAGTAAACTGTGTCCTTTGGTTGGCTGAACTGATTTTTTTATGGCGACATGTGAAAACAATTGTATATTCAACCAAACCTAGTTCATTATAAGATTTGGAAGCTAAAATAACTAATGTGATTTCAGACATTACTGTAAATCAGTTGGCAAATGTTTTCGGTGAACTGCAAAATCGTATTACCCTTTGTATTGCTAATGATGGAGGACATGTGGAAACTTAAATAAAATTTCAATAAAACCTTAAAAAATATAGATTTACTTCTTTCTAATCCTTTTTGCAAATTATTTCGATCGCAAATACAAATAAAGTTATAATCTTTTTAAAGTGCAATCGGATTTTATGGACACCCTGTATTAAAACAAAAATGTTACCTAATTATAATTTTAAAAAAAATAACGATTTCAATGAACGTTTGAAAGCAATTATTGGATCAAATCCACATCAAAGTGTCAGGGTAATGTCAAACACTTGATGTCAGTATTTCAACAGTGATCTGAAGCAAGTTGGTAAGATTATAACCGGGTCATAATGCTTCTCAAATATCCTTTAATATCAACAGAGCATGAGGAGAAGGATCCACAAGTGATCGGACAGTAGGAAGGTTGTCTCAGAAATTTTTTTTAAAGATTCACCACTTATCAAGGCCAGAAGGCCACTCGAGAATAAGGGTTAAGGAGCTTGTCAGGTGGACAGTGAGATAACACTGATGATTGGTAACGTTGGTTGAAATTGAGCAGAATTTGATTATTTAAGAGGACGACTCAACAAGAATTTGTGATGCTTCTGTATTGTAGGGCAAAAAAAAAAATTTTATCTTTAATTTTGAAGAGTCAAATAAGGGGGAGATAATTCAAAGTTTTCCCCCGCGATTTATCTAAAAATGGATTTTAACGCTCTGAACTTGGAAGATATTTTATATTTAACCAGAGATAATGCCAAACTAATAGAGCACACAGATTAATTTCAGGTGTGGAAACATGTATCCAGTGTAAAACTTTCATTTATTTCAAAAACTTTAGTTCCCTTGTTTCATGTTTTCCCCCCCCTTCCATTTACATATTTTTTTATCTTTTTCTTTCTGTGATAATTTTTTTTGAATAAATCATTTTATTTTTCATTGATGCTGAATACCATAAAGCGTGATTGTTTTATTCATAAATAATCCTTTTACGTATATATTTTTTAAAAACTTTATTTTAAGTTAATTACAATAGTAAAATCCATTTTTAGATAAATCATAGAGGAGAACTTTGAATTGTCTCCCCTTTATTTGACTCTTCAAAAATAATTTTTTTTTTCCGGCCCTACAATACAAAAGGTTTACATTGAACTTGAAAACGACTATGTTGTAGTAAGCTGGGAAACAGCCCCATGGTATGTGTTCCACAGATGGGTAGTTCTAGGAAAGAAACTCTGTTCATGGAAGCTCTGTTTAGTTTTAGGTACACAGAGGGAGAAAGAGAAATGATCGATTATAATGGTAATGACGGCCATGAACACATATGATGCACATACGAAAGCAATTATTGAACAAAACCCATGTCAAAGTGTCAGAAATATCTAAAGCAGTTGATGTCAGTATTTGAACATTGTCCAACTATTTGAAGCAAATTGATGCAGTGAAAAAGCTTGATAAATGTTCAAGGAATGTTTGTTTCTGTCATTATTTTCTGAACAACAATTTCTTTTCATTCATAAATAAAGAAATCGATATCCTAATTGATTTATCTGAAAATGATATAGCTAATAGGGCTATGGTGTTGTCTATGTGTTATACAAAATAAGATGAATACAAAATTATCTAATTGTTAACAGTGGAAAGCTTGGCAGAAAAATATAAACAATGCCCATGCCTCGAGTAATGGGATCATTCACGTTAAACTTTCTGCAATGTTATTTATTTACTATTTATTTAAATAAATAGTTTTCACACGTATAGTATTCAAAATCACATAAGTAATATACAAATCTTTTTTTTTTTTCAACATAGTTCACCCGAAACAAGGCAAATTGCCACTGTAGACATAAAGGAGCTACTGAGAATTAGGGTGAAAGTTTTGGAGGTCATCCTAAATTGGGAGTTGCGCAGCAAGATTTAAAATCTTGCTATGAAGATGTTATAATTTAAAAAGATACACCCCTGTTAATTATTTCTTATTGTTAATTAAAAAGATATTACCTTAATTAAATCTTATTTTATTTATTATTGTTATGAATTCTATCTTAAAGGATATTGAGCCCTTTATATGAACAAGACTTGCTGTTTGCGCTTAACTCAGTTCTGTTCTGATTCAGAAGTTGATTGTTAATGTTATATATATATATATATATATATATATATGGTAAGTGAAATCGCCAACTGCCACCAACTTTCAATGCATTGATTGTTCTTTGTGTAAAAAATGGAGCTCTCAGACAATTGACAATGTTCAACATTGAGATTTTGGTTACTCTCAGCAGGTGTCGGATGATAGCTAAGTGGCTAGAAGCGCCAACTGTTGTCTAGACGGTCGAGTTTCAATCCCGGCTTGAGGCACTTTCTTGTCTAGCCACATTAAAGAGCTTTGATACAGCGAAACAGTGTTAGTAGATGACACACACACACATATATATATAACAAAAGGTTGTGACATTCAGTTCCACTATTTGCGAAAAGAATTAATTAATTTAATGTTCCATTATGTCAAGTAAAGCAATCTCTTGTCTACATACAATCTACTGTCTCTTTTTTCGTCTTTATGGACTGATTTTTTTAATGTATTGTTGTGGTCAAATAATGCATTTTTAATTCAATTTTCCAATCCATTCTGTTTCTCCCTTGTTCATTGGCACACAATTACATGGTACACTTTAATTAATTTCACATCGAGTCTGTAATCAGGTTTAGCTGTCAGTTGTAAAGGATTAACTGCTTGTAATTATTGGATGCTTTCAAAGATTATAACCATCAATATAATCCCACACAAGATCAATATCTTATCAGAGCAAGAAAGATCACTCATAAGTACTTGCAGAGCCAACACTAATTTAATTCATACACAAAATCCTTAATAATAATAATAATAAATATATATATAATAAATATATATATAATAAATATATATATAATAAATCTGGCTTATCTTCAAATTTTACTGCAGTTTGTATTCAAATGTATATTTATTAAGAAACTTCCAAAGATTAGAGGAACCATGGAACTGTAGTAAAGTGTTAAGATAAGCCACATTTATTATTGTTATAATGCTCTATCTGAAAGGATATTGAGCCTTTGTGTGTGTGTGTGTGTGTGGTCTCTTGTTTTGATTTGGCTTGGTTCTAATGAATTAATCGAAGAAAAATGAATGAAGTGTTTACTTTTTTTTTCAAAATATAAGGTGTTCAAAAAGTAACAAGACTGAATATACATTTACAAGGACAAGGAATTAGACGGTTGACACTATTACAATTCAGTAGGGTTTTGTTACTGGGGCATTTTTTGTTCCTTTTTACTCATACATTTTAATTAATGTTTTATTTTATACTTTTTTTTTTAAACTCTTGTTTTGTTTTGTTTTGTTATATATATATATATATATATATATATATATATATAAACCTAGGAAACTAAAAAATAAGTTTTCATTATTATAATTATTTTATTTTTGTGCACACAACAGCATGAAGATAGAAAAATCAACCGTTCAGGATGTCTTGTACATTTTATTGTTTTATATACTAGTGCACAATAATGTCATCTGCAGGGCCAATTGTAGCTTGTATCTTTTGTGAAAATATAAAAAAATAACATACATTCCAATAATAATAAATGTTTTTGACACAGGTTTTAAAACCACAACAAAAATGTTAAAAAAATTTTCTAATCTTGTTTTTAATGCTTAGATAATAGACTATATTATATCTTTAAAAAGTAACAATTTTTTTTTTTTTTTAAGAAATGATTGTTTACAATTTTTTCCCCAAACTATATCCTCAAATCTAGGCTGAAATCCACAAATCTTCAAAAAGTCACACATAATGGTAGCAGACTTGGTTAACAACAGTTTTACTTTCGTTCCCAAAATGAATACTACATAACAGCCAATTTGACACAATTATGGAAAGCAATCTACATCTTCCATCTCATTACTTTTTGAACACACCTCTCCCTGGCTATCTCTTTCTCTCTCATTCATGTGCAAACTGGCAACTGCTTCAATATCATAGAAAAAATCAAAAAATCAAAAAAATCAAAGCAGCCAACAATTTAACCTAAATTAAATATTCTATTTCAAACAAATAAATATTTGATTAAAAAGTGTGATTACTGTTGTTGCTGATGACATGTTTATGTTGTAAATTCACGAAGAAACAAAAACATTTGAATTTTCAAAAGGATGTGTTTGGTAAAATTTGGAACTTAAAAACTCATTGAAATTTTTGCTTAATTTGAGTCTAATATCTATTGCTCAATTTTCATGCAAATCAGAGATATTTAAATTTTCAAACGGAGACTTGTGCATCTTTTATGAATCCTCACAACCCTTTAAAATACTTGGATATAATTGAAATTTTAGGAATCTTAATTGATCTCAAATGCAACTTCCTGATATAAGTTTAAAATGATAGAAAGAGTCCAACATTTAATGTAACAATTTTGTCATTATTCACCTCACCATTTAGTGTGATGAATACAGGGCAAGAAACTATCAGTCACTTTGCACTCTACAAACTTACATATATATTCTATCAAACAGAAAGAGATATTCTTATTGAAACAAATCTTCACACATACACAACTTCTAAGTTTAAAATGATAGAAAAGGTGCGATGTGATATCTAAATTAACAATGTTGTCACTATTCACTTCTCCGATCCCAATTGGTACATCTAGCTGAACTATAACAGGATCATTGCTGGGAATCAAGATATAATTATATCTAGAGTATAAAGGTCACATAATCCAATTTGTACAAGAGGAAGAGAACTCATTTGACAGGTTATCTGCATGTAAAGAAATAACCAAGTTCTGAATTACTGTCCGATACCACAAAGAAAAGAAAATGTGTAGCATGTGTATTTTAACAGAATAGAATCTCTGCAGTCGCTGTATTGGTATTTTGTACATCATAATGTTGCCACAAATCTTCCAGAGAAATCAATTCTGAAATTCAAAAGAGTGTTTTTAAAAGTTATTAATCTTTATATTGACAAAATTATAGTATAAAAATGCAGTAAGCTGAATTTTTTTATTGGTGCATGTGAATGGCAAACGGTGCAGATGATAAATGCTCAGCCAAGGGAAGAAGGAGGGATGTGCATAGAGGAATTTGAAAATGTCTTTGATTTTATATCGAGCCACCCAGAATCTTATTTCTTTTTGAAATGAAATAATTGACTCTTAAAAACAGAGAATCATGCTGACTCCCGAAAGTAATATTCTTAGATTGTCTCCATGATAAGCCCTCTTGAGTAGACTGTCTGGTAGTTATCTCTAATGAATATCTCCAGTTGTCAGCCTTTGGGTGGTCGAATGGTGACCAGTGAGAGACTGGAATCCAAAATTTCTAGTCAGGAGGAAAGAATTCCAGGAGATGGGAGGGGTGAGACCTGGCCTCTGGGTATGAGACAGGTAAGGGTTTGGTTTTCTGAGAGAGCTGGCAATCAGTTGAAGCTGGGTGTCTCTCCAGGCAAGGTGTGCCCATTTGAGGCTCTTAGCTAAAGGATTGTGTTGATCGAACTTATACTTTAATTTGCCGAGATAAAAGATCTCATTTTGCAAGTCTGCCATTCAACCTAAGAACACGAGTATCTTTTGTAACCTCCAACAAATAAACATGTTACTTGTTATAAACTGGACTTATGGTTTTACTTGGGATGAGAATTCTTTGTTGCAGCACTGACTAGATCGTAAAATATGTTTTGACCGGTACAACGAGTGAGGACGATCGCGGCTAGTGCAGTAAACGCATGCATACAGGTTCACAATAGGACAACTTGACCATTTTTTTTTTTGGTGACTACGTCACTTACACATTGGATCAATATTTTATATCTTATTTACTATTAATCGATTATTTATTGAAATCAAAAATGCAATTGTGTAAAATAAAACAAACTTTTATAAATCCTATTTTGAAAAATAATTTAATTACAAAATTAAATCAACTAGAATGCATTTTTGTTTCTTCGTAAACAAGTCAGCGACTTTAATATTTTGTTAATAGTTGAAAAAAGAAAAAAGAAAAATGAATTACTTTGTGACCCTTGGAAATTTGAAAGGAATTTGGAAACATTTAAACTGTTGAATAAAAATTAATTCTTAGCACATCCTCATATATTAAAACATTGAACGTTTTGGAAGCTATTTACATTCAATAATTTTATAAGTTGAGATTAAAGCATTACCTAAAACAAATTAGTTAAAGTTTTATAAAAATTGGGCTCAATTAATAATTCAATGACCAAATGATATTTCTTCTTTTTCGTATGCATTAATCTCGAGCTATGGCAGGGTCCACAATGATGGACTTTTGTATCCACTTAATACGATCACAGGCTTGTTCCAGGTGAAGACCAGTTTAACAGAGATCTTTGTACAGGGTGTCTGTCCATCTCATCATCGGCTTTCCCCTCACTCTCCAGGTACTTCTAGTGCAAAGGCAAGTTTTGTGACGGTGTCGTTGTTGGCCTTCAGCACATGCCCAAACCATCTGAGCTGCCATTCTCTCATCGTACCCTTAATTGGTGCAATGTCGTAACACTTTCGAATATCCTCATTGCAAGTGTGGTCGAGCAGTATAATTCCAGACATCCAGGATTTTGGTTTCCATAATGCTGAATCTCTGCTCCGCCTTCTTCATTGTTGGTAAGCACTCAGAGCTGTATAAAACGACAAGTTTCACAACAGTCCGCTAGATCTTCAACTTTAGACAGTCGCTGATCCTGCAGTTACAGAGGATGATGGTGATGGCACGCCACTTGAGCCATGTTGCATTGATGCGTGCAGCAACTTCGCTGAGGATATTGCTGTCATCACTGAGTTTCAAACCGATATACTTGAAGGCATGTGTTCGTGGAAGATCCTGTCTGTCAACTTGGATGGTGCCATGTTCGTTTTTATCGGTGGTTAAATATTCCATCTTTCTGATGTTCAGTCGCAAACCAAACTGCGCTAAACTGTCCTTCCAGGACTGGACTTGTTGCAGGTCAGATTTACTCCTTGCGACAAGCAGAACAATGTCTGCATACAAGAGTGTCCAGGGCACGGGCCAGTGCAGGTCCTTGATGATGACATCCATGACAAGAATGAAGAGCAGCGGGGAGAGGACCAAGCCTTGGTGTATGCCTTCTCACCACTGCTCTTCATTAATGACTAAACGATACTGTAATAATTAAATTTAACTTCAAAAATCTATTTTTAAAAAATAGCCTTAATTTAAAAATAAAAAAATAAGTGAAACAAAAATTAAAATAAAATTAATCCTAGGCAACGTCAGGTAAGTACAGCCAGTAACTAATAAGCTTGTTACTTTTTTTTATTAATAATCTTGGTATGTTTTTATTTGCTGTCCTATGTATGACATTAAATTACTTTTGGTAATGAAAGCCCTAATTTGAGAGCTTTGAGGGTCCACTTTGACCAGAAGTGATAGTACCTGTCAGAGTCCCATCTATGGGTTAAATAGAGTCTGTCCTGGGTATGACATAAAACCGCATCCGCTGAGATGCACATACATTTGCATCATGTTAAAGCAATCATCTTCTATTATATAAAGGGCAATTGTGTGTGTGTGTATGTGTGTGTGTCCAACTAAAAGTTAAAAACTACAAAACAAAGATCCACAAAGTTGGTATATTCTTGATCAGCGTTGCCCTGGTTGAATAATATCTAAAATTTATAAAAATATATTCATTCTTTGACCCTAAACTGGCACCGATTTCGTCGGGGGTGGGTGGGTGGGTCTGTTTTCCATCAACTAACTAAAGTGAAGTAACTGATTTTTTTTGACAGAGTTAATTCCCTTATGCCAACTCATTCCTTGAGTTGTTTGTGTGTGTGTGAATGTCCAGAGAGAGGAATGGGCTGGGCAGAGAAGAGGGGGCGGGAAGAGGGAGAGGGAAAACGGTGGAAAGAGAAAGTGAGAGAGATAGTGATTTTAATAGAAATATGTTACACTTTTGCCCCAGGCAACACCGGGTAGCCCTGCTGCTAGTCATGAATAAATAGTTGAAGATATTAAGAACTTAATGCATATCAAAATGACTGGATTGGCATTAAATAACCTGAAAAGGTTGATATGCCGTAAAACAAAACAAATGTGTTTATTTTCTGTAAAAAAGTAACTAAGACGTTAAAGCAAACGATGCTTCATTGTAGTTTATGAAAATTTATGATTATACTAAAGCTGAGTTAATCAACGTTTGTTTCCCTAAGGCTTTTTTTCCTTATATTTTTCAATCACACAAACTACATGTTAAATAATTTGTCAGTTTTGAAATTGAGTTATGATTTTTTTTAAATCTACTTTAATTGTTCTAATTAATTGTAATTTGCAATTTACTCATCCACTCACTAGTCTTTTACTAAGTTTCTGTGTATTACTTTCACCCTCTCTCAGTTTATATTGTTTGACCTCTCCCTTCTCTCTTATTTTGTTATACAGGATCTCTCTCTCTCTCTCTCTCTCTCTCTCTCTCTCTCTCTCTCTCGTCAAATGTAATAAAACTGACTATAAAAACAGAGGATTAGAATAGTTCTTTATAAACAACAGGGGATATCACTACAAGTATTAATACTATTTAACTCATAGTCAGAGAGAAAAATAGAGAAAAAGGGAGATATATCGAAGAGTAAGATTAATTTTGGATCTTGTTCTTTTTATTTTCAAAAAAATGTAACTTGCTTTCCAAACTCACTTTTTCTTGATTCAAACAATCTAACCCGAACTCAAACATTTTTCATAAAAATAAAATTCCATTTCATTTCTATTAGACAAATTAAAATTTTAAAGAATTGTTATTATAGTTTTGTTTGTTATTTTTTTAAAGTAGTATTGAATGCATCAGCAAATTAAAAAATGGAACACATCAATAAATAATTGCATTTTGCTTAGAAGTTTGTGAAAAATTAGAGAGCACATTGAAAGTCATGAAAGAAAAAGAAAATCTTGCAACTTGCAAACCATAATCTTAAAGGAAGAGAAATCAAAAAGTTGAGGTCAGCAAATGCTGTTGGGAAATCTTACTAACATTCAAATGAATACCAAAGAAAACTATGATTTATATGACAGTAACAGAAATAAAAGACATAAAAAAATTGTAAAAATGTAGAAAGCAGATTCAGCAGTTTTAGAGATAATGGAATCTGATTAAGCGATTGGCTGATTTTAATTATTAGCAAAAGGTCATCATGCTGGTCATCCCATCAAGTCCATTAATTACAGAAATAATCAGGAACAAATGTTAATTTAAAAAGATAAAAGCAGATTATTAATATCAAAAGGAAGCGAGACATTGGGAAAAAATAATCATTTTGTATAGAAGAGAGAACATCAAAGAAATCCCCACCACCTTTTTTTTTTTCTTATAACCTATTGAATAGAAAAAGAAAAACATTGTGATCATAGATAACATTATATATATATATATATATATATATATATATATATATATATATATATATATATTACACACACACTTTTTGTTTGTTATTGTTTTGGTGAAACAATAACAAACAAAATAATGTATACATTTATGTGCAATAAAATGTCTCTGTAATTCTAGCAAAGTTTTGTGGCCTGACGGTAAAGGCACTGGACTGCAGTAACCACGGTCACGGTTTTGAATCTTGCTGAATTCAGCAATGCTGATTAGCCGTATTGAGAACGTAACAGGTGTCCGTGGCTAATTATATATATAGTTGGTTTTGTTTGGTGGAAAGAAATCCAATAGAGTGATCGATTATTGTATAAGAGCATACTATTTATTTATTCAGGGTTCACAGAAGTTTACATCTCATGGTACCAAAGGTTATGCGACTAAAGGAACGGAACCTGGCCTCCATAATTCCGGGTGCTATCCGTTTCGTTGCTCGTCAGCCATGTATGGTTTGTAAGAAATATACTTATGTAAGTCAGCTACACAGAAACGTTTGTGTTTCATGCATAAGGAAATTCATAATGCTATATATATATATATATATATATATATATATATATATATATATATGGTGTATAATGTATTATTAGGACAGATCCATACATAGTAGTCCAAAAGATTGAGATATGGAGAGTGATGAGGCCAAATGCTAAGGGTCATGTGATCATGAAAATTTTATGCCATCCATTTCTGTATTCTGTGAGTCTTATTAGCTCAAATTAAGCAAATATTTCTGAGAAAGGAATCCCATAAAATTTAGTTGGCTGTAATGTCAGACATACGACAAAGACATCTTTTAAGATCCTGTTGTTGAATTGATTAATTGAATAATTAATTTAAGAAACATGTCGGATGATTTCTATTACAACTACCGAAATTGTCATCAGTCGGCAGAATAACAACACACATGTACGAATGACGATGTCGGCAATCAGACAAGCTATGATTTTTATTGATCGAAGTATTAATGATTAAATGATTTTTGGAACTAAATGATTATATACTGTCAACTTGAAGATGACAACCGGATTATGTAATATATTGATATTACTGGTAGAGAAAGTGAATATGGTTTTCCACAATGCATAATCCATTGTAATCAAAATCGTCTATGAAGATCTTTGGATAATCAGACACTCGGCAGAAGAATCCATCATATGGCACAGAACCGTTAATCTTTTTTTTTTTAGATATTCATTGTACATTAAGTTAGCATTACGAAGATAGACCATGGCTCCTCAAGAGATAAAATACAGAAAGCATAGTCTTCAAACAAGCTAGAGAATAAAATGAAGGTTCTGTATTATTCTTATCTAAATCGGGAATATGATAAAAAATAAAAAAAAGGTGAGAAGTGAGGGAAGGATAGAAGAAGAAATAGAGGAGGGAGTATGCAAGCAAATAATATATTGCTGAGTGAGATTGAAAAGCAGGCTTTATCAAGAAATAAAAAGGATGGGGTAAAATTATCTTAAAAGATATTGGATCTTCATTCTGATAAGTATGAACTAAATTGCAAGCATAATTACTAAATAGTAATTCTCATTAGTAGCGTGTTGTTATAAACAGAGGTGGGGTGTCGGCCGAGAGAAAAAAAAAAAACAAAAAAAAACGCCTAGTAACTCAGTAAAAAAGACAAAAAACGACTCCTGCAAAATTTGCTAACTCCCGACTTCAAAGGTGAGGGAGCCGGTTGAAAACAAAAAATCAGACTATCGCTCACTATCTATATAAAGTTTGGTATGTGTATATGTTTATATATTTGTATGTACAGGATTCACTCCTAAACTAATTAATTGATCATTACGAATTTTGCACAGCTACTCGGCGTAAGAGGGTGTAATGTAGAGTATATTTAGTTTAATTTAATTTTGTAAAAAGGGGGTAGAGACTCTTCGTAAAAATTCAGATACCTTTGATTTGCGGGAAATTTTAGCAATAAGACATCAATTAATAAATATTCCCCAAATTTCTTTGGAGTATTTTAAAGGGTTTCTAAAAGGGATAATATGAGCACAACCTATCATTTGAAAATTTAAATATATCATATTTGCATTGAATTCGATCCATAGTCATTAGACACCAATGAAGCAAGATTTATTCGAATTTCAATTTCTTAAAATCCCTTAAGCTTAAGCTTTAAATTTAAACATTTTCTAGATTCAAAATGATGTAATGGATTTTGATCAAAATTGGAATAATAATTCTAGACATATGGTTCAGTGGCATTATATATTGGTTTTAGTCTTCGTTCAGGAACATAAAGGGGTGCAAAACTGTTCTGTTCAGGGAATTAATGTTACCCGTCCTGGGAAAGCTTATCTTTTTGGGTATATGATACTCATTGTGTCTGTTTAAAAACTGAAGGTTTTTTTCTGTAACTTTGAAAATAGTTTATTATGAATCATTCTTTTTTTTTTTCACAATTTTTTTCTTGCGATGTAAGGGGGCATAAAAGTGGTGCAAACCTGTTCTGTTTGTAGGAATTCATTTTACCCGTCCTTGTCTGGGTATTTATCTAGTGATTTCATAAATCCGACTAGGACTATCATTTCTACAAAAATCGCTGGCTTCCGAATCTGACACCACAAATGAAACTAACACAAAACATCCCAACCAACAAATGAAAAGAACCAAAAGAACTCCCAATACTGTCCACGCCATACATTCTTTATGCCATAATCACAAAAACCATGATCAGTATTACTTAGAAAGTTATTTACACTAGTTACATTTTAGTAATTAATTACATTCCCAATAAAGTTATATGGAAATATATATCGGTAATGATAAAGATTAGGTACTGAAATTCAATTTCGGTTGCTGCTTTGCAAAAATTAGTTTTTGTAAAAAGAATAAACTACATTTCTAATTCATTTGAGTATTTGTTAAAAAAAATTTTAAAATTCAATTAAAAACGTTTGATTTTCTTGTGTGAATTATAATGGGGAACACTTTTTGCATTGATACTGTCTTCCCGTCTGCGAAGCAGCAACTGGAACTGAATTTCAGTACCTAATCTTTACCATAATATATACATATATATATATATATATATATATATATATATATATTGCTAGTACTACTAATAATGAGTATTATAGTATACAAAGGTCACACTACCGTTAGTTTTGAATTACCTTCTTGACCTTCAGCTAAAGCTAAGTGAAAACACATTTTTCTTTATATCTCAACTGCTTATGCAGTCTAAAGCCAAAATAATTCTGAAAACCGGCCAGAAATGATACTTTGAATTTTATCACTGACTTTATCAAAAGCAACTCCAGCCAAAGAGAATTAAGAAATACAAGTGGTTCTTAATTTTTTTTTTTAGTGTTATAAACATATTTCAAATACTTTTATGTGCTTATACATGAGAAATAAATCAAATAAATGAAAGTATTTTTAATTAAAAATAAAATTAAAATATTTCTGAATAGCATTTTTGCACAACAACTTTTCAAAGGAAAACATAGAAATTTTGAAAAGAAATTAACATTTGAAAAATTTGAAAAAGAAAACAGAAACGTTCAAGTGAGATTGAAGAGTTCCACTTGAGGAAAACGATGCTTTGAAAGAGGCTACCAAAACGCCTAAGGCTTGTGACAATCAAACATTTTCTTAAACTTTTGTTGGCTCCAAACAAGCGTAAGGGCTACTGTGATATGTATCAGATTTATAGGAGAAAAACTGGGTGGGAAGTTGGGTAAAAATATATTTTTTCACATTAGATTTAACTTTCTGCATATTGGTATGGTCGGGGAATATTTTTAAGTTCATCAGAGCACATTCTGTTGAAGTACTTGTAAAACAAGCACAGGGATGCAACAGAGGATTGAGCTTAGCAGACAGTGCGGGACCTATTAGGTTAGAAATTCTTTTTTTGCACTCTGTCCTAGGAGAGGTTAGTGGTTGGTACACCAGCCCAGATGTGGCAATAATACTCCATGCACGAGCGAATGGTGGCTTTATATAGATATAGGATACTGACAAGTGTGAGAAAGACATTAACTCAAACGACGATGATGAAACTTATGCCGATTTCCATAAAGATAAATCACTTGCTCAAACTCTGAAAATAATGACCGCAACATATTTTAGTGTATACTAACTGTACCTACCCGGCATTGTGCTGTAGTGTTTTTACTTGTGATTTGTTTTGTTCCTGTTTTGTTTTTAATTATGCCATTTTTTTTTTTCCAAAAATATTAATTTCTTGTTCCAAACAATAGGAACCAACTCTGTATCGACGAATACAGAGTTATGCCCATTTTTTTTTTTTAAAGATGACGTCTGTATGAAAATAATTCCGACTCTGTCAAAGTATTTTCTGGAAGGAATTAAATCAAATTACATTTTATTCTTCTTAACATGCTGTAACGATGCACAAAAAAGAACTGACAAACTAGAATCAAATATTAATTTTGTAGGAAGAAAGTTATCGATGACAAAAATCGAAAAAGAGACTGACTTTACTTTAACCATGTTTTTAATTTACTGAATATTCTTGATATAGATGACGATACTCTTATAGATGACGCACCATGTTTCTGTGACTTTGCGTCGTCAACGTTCGGGCAGGTTACGGAAGCGCCCAAGGGTTGATGAGGCGAAAACTGCCAAACGCTAAATTGAAGACTGGCAGCCATCTCTGCACAACATATTTTTTATTAAAATATTTGTTTGTTTCGTTTGTTTATACAGGTTTGCTTACATAAAAAGTTTTGGAAATAAAATTATGTACTTTTTATTTTTTCATAAATCCCCAAAGTTTACAATACAAAACGTTTTGTAAATAAACCTTTTTTTTTTTTATTAAAAATATCCGTATAACAAAATGTTCTTGTAAATAAAACGATGTATTTTTATGCTATTAGAAAAATTTTGTATCCATCAATTTTTTTTTTTTTTTTTTTTTTAAATACGCCATACATTTTGTTCATCATTCAACTGAAAAAAAAAAAAAAAAGAAGTGTTATGGTAAAATGTGTCCTTTTGGTCATTGCCCATTCTAGGGTGCCTCAAATCCATTTGATGTATTAACCATATACTCAAGTGGCTTTTGGCCTTGGTAGAAAAAACAAACTAAACAACTATTAAAAATAAAAAACAACCAAGATGAGGTGCATGCTCGAAAACATGTAAATCACAAGAATACTTAACCTCAGAAATTTCACCAAAAATGACATGCATGATAAAAAGCAAAGTTGTTGAGCTAAAAATATCATGGAACATTTGAAACCGTTTCATTGTTTTGAGAAAGTTAACATTCCAGTGAATCACCAAAAAGGAGATAACTTATCAGATTAAGAATTTGACTAGCCACACTTGGTTTGAGCACAGCTGTGACTAAAGAAGATTTAAACAGTAGCATGTGTGGGTTTTTGGCAAAGGCCGAAAGTAGACATTAAGAGGTAATAAGAAAAAGGAAATGCTCTTTAAAAGACTCAGGAATTGAGATTAGGAAGCAGGAAAATCATCAAAGAGCAATAGTAATAATAATTCTGAGGCATAAAAAATAAATTGGCATTTAATCAAGTTGAACTTATTTTTATGACCATTTGTGTGTAAGATAAGTGTTAGCCAACAATAAAAACAAAAAAGACAAAGGAAGTTCAAGGATCATCATTTGATGTGTCTGTAAAAATTTATAGGTTATTTATTGAATGAAAAGATAATAAATTTGAAATATACAGTGGACTATATTTTACCCAGTGTGTAACTTCTTCATTATCATATTCTTCTTGTATGAATAATTTTGACACATTATATATATATATATATATATATATATATATATATATATTTTATTTTATTTATACAAACAAATATATATTAATATTCTTATTTATACAAAGAAATATATGTATATATTAATATTCTTATTTATACAAACATATATATATATGAAAATATATCTGTAGCAAATAAGCTACACAGTCCATGTTTCATTCTCGCAGGAAATCATCAGGCTAAATGGCCTACTATTACTAAGCTCTACTACTAAAAATATATTATATCACCTTATAATATTATGTGTATATACATGAAATAGTAATAAATTATATATACATAGATTTTATTTACATACAATACAATTAAGATTTCATTGTAAGGTACCCGGGTTTCATGAATCGACCATCAACTCGTCCAAAGAACTAGCAGAAAACAGGCCTATTGTGTGAAACATCTTATCTCACTTAGAGTTTTTTTTCCATTGCTTAATAGAATACTAAAGAGAAATAACAAGCTTTATCAATCGAATTTATAACAAAATATGTGTAGTAAAGACAAATGATGGTGCTTGTTCGTTGACTAATCCTAATCGATCTGTGGTAAAGAAGACCACAGCGATATAACATTGATGTTTGTCAGTATAAATCAGTTTGCTCATGTCTTGCGGACATCGAAGAGCGGAAGGCCTAAAGACCAGGGCTGTGGAGTCAGTAGCTCAAAAGATTGACTGTGACTCCTGTAATTTTAAAAGGTCCAACTCCAACTTATGGAATCTTCTACTGGTAATAATTGTATATATATATATATATATATATATATATATATATATATATACAACTAAAACTCTGAGGATGTTATGTTTGCTTGCTTGTCACCATGCACATCATTTTTATATGAATATTTTAGATAGACAGAGGAAAGGTGAATAATAACATAAATAAACGGTGAATGATAAGAGAATGGAATGGTGTATATAGTTAAAAGAGATAGGACAGAGAAAAGGGAGAGAAAACGGAGAGAATGGAGAAGAGATAAAGAAAGAGGGGAGAGAGTAAGAGAATCTATTCTGACTTTGGGATGTTGGCAGAAAGAGAGAGGGTCTATTATGACATCACAATGTATTCTGATGTTGTGAAATCCTTTGACTTTGTAATCCTTATAAAAACATGATTATCAAAGTTAAAAAATTATATATTTAATAATATATATAACAAATATCGACAACAGGTCATAGATGGTCTAGTACTATATAGTATTTATACCGTTTTGATCTTAAAAGGGACAGGCATATTTTTCAAGGATTTACAAATTCAACGTTTTTGTTTGTTTGTTTTTTTGTTTTTAATGGACAAATTTTTTTTAAATCCAATTAAGACTAAAGCGATACATAATGAAAACAGGGCTGTGGACTCAGTGGCCTAAATCCTTGACTCTGATTCCAACTCCTGAAATTTTAAAAGGACTGACTCCGGCTCTGACTCCTAAAACAATAAATTTGCTCTGACTATGACTCCCACTCGACACTTGTCTTCAAGTGATAGGAAAGGTTCAATTATGTAGTTACCCTGTGTCTGAGATTTGGAAGAACCCACCAACAATGCTGTTTTGTTTCTTGTACTCGAAATCGGTTAACATCAGGGCAGTAATTTAAATGTAATAGTCTTTTATTTTCCCCTGTGAGGCCCAAAAAGACCAGCAAATAATTTGTGATGACTCACACAAGGGGTCATTATTGAAATGTAAAGAGTTCATGTTTGAGTCATTCCGAAACAAGAATGTTCATACAAAGCCTTTTGTTAGATTGACCCTTCACACATACAACATTCTGACATTCTAAATCACCGGATTTAACAGATCCGATTTCATGTCTTTCTATGTAGATTTTGTTTTCTCTCACCCACCAATCCCACCCCCCACAAAAATTAAGAGTAGTTTTTGTTGTATAAAAAAATCTGAATCTCACTTTCGGCAAAGTACGACTTGCAGAAGTTTGGTTGTTTGGAGAGCTTTTGAAAATGTCATGCTTTACGTTTCGGAATTTTTGAGATGAAGATTGCTAATTTGTATTATTTGGACTACTGTTCTCATCTTGGATGTTATTGTAACCTCCGACCTTCTTCAGGTGCGTCTTGTCAAACTCTGGAATCTATATGGAATTTCGAACGGAATCGTTTATTTAATCCGCAGCATAGATTGTTCTCATTCCGTTAGCCATTACTGAGTAGAAGTCTTAAGTAATTCTTAATCATATTCTTAGTATCACCTCCTGTGCTGAGAATTGAACCGTTAACCTCCAGAAAATGGTCACTTAGAACTGATTATTCCTTAACACTTTATTTGTTGCGCCGTGGGTTCACATGAGAATAATATCCAGAATGAGAACAGTAGTCCGAATAATACAAAGTCCTCATGTTTATACAATAAAACGTATTAAACAGTAACAAATTGAAACTGCATCAAAGACTACAGAAGTATTATGTCTGTTACTATGACCAACAGCAACCAATATATAACAACAGCAACACTTGTTACAGCATTTGGTGGATAATAATACCAAACCTTGTTTAACACTAAGTAAAAAGCAAAGTTATGGCTAAAATTTCTTTCAGATCAATAGAGTTAAGAGATGTTGATCCTGGTCAGTACATAGATGAGTGACCATTTTGAAAATGCTAAATGTAGGCATACACTCCACCCAGATATATAAATGGACATCAGCCTTGCTGGGAAGTATACCCCACGACAGACTAGCATCCTGTCACACAGATGGTTCAGGCCATCCATTTCATTTAATGCCATAAGACCAGGATACACACCAGATTTAAAAGCCTTTCAGGCTGAGTAAGGTACGACAACGAATTGGCCCATTCATATGAAAAGTTCTGGATGGAAAGAAAGGAATAGAAACAAGAAAAGGAAAGAAATAAAACTGAAGTATAGCTGTAAGAGTGAGGAATTTAAAAATAAGGAAAGAGAGGGAGAAATATAAGAAATTATCAGATGTATAAATGGGCACCAGCCTTGCAGAGAAGTATAACAAGCGATAGACTAGCGTGTGTCCAGTCACAATGATGTTTCAAGACATTCATTTCAAATAATCCTATAAGACCAGGAATAAGTATCGAATCTAAGAGCTTTTCAGGCTGAGAAAGGAACAATTACTACCAGTTTTATAACGTCATGTGGAACGGATGTCTTGAACTATCTTTGTGACAGGACACTAGTCTATCGCCTGTTATAAGTAAAATGTAAGTAAAACGCAAAGCTATTTCCAAAATATTTTAATAAGTTCTCATTCAACAAGAGTGATAATTGTGTGCAATAGAGAATTGTTGACAAAAGACTTCAGTGAAAAAAATGTATGTATATATATATATATATATATATATATATATATATATATATAAGCCAATTACTCCTAGAATTAGAATAAAGTAATATTTCTTATGGCATAATGTGGATTAAAAAAAAACATTAATTTGCAAAAGGAGATTAATAACCTTACTGACATTTCATTCTTTTATTTCTTGACAGAAAAGAAAAAATAATTTTTAAAAAAAGACTTTTCTCATCCCCTCTATTTTGTTTCTTGATCTAATGTTTGGTTTGGTTTGGTTTATCTGATTAAGAGCAAATAAACCCTTTTTTTTTGTACTGCAGCACAATATGTGTAATGTGCGTCTTAAAGACAGGCTTAGATCTGATGAGCTCAGAGGAAAATTAAATCTGGACAGATGCGTGCAGAACAGTAGACTTTGATGGTATAGCCAGATTGAAAGAATGGATGAGAGTTCTTGGGTTAGATGTAGAACAGTTGAGGGAGCAGAATCAGTTCACAGGGGAAGGCCAAGGAAAACATGGGAGGAAGTGATCAAAATGGACTTGAGGAAAAGAGGGATAAATAAAGACCTGGCCAAAGATAGGTCAGTTTGCAAGTCAATTTCTAAAAGCTATCCAACACATGCCAGCATGTAAAACGAACGTTAAACCGAATATGATGACAATACATATTTAAAACGATTCATTATATACAGGGTGATTCATAAGTCACTTAGCTATTTATTTTTGAAATTCTAAAGTTAAAAAATACGGTAATACAAAACAGAAAGTTTATTCAAAAAATTCATTTATGGGAGTTTAAAATTACAGCAAATTTTCAAAATTTCCACCTTCGTTCTGCATGCATAGCTCCATTCTTTTTTGCAAGGAATTTACAACTCTTTGTAGCATATTTGATTGATTATGGTGTTGTGCGAAGGAGGCTTTCTGTTCACATCATGTTTCCATTGCCTAACAAATAGCAGTAATTAGAGAGTAAGATAACAATTATCAAAAGTTCATAGTATGTTTGTGCTTCATATGGTAATCATTTTAAATAGCTAAGTGAAGTGACTTATGAATCACCCTGTACAATTAATTTAACACAAGTCGTTAGTTTACCCATAGCTGGAGTGAAATTGCAAGTTCATATCTTACCCAGCAGTATTAGTGCATAAATGACTCAAATAAATCCGACTGGATTTGAGCATAGTCAATTCCGTAGTCTGTGGCTGTATCCATTAGGCTAATCATGCACTTCATATTTATCTAAATGTAAATAAAATTAAGTTTTAAAAGATTTTACACTATGATAATAAGCAAAGTGTTATAGCGATCTACCCTATTGCATCACTACATGGACTTTTCCCGACACTATGAAGAGTGATAATGGTGGTAACTGACAGAGTCGCTATGACCAAGCCAGAAACGGTCTATGACAACACATTACTTCTTTACTTTCTGTAAATACGTAGTCTTGTTAACTCTACCCCTTTTTTGTGTTATTTCTTTTCTGCCCTATAAGTCCACAACACTGGCGATGAGAATTCGGAAATGTCAGGTACAACATCACTTTTACTACAATACAAAGATTGACCAACTTTTGGGGAGATTGTAGAATTTGTAAATATCAATAAATGGGGGGGGGGGGGGCTAAAAAAAAAAATGACGTTCAACTCCCAAGTTATTAATAAAGCAAAATTAAAAAAAAAAATTTTTTTAAAACAACTCTAAAATTCTTCCAAAATTGTTGACTTCTAACTGGCTCCCAATTTCTGAGATGGGCAATCCAAGTCTCAACTCCTCCAAGAATTGCTGACTCTTGACTAATTCCCTACCGCAGGTAAAAAATAATGTTAACACATTCCTAACAGTAACGTAACTTCATAGTGAAGCCTCGAGTCCTTAATTAATTTGGTTACTGAAACTCAAATGCTGAGATAGAAAAAGAAAAGTGGCTAATCTAGTGCAAGTTAAGGAGGTTGATATTTCTAAGTATTAAATGATAGAATTGCTTAAAGGCTAAAAGTGCCTTTTGGAACTTTTAGCTTTCTACTTTGAAAACTCTTTAATTTAATAACACTAATAGCATGCTAGAAAACAAGTAACAACACACATCTAGCCACATCTCTGTATCTATTTGCAATATCTGCCTAATTTCAAACAGACCACATTAAATACTCAATTCTCTTTCTATACTAAACTACTAGAATACTCTTGTCCCAAGACGGGTATAAGCAATATGTATAGCATTAGGTTTTTTTTTGTTGTTTTTTGTTGGGGGGGGGGGGGGGGGTACCACCCCCTAAATGGTAAAGTTTACAAAAATAATAATGTGCCCACATTCCTCACCATGTACCCTAGAATACATATATCCGTAATAATCGGTTCATTCGTTTAGGAGTGAATCATATATATGTATATATATATATATATATATATATATATATATATATATATATATATATATTTAGGCAAACATTATTAAAAAACACGGAGTGTTTTTGTGTGATAAGACTTCTTTTTTTTTTTTTTCAATTTTCCGAATGGTTCATTTAGTTTTTCGGTCAAATTACTGTATGTAAGTTCCGTGGGTTTCTTGTTCCATTTTCTTTCCTTTTTTGCAAGTACTTTCGATTTGATTCGTCAAATCATCTTCAGGCGGTGTTAATTTTGGTTTCTTAAAAAATATGTCTTTACTGTTGAGTTTCTTAGAACGTAACCATGCTCTCATGTAACATCTCAATATTATAGACGCTCCTTTTAAGTTGTAAATTACTGACCTTTATAATAATTAAAAAAATCAACAGTTAAGACATATTTTTTAAGAAACAAAGAAAAGATTTTGAGAGCGGATTAAATTTAATATATTTTATTTTTATTTACATTTTTTGAAAAATTTAAGTCTATATTAATAATGCAAATATCTTAACTGAAAAAGTTAAATGACAGAGCAATTTTCAGGTCGGTTGGATCAAATTTAAAAGCTTATTCTATAATGTTGGATAATGTAGGCACAAAGATGAGTGTTTTTAGCTGGAGTTCACTACAGTTATTTTGCAGAGTTGCAGACAAAGGAGATGACTTTTGAGAGAAGAAGTATTGAGTAACTTTGTGACAAAGTATGGCCAGAAAGGAGATTTACATAAGCTACAGGTATGAAAAAAAAGGACAGAGATAAGGTACCTAAAAAAAGACACAAAACCAGACAGGAGGAAATAAAGAGAAACAGAGATGCTGATAGCTGTGCATCCTGCATCAGGGATGCATAAAAATCTAAAAGGATGTGATAATATCTTATCCATGCGTCCCAAAGATGCAGGTCAATTTTTTCATTAAAAAAATACATTAAAATACACACAGCAAATCAGTTAGGAGTGCAGGTTTTCTGCTAATCAACAAAAGTAGCTTGCTTGTTTTTTTTTTTAATAGTAAATTTCCACAATTTACCGGGGGGTGGGGGGTCTTTCTTTCTCCACCCTATTCCATTTTAAGCCAACTGTAAAGACAATCGACCGTTTTCTTTGTAACTGAACAATTTAAGGAAATACATTTCAATATTTAAAAAAAAACGAAATGAAGTACCAGGTGGATGTTTGATAGAATTTTGCAGGGGAGGATGGGAGGAGGTCTACACATACTTTTTTTTTCTTTTTAAGATACATTAAAATCAAATCTGGATCCCAGGATTCACTAATTTAAAAAGTTATCAGCATCAGTGAAGAAAGATTTAGTTTAGATGCTTGAATAGATCATCGGTCGGATGTTTTATAGTTATCCTCCTCTGTGACTAAGACAAGTTCTTAAGATAGTGAATATCTTAAAATTTAATTGTAATCACCAAATTGATTTTTATAAAATTTTAGTTACGTCTTTTACTTGAATATCAACAGTATTTTATACATGGAATCTGCACACAGTTCTAGTGATAATAGCAATGGCTTTTCGATAATTGAACAATAAGATTGTTCTGGAATAAAAATTATTCAAAAAAATATGAATAAAATTCTTAAATGTGTAATAAAATAAGGTTGTACTGACATCAGAATTTTAACTTCAATACAATACTAGTATAACAAAAAAAAAAGAAAAGATACCCAATACTCTTTTCGATTTACAAAAAATTAATCCTATAATAACATAATTGGGAAATCGCCCAATGTTACACCTCAGACATTTAAACCAGACAGAAAGTAAAATAAGAGAAAGAAGAACAATAAATAAAAAAAAAAGTAGAAAGTGAGCTGAGATGGGGAAAGAGAATCGAAAGTGAAATAAAATAGTGCAACAGTTTGATCAAAATCTGGTGGGGGAGGAGAGGTGGTGGGGAAAATTAACAGATTGAAGAAAGGGTAATCAGAAGACATAAATACAAACACACAAACAAAAGAAAAAGGAAAGAGGAAGACAATCTGAACAGAAAAAACACTAAGCTATTTTTTTTTTAATTTCATAACATCATAATTTTATACAGCTTTGGTATTGAACGTAAATAGTTATAGTATCAATACTTTTGACAACCCTATACTGAAATAAGTTTCTTGCTTGACCCAAACGACTACTAATACAAACTGATGAATTTCTGTTCAAATTTGTTGAGAAAGTCACCCCCACCCCAACAAACTTATCCAGTTTTATATCAATAATAAAAGTATACAAATAAAAAATCTCAGCCATAATCAAAACCTTCCGTGAATCATTTCCTTTTTGGTTGTGCTTATTTCTTTGAAAAAAAAAGCTGGTTGAATTTCTTTTCATCTTGCCGACTTAACTCATGGCAGAGGAAAAAAACTGGTCTAAAAATGATTATGATTAATTAGCAGGCTGGAGATAAAATAGTAATAAAGTTGGATTATTGCCAATAGGTAAAGAAGAAGTAGTGCAATGGTTACCGGTGAGAACTGTGGATTTGACATGCCGGGTTCAAATTCCACTGGGGCCACAAAGTCACTTCCTCTAATATTCTTGGAAATGCTATGAATCATCTCCTGAAATAAGGTAGACTCTTAACCCTTGATAGGGTAACAAAATAATATGAGTCCTTCTTATCCCAGCATTATTTCCAGTTATCTTGGGTATTTCCCTCCCACTGAACTTGAGAAATACAGGGTTGTGGAGTTGCACAGTATAAGATCCAACTACGAGGATTCCAAAATATCCGACTCTGACTCCTTTTAAAACCTCAGACTCTGCAACTGTGTGGGTCAGGAGAAGCATGGTTGAGGATTGCACAATTTACTTTACTATAAAACTCTTTCTCGCACAGGTACCCTTTCGGATTGCATCCATTGTTTGTCAGAGGTTGTAAAAATAGATTTTGAATCTGGTCAGTCAAAGTACGCTCATATTTGATTATGTTGGCTCCAAACTAAACTGGCTATGAATGGTTAATAAATGACACGTGTAATGCTTTATACTACACTAACACGAGTTTGTAAAGTTAATGATGTCTATAATGAAAACAGATGCAGAAGAGATTGCATGTCAAACTTTATCCGGCTATACTCGCCAATGGAGTAAAAATACAAGCTTTACATAATCGGTTCAAATGAAAGAAAGTAATTATTTCCGTTTGCAATTTGTTAATAAGAGATCTTCTTGATTTCTTTATTACCGGTGACCATAATATCTTCTAGTAATTATGAAAAGTGCTCTTTTGAGAAAGCAATCTTTTACTGAATCCCTATCTGCATGAACCAATTTAAAGAAAGAAAAAAAGTTAAGAAAAAAAGACTTCAGTTTTAATCCCTATAAATCCTTTGATATATCACAGATGCTTTCAGGACTGTAACAGAAGAGCTGGGTTCAAAGCAAATTCATTACTTTAGGAGTCGGTTAAAAAGAAGATGGCCCCAATGTAAATTTATGAGTATGCGTCAGAATATAAATGCAATCTAAATATCAATACCATCATGTATCAAGGGACCATGAAAAAAATAGAATTTTCAGTTTAAAATTACAAATGTCACTTAAGGTTAGAGAATACAATGGCGAAAACGTTGTAAATATGACAATCAAGATGAGGACAACAGTCAAAAACAGATATAGTGTAAAAAAATATACCAATTTAGAATGAGAAACAGTTTTATTTAAAATGTTACACAATATTTATTTCAACATATGAAAACTAGAATGTGAAAATATATAACAAAATCTAAGTTGTTTGAGCCATGAGTATTATATATAAGACAGGCATTATTTTTAAAAGGATCATCTTTATATCTATACGAGAAAAATTACCTGTCCCGGACTGCTAAACTTGATTCCCTGAACAGAACAGCTTTGCAGCACTTTTATGTCCCCTGACGAAGATTAAGACCAATAAATAATGCTACTAAATCTTATGTCTAGAATCCTTATTCCAATTTTGATCAAAATCTATTACATGATTTTAATTCTAAGAGATTTAAAATTTAAGGTTTAAGTTTAAGGGGTGTTAAGTAGAAATTGAAATCCAGAGAATTTTGCTTAATTGTTGTCTAATGACTATGGATTAAATTTAATTCAAATCTGAAATATTTTGATTTTCAAATGGAAGGTTGTGTCTTTATGTCCCTTAAAAATCCTTTAAAATACTCCAAAGAAACTGAAATTTTGGGAATATTTGTTAATTGATGTTAAAATTTCCCCCAAATCGGAGGTATCTGAATTTTCACAAAGGTCTTCCACCTCCTCTTTGCCTCTTTTGCATTAAAAAATATTAAACTAAATATAGCCCACATTACCCACTCTTACACCTAGTAGCTGTGTTCCAAAATTCATAATGACTGGTTAATTAGTTTAGGAGTGAATCTCGTACATACAAATATATAAACATATACACATATCTGACTTTATATAAATAGAGATAGCAAATAACACTAGTCAACTGAAAAAAGTGCAACACCCAATTCAGGGTTAATTTTAAATAAAACCCGATTCCAATGTCCTTAAAAATTGCTGGTTTCATACTACCAACCTCAGAGATTAGGAATCGGCTGGATGGGGGGAGGGGGTGACAGTGGTACTAATTATAGTAGGGGGAATTGGGATTTCTCCCCCCCCCCTCCCAATCAATTTTAAAACATTTTTTAACTGCCCCACCCCCCCACGGGAAAATTCCCAATTCCCCTCCTATAATTAGTACCACTGTCACTACCTATCTATGTTGACTATTTCGATTTCTTGCCTGTGAAATTAAGCTACTATATACAAAAACCAATCTGGGCATGTTGTTGGCACATACGTATTCGTCAATATCTTTGTACTCCACTCTTGTCTTCTGATATATTGTGTTTGTGTGGGCGCTTCTTGAACCAAACATTAAAGAGGGAAAAAAAGAGCCCATTTCTGATAAATATACATTTGAAATGAATTGAATGACCCCCCCCCCCCCCAATATATCTCATCCCAGTCAACTATCAAATATAGACTTCTTTTCAATCTGTCTGACCCAATTCCGATTATCGATTACTATAACACAGGTCACGGTAAACTCAAGTCGTAGCAGCCTTTTCTTATTTCCTCCATACTTCATTCAAGCTAACTAACAAGTTTTTATTAATTTCATTCACTCCTAATTTGTATAGAATGTTCAATATTTAAAAAAAAAGTCAGCCATATTTCGTTTTGATGAAAACTTCAAAAAAGTAATGTGACGAATAATAATAATAATAATAATAATAATGAATAATCTATATACTAAAATATGTAACCGCTACCATCTATATATTAATACTACTCTCTTCTGTCTTCATACATGCTATCCTTGGTTGTTCAATAGCAGAACTAACTGCAGGGATTGAACTCACAATAATCAGGTTGTACTGTGATTGGTATGGGCCGTGTTAGCATGTGTAGAATTTGCATGAGAAATCTGGTTTTGTTTATATGTACGTGCAATATCAGGCATTATGTCGAATTGTAGTTTGGTGAGCGTATTGATACACAGACGATTAGTAGATCACTGACATGCGCACTGGAAGCCTGCTGATTTCCGCCCACAGCTGGATGCACACGAAATATATAAGTTTTAGTCGAGCCTCAAACGTAAACAGACTCAGAGACTCTCTCTCTCTCTCTCTCTCTCTCATCGTCACCATGATGATGACGAAGGTCGAGAATAAACTCAAGACCTGAAACTATATTACATCCCTACCAAAAAGCCAGCCGATCTATCAACTCCCTTTATTTTCTAGTGTTCCCTTCTCAATAAAAGTTGATCCATACTTTAGTGGAGGATTTTGGTGTTATCCATGGAAGATGGTGACCCTTTTCTTATTCCATATTCAATTTCAGTCAGATGCTGCCACATAAAACTACCAAGTTATGTTCTTCATCCTGACTTTTTTCCCAAACCAATCATCCTCCAAACAAACATGCATCAATGAATAAAACATTAATAAATAATGAGACATTAAGATTAAGAACAAAATATGATTACATAACAAAAAATTATATTCGTACAATAATTGTTACGAGTTTTTAATAAATGAAACTGTTCAGCCAAGAGTCAGATAGAGGAAAATAATTATTTCTTCTCGTTGCAAAGACGTTCACCCTAGTCAGATTAAGCTGTCTTCTTCCCTGCCCTGCACCACGTCAGCACCATGGCAGCCCATGCACGGCGGTCCTGAGTGAGGTCGCAAGAGATTGTTAGCCAATCACGATTCCACCGTCGAGGATTGACCACTTGTAGACTTGAGAGCTCAGACAAATTCTCCCTGATAGTTGTTGCACAGATCCTCAGCTGTCAACTGATATGCTTGCGTCACCCAGGCAGAGAGGATTACTACATTGTGAATAAATAATATGTTAATGTTAAAAATAGTTCATAGATGTTAAATGATCTATAGAATAATGTTCTGTTTTTATAATGTTAATCATAAGTGAGAAATATAGTTATTTAAATAATTACTTACTAGTTGAAAAGATAGATTAAATAACATAGTTATTGAGGTTGATTGAATTTTCACAGAATGGACATCCAATTCAGAGATGTTCATTCGTTCAAACTTGAGGGCTAACTGATATTAACACATCACTCAATAAATCCTAGGCCTTACATATAGATGGTGTTACTAATAAAAAAAAATCATAACTTTTTTTATAAAGTATTAACCTTCAAATGGCACGTGTCAAAATTTGAACCCAATCAGTTTACAAATTACAATTATTTAAGTGAAACTACTGTTGCAAATTTTCAAAACAACAGAAAAACTTGAATTTCATGTGTTTAAAATAAATTATGAAAAATCCATGAGCGATTGCTCTTTTACCACATTACCTCGAGTGGAGTATATTCTATGGCTGACTCTTCAAACTTAAGTATTTTTATTTACCTCCTCTCCAGGAGGTTAGACACAAGGTCAGGTGTGGGTTTTGATGAAAGTGTTTTTGTGGAACGAACTGGATTCGAACCCGACACACCCAGATCCTCAGTCCATGTCGTTAACCACTCATCCACCGTGCCATCCCATTGTTTTCAGATGGGGAAAAAAAACTGTTCAAACAAAGCAATAGCTTGATAAGTGTTATTCGAACTCTGCTCCGTCGGAAACAACGGTTAAGAGATGGTATGATGACTTTAAAACACAATCGTATAGACACAAATGATGCTGAATGCTCAGGTCGCCTAAACTCGGCAGTTGTCCTGGAAAACATAAAAAAAAGTTTACAGACTCATTTTGGCCGATCGTAAATTGAAGTGGAGTGAGATAGCAGAGGAGTTCAAGATATCAGAAGGCAGTGTATTCACCATTTTGCATGAACATTTGTCAATGAGAAAGCTGTGTTCAAAGTAGGTACCGCATTGAGCCATCCTTAGTCAGAGGAGTAAGGTCCATTATGTAAATGGCTACTTTGCTCAGAATCGATATTTACAGTAACTTTAAAGGCTTAAAACTTATATTAAATATTCTTTTACATATATAGGTCACAAATGAGTAGGTAAACCAAAATAGTTTTTAACTAATTTCTTAACGATGTTTCCTTTAAAATAATTTATGTCATCAATGGTAATGCTTAACAGCTTAACAGCATTTGCCCGAGATGGGTTGAGCCGGCTTCAAATGAGTTCACCACATCTCGCGTCAAGGCAGTTCACCCCCCACCAATTGGACGCCGAGTCTTTGGCATATTTAAGCTATACCGGATACGAGCATCAAACACCAAAAACGTGGGGGCCAGCCACCAGCTCCATGTCTGTCCTCACTGTATTAAAGTCTTCAGTTAGCCACCTCTGCGTTTCTTCCAGCAGATGCAATTTGGGCTACCAACTTGCAGATGAATTCTTCCCCAGAGTGTCGAAGAATGTGACCAAACCAGCAAAGTCTCCTTTTAAAAAGAGTCTCTGTGATGTTGGTGGTGTTGCATCTTGCACGGATGGTGTAGTTTGGAATTTGGTCGGAGAGACGGGATGCGTATGATGCACCGAAGGCAGTACATATCAAAGACCTTGTAATGATTACTGTTAGTATCATTACTTTCTACTATTGTTGTAAGAAGAAAAGGAAGAATTTTGACAAAATAAAATAGAACATAAACAACAAAAATTGAAAACTTTAATCAAGCATTTTCAATCAACTTTTAAAAAATGAATATCTGACTTTTTTTTTTTACATAATGAACATTCAACTTACTCAACCTAGACAACTATATATTATTCAACCTTTCTTCCTCAACTTGTAAGTAATAATTCAAATAACTGAATTTTTCACTGATAATGAACATAAAAGAAAAACATTGTTAGAAAAGAAAAGAGAAAATCTTTCGAAACAGAAAACATTTTTTTTTAACTGTTATAAAAACAAATATTAAGAAAGCAAAATCTTAATTCGGCCAAGAGGATGGAATGAATTGTTGGCAGTGACTCAAGTTGGTATTTTGCCAAAAAGACTAAAAGATAAAAGATTCTTCATCAAAATTTAATGGGCCAATAAATAAGGAGGTTTCAATGTTGAAAAACATTCTTCCTTACAACACTTGACTTTGATCTTCATAGTTCTTTATTTAAAAACAAGAACGGATATTATTAAGATGTGCTCATTCAGCAATGAAAATGCTATTTCAAACTTAAGCGTGACAGACACCAGAAAAACACTATTTTAAAGATCGTTACCGACATTATGTGTTTTAAAGGAAGACAGTTGATTTACCAGAAGAAGAATATAAATCGTTCGAGAAAAAACTAGCACGAAGTGTCAAAAAGCCCTTTGGCGCATTTCATGGAGAGGACATAGTAAATATTTTTTTTTGTAAACAAATTATTGTATTTTCTGTTGTGATATGTGAATAACATTAAGAAATGGATATACTAATAAATATTTTTTTTTTAAATGTAAATCTTTATCTGAAGTCAGATACAGTTAGGAAAATGTTGATATTTCTTTTTATCAATTTCTCAACCGGCTGGTGCTGGTTAGGTCATAACGGAAAATGTCTCCAGTCTCACAAAGTTTCTAGCCGACCTAATTATTATCAGAAAGAAACTTAAGCAAACTAAATTATACTTGGTTCAATAACATAGAAGAAGAATAGCTAGTCTGATTTAAGTATTAATTTGTCAGATTTATTGCTATTTGGGTCTGACTTTGAAAATCCGACCAAATAACTTTATCTAAGATTTTAAATCTGTGTATAATAAAAACAAGATAGAATTATATAGCTTATAAAGCTTTATCCAGATGACTATAGTTATTTATACACTAAATAGTTGTAAAACAAGGAATATAATCGACAAAAAAAAATTAGGTAACTTATGACATTTCACTATATGTGTGAATTTTTACTTTTATTTTTTGTTTCTAGGATATTGAAGCAAAGTTGAATAAGAATGATTTTTTTATGTCATTATGCTTCAATGATTTCAAACTACCATTCCGCTGCCAAAGCTTCCTGTAATATAAGCAGTGTTTTGGTGAGCTTTAGAATGGACCATGCACCATTGATTCCAAATATTTGCTTCTGATGATATGGAAATCTAGAATGAGCTTGGTCATAGTCAAACAATTTTTGTTTCAAAAGAAAGAATTCAAAGCAACCATGGAAATTCCGGTGCTTCTTGCTTAAAAGTCCGAAAAAAAGATTTCTTTGTCTTTTAATGTTTAAGAGGTAAATAAGGGGCAGTAACTCTTATCAACTGTTGTTATTACATACGTAATTTACTGCCACATTCAATTAATTAGTAATAAATGAACAACAAAGTATACGTAAATGGAAAATTTAATCATAAATAAATAAATTTCAATATTTTGCGAATCGGTAATTTCGATTTATCAAATATACTGTTACGTCTAATAGACATTTTACTTGCACAGTATCCGCTCGTACAACGCCAATGGAAGCCATCCGTTTTCACTCGTGATGGCACAAGTCGCATGTTATGCCCACAATTACAGGTCTCTTCTCCAGAAATAATTCCATGCGCTTGCAAAAAATCTATCTGTTTTGCTTTTTCTGAAGTAAAATATAGTACGTCTTCAAACTGGAACAATTTCAAATCCATGATTCCAGTTGAAGAGAATATCAGGCTTGATAGAAATTAACGATAAAGTCTTACAATTAAGAGTTACTGCCCCTTATTTACCTCTTAAACATTAAAAGACAAAGAAATCTTTTTTTCGGACTTTTAAGCAAGAAGCACCGAAATTCCTCTATAAGCAACCATTCAAGCATTTGAAGCAAAACTAGGAAGAGAAGCTAACTGATTGAAATCCAGGTAAAAAAAAAAAGTCATATAAAAAAAAATAATGGAAAAAAATGAAACATGACATTGTTAGCATTGTTGTTGCATCGTCAGAAAGGCTGTCAAATCTCACCTATTTTAAGGTTAATATGGGGAAAAAATTACTCAATAAATACATTTCAGCATTGGACAAAATATGAATATTAGATTTAAATTTAAAAGTTCATGTAAACATTTACTTTGTTGCCGTACTATTCTAAATAATCTTTTTCAACTGCCAAGTTTAAAAAGCCTATATTCAAAACATTAGGAAGCTTTATCGAATGCCCTGCTGGTTTGGCAGGTAGAGAGCAGGCTCAAAGTTTTCCCTTGAATAATGACGATGGTGAGGTGCTCGTAGAGCCAAGTCAATTCATGATGGTCCCCAGTATGAACAGAACCACTCCAACTCTAAGTAATTTTTATTACCGGCCATTATGAATTCATTGTGACTTTTTTCATAGCAAAAATTGAGACTTTTTCTGTGATTCTGTGTGTCAGAAGATACTTGGCACAAAAGTGAAAAGTAATTTCTACATAAAATAATAATAATATCACAAATTGCAAGCTGTCGTGTTGATCGAGTACCCACTCAAGCTCTCCATCGACAACTAAATCTCTGACTCTTGCCATCCATCTTGCTTCAACGGCATCTAAGATAGTTTGGGCATGCAGCTCAGCACCCGGAGAAAGAGCTCATCCATAAGGTCTTTCTCTCTCCTTCTCTACCTAGTTGGCACGCACGTGCTGGTGGTCAGTTGAAGACCTGGGTGACGACAATCAGAGATGACTTGGCAACACTATCCAGCCCACAAGTTGTTGGTCTTTGACTATGGAATCAGGATTAGCTAGCCATATCATGTGTCCTAGCTCAGGATCTGCGATATTGTACTTGCCGATGAGAAAATCAGCTCAACTCAACCAGGGTGAGAGCCATTACAAGTACAAGCACAAGTAAGCTGCAATTTGCTTATTTGTTTGAAAAAAAAAAAATTTCTTTGTTTACTGTTGATCACAAAATGGTATGGCCTACTAAACTTTGACTGTCCTTCTTCCACCTTCTTTTAAACAATTTGAAGAGATGTACAAGTGGTGTAATAGATAGCGATGCAAACTATGGAATTGGCTCTGCGGAGTTCAAGTCCGGTTGGATCTATCACATTCACTTACAATATATTGTAATAGCATTGAGGAAGATTTTTTATTTATCTTTAAAATTTTACAAAAAAATGCATATAGTAAATTTTCTTTATAAAATAAGATGTAGCACAAGGCTAAAATTGGGTGGGGTTGGACAGGCATCGGCTGTCGTCCTCTTGGTCTATTCTCTAAACTAGTTTCAGTCACCAAAATATCAAATTCAATATTGGTCAAACCAGCTTAACTGTATCCCCAATGGTTAGACATTTTTTATTTACAAAACATATACGTACAAATTCATCGGTTGGGTGGTGCTAAAAAACAACAGATTTCTGAAAACTAAAATAATAAGTGTGATGGTTAGTATGACCCTCCCAAATCTATCTAGGTATGAGCTGCTCACAGTTTTCCAGGTTGTTTCAAGAGCCGAAAACAAGCAAGACAGTTTCTAAGTGAGGAGAAAGAAAGGGATTATTAGCAGATAAAAAAGAGAAAAGCTGGATGGGATTCAGGGGCATAGATTGTATGGTTTCCTCCAAGATTGGTACCATTGGGCATCTCGGAGGATCTTTAATACCAGAAAGGAGGGGGCAGGACTCATTTGTACCACAAGCTAAAAGACTTTGCTAACTCGGATGGGGTCTGATAAGACCTCTAATAGGATTGAGAAAGATATGAATCCCAGTTTTGAGTAACAGGTTCAATGAATTGTTTCTCATTAGAATTGTGGTTTTTGCCATTAAATAACCCAAATTGCTAACAGTCTACTTCTATTCAAAGGCAGAAATTCTAACAGAAGATAATTCAAGAGCTCATACTTCATAAAATAAAAGGACAAAAATTGATGCAGCTAGGTATCAAGGATCTTTCCCACATTTTACACTCTATATACTATAAAAATGTGATCTGTTGGGTCACCCATTTAGCTTGGATTAGATTATTTGAATCAGGAAAAAATAGGTTTCCAAATACAGTTAAAAATAAAAAAGACAAAATCCAAAATATGCCTTGTTCTTGTTCTCTCTCTCTCTCTCTCTCTCTCTCTAGCTATGCATTAAATAGTATTATAGTATTACATCCTGTTGTGATATTCCCTTTTGTTTATAATGGACTATTCCAATCTTTTTATTCTTTCCTTTCTTTATTTCAACTGTTAATAAGCAGAGAGTATGATGGAAACGAGAGTGATAGACACCATATAAAATAAGAGCAGTGGGGCAAGCAACATATAGTGACAGAGGGTGAAAGTGATAGATATAAGATTAGTAAGAGATGGGTCACTTGGCGAGTTAATTGCAAATTACGGCTAATTAGAACAATTAAAATGGAAGTTTTTTTTTTCAAACATAACTCAATCCCAAAATTGAGCAATCTGAAGGAGTTAGAATATGGTACCAAATAGACATAGTTTGAGGTGCATTAAAGAGTTATAACAAAGGAGAAGTAATTAGGACAGTGTTTAATGCCATAGTAATGTTCTATTGATTCATGCTATCACTGATAAAATTGTTTTCAATCCAAGTTAAGCCATTTTAAAGTTTGCACTTTAAAACAACCATTCATTTGGTTTCAACCAGATAAAAGACCATTTGATAGTCTGGAAACAGTGAAACGGTCAGAAAAGGCATCTGTATGACTGTGATATAACGATAAGAAAGTTTTAAATTACAGTGCCAATAACATAAAAGGGCAACTAAAATTTAAAACAAAAGTAGCAAATAATGTTAAGACTGTATTCACCAATAGAAAATATGGTGGCTTCCTATAACCTGGTTAGATAGAGACAGTAGTAAGTGACATTATCAGTAAAGGATAAAGATTAAAAAGCAGAACAAAGCCATCTTTTCCAGACCACAAAGTCGGCCTGAAACCCGAGAAGATAAAGACGAATGAACGATTACTATGTATATAATTTAATTGTGAGTAGAAAGTATTTTTCTCATACATCAACTTTTATTTGTTCCAAAAAAGGAATTATTTTTGATCAGGCAATTTTAAGAATCGTATCGTCAGATGTAGTGCCTGTAATATGAAGAAGTATGTTGAGAATTTATTTGAGAAGAAGAGTCCTAAGTTCTACCCTGTTGTTGTTGGGACGACTCAAAGTAACCACCAGTTTCCAGTACAGACACCTCATGGAACTTTCACAGGAGACCTTTTAGTCGAGTTGCAGACATGCTGGTTGGTCTTCAATGGTTGAATCACGATTCGCTAACCATCTCATGTGATCTTGCTCATAACCGCCGTGAATGGACTGGGATGTGCGGCAGGCCAGGAAATAAGCTGACTCAACCCGACCAACAATAGGCAATTTTAAAGCAATTTCATAGTTGGATACTTTAATAATTTGTTGTCTCAGAAAAGAACTGCTGTAAGAAAGATTCTCTGAATTTCAATTTCTTCTTAAGACCCCTTAAGCTTAAGCTTTTGTAATTTTAAAGCAGAGATAAAGAATGGGCAGAAAAAAAAAGACTCCTGACTCGGTAAAAAACAAAACAGACTGGCTCCCAACTTTTGCAATAATTTTCCAACTCCAGAATTGGATAAAAAATATCTGACTCCCAATCCCTAATCACAAAGTTGATATTTCCTCATTTTTGTCTTAACTGCATCAATTTTTTGTTGAACTGATTTTTTTTACCTTTTCATTTAATTTTCTTTACAGCTCCTTTTCTTCAGAAACCTTTTCTAAAACCTGTTGCATTTGATAAATATCTTTTATCATTAGATGTTTTCCTCTCTATTCATTGGCCACACAATCTTTGGCCTATCACCAGATTCTTTAACATTTTGTTGAATGGTTAATAGGCTTTAATTTGCATAGGAATAAATGAGTGAAAAGTAGAAAGGCATAAAAAGAATCAAGGAATGCTTCAAGATTCAACCGTTTGCAATAACACCTATGAGCGTTGTGCGAATTGTTGACAGTTAGACCAGTCTTAGGAGAACATCCTTCCAAGCAGTACGTCCACTATTACACAAAAGGAAGAGGGGCAGGTTCATTACCTGTCACCTGTGGTACCCTTACTTGTGAGGGAACACCGAGGGGACTTAAATAATTTTTATACCTGGATGTTGGATCAGAGTTATCTCCTCTTCAATATACATTTTTGGCATCAACACAAAAGGCACTTTCTAGCACGGGAGTTTATAATCTCGTTCCAATGAATGAAAAAATCAGAATGAGACTCTTTCCTGCATGACTTTCAAGGTGAACGGACATTGCCACTGCTCTCCTTCTGAATAGGCTTTGTCTGTGAGGTTATTTTCCTGATTGAATTTCCTGACTCTCATACTGGTCAAAGAACCAAATAAATTTGTCATACATTTTCTCCACAGTGTGTCACCACCACAGAGAAATTCAAATGTAAGTACAATTTACACATTTTGTGTACTCGTACATATGCACCCTTTTCTTGTCTCTCAACACGTGTTTTTTTTTATTGTAATGGGGATGATTGTATTCTTTGTTTAGTACTCATGTATTTGTTTACTGTTTAATCTCCTATAACTTATGAATAAATGAAATGTAAATGTTAACAATTGTTTCTTTTCTACTTTTCTTCAATGATAACACTACATGAGCATGGCTACCATGTGTGAAGAGAATGATGCATTCTTGAACACGTGGTCAGCAGTATATATATGGGTCTATCTTCGAAACCTAGAGTTTTGGAGATAGACCTCCCTCCTTTTGAAAGTAAATTACCCTAAGTACTTAGAAAACTATATACCCATTTGATCAAAGACAGAACAATAATATGGCGGAGTCTGCTTTGCATCGGACTACTTTATTTTATTATATTTATAACTTGCAAATGGAGATAGGCCCCCATAATCATATATATTCTGTAACTACATTACCCAGAGTACTTGAATAAGTATATTTTATTTTAGTCAAAAAGGTTACAGCATTATTGTAGTGTCTGCGTTTTCGCTTGACATACATAAAAAGAAAAGATGTTTAACTTTACTTATAACTGGAAAATTATAGAAATTAAAAAATGAGAACCAAAATGCTGCCGATTTAAAAGAATAGTTAACAGAAAAAAAAAAGGGTGAAAGAAACAAATAGGCAACAAATAAATGTTACCAGATGCAATAAAAGTTACCTTTCTACCTACCTGGATAAATTTTTTTTATGTGTTTTAAAGTATCTTAATGTGTTTTCGTTGCATTTTAATAATCTGATACAAGTACGATGGATTTTACCTTATTTTTCAGAATTGCCGACGACGATTTCTGGAATTTGCAGAATTTTTTAACAAAGAAAAAATTCTTTGTTAAGTCGATTTTCAAGAAATAGTCAACAAATACTAGTTCCAAACACCTTAAAATTTACTTTTCTACCTAATTGAAAAGAGAAAAGTACAAAGAAAAAAATTTATAGCAGTTCAGAGACAGTCACCAAATGTCTGTCAGGCATTTTTTTTTTTTTTCAATCCAAACGTAACATATTTGACGGAACTTTTTGATTGAAAAAAAAAACAAAAACAAAAAAAAAAACGCTTTAAAATACATTAAAACACACAAAATTATCTAGGTAGGTAGAAAAGTAACTTTTATTGCCTCTGGTAACATTTATTTGTTGCTTATTTGTTTCTTTCAATTTTTTTCCCCTGTTAACTATTCTTGTAAATCGACAAAATGTTAATTAGGAATACAGAGCTTGGAGCAGGTATGTACAGAGATCCTCACTGATTATATTACTTTTATGTACACTGCAAAACGTTTGCAATTCTCTAAAGAAAAAAAATACCTTAAAATGAGATATTTTTGTATTTTATCATTTTAAAGATTGGCTTTTATTTTGACAAAAAGGTAAGCATTAAACTATTAAAAAAATTATCATGAAACATCATCTTATTTTGTTTGTCATCAATAAAACCATGACCATTTTCTGTAATTACCACTTTATAAATTCTTGGCATTCTTTCCAACAGTTTTTATGAAAAAAAAGTAAATGGCAGACCTTCCCAAGTATTCTTTAAGCACTGAAAAAGCTCACTCCTTGGGTATACTCTTCAAACTATTTGTTAAAGAAATACAAGTTGAACCCAAACAGTTTGCTTGTAGTATATTTATTATATATTTTTTAAGTTTTATTTATTCAAATGTAAATACATTCAGTTATTTCATTTTATCTATCAAGTGAATACACAGATAAGTATTGAAGAGGCAATTTTATATATCTTTAAAATGTTTAAAAATGAAAAATTATAGATCATTTTACTAAGTTACTTTGTGCTTTATAGATTTAAAGAATGGGAATTATATGGTTTAGTTAGCAATAACTATCGAAAATTAAAGATCTTAGTTTCGAGTTAAACATATTTATATGAAGAGAGAGAGAGATAGGGATACTTGGTGCTTGTGCATATCAACCCTGACATGTTAGACCGCTCTTAAAAATAAAATAGCTAAAGAAATGTATAAACTTTGTTATGTACTTACGTGGTAGATGAAAAAAAGACTGTACACCAAAAATTATGCAAATTCATCCAGTATTTATTTAATTATAAATAAAAAACGATTTTATCACTCGGTAGATATTTCCACCATTTTCCAGTGGTCAAGGACGATAACTCATATTTTCACGATTTCGGGTTTTGGGGTCTCCATTGTTTACAAAAATGTCAAAATGTACGTAAAATCATTTTTTTTCCTTTTCTTATAATTTAATAACTACTGGATGAATTTGCGTAATTTTTTCTGCACAATCTTATTTTCAGCTAACACGTAAGTACATAATAAAGTTTATACATTCTTTAAATATTTCAATGTCAGGGTTGATATGCACAAGCACCGGATACTTTTATCAAGTCTATTAAATTTATATATAAGTTTGTAGTGACTTGTTCCCCTTATTAATATGGAGACTGTCCCCATCTGTCCTTGGCATGGGGATTTCATTCCAGCCAAGGATCCGTCCTCAGCAACCAATCCGACAAACCAGAGACCTACTTGACAGCATCAGGCCCTCTGTTGTCGAGATGACGTATGGTTCACCTCAGTCCTAAGAGGTGCACCCTTCCAGGCTCTTTTTAAGGAGAGGGGCTTATTGCTGATCGCCTGAGGCACCCCTACTGTGGAATGCTGACGTCTATTTTCATACCAGCCAGAAAGAGTGTCCCTTCAGGAGAGCTAACTTTCCCTACCAGAGAGAGAGAGAGAGAGAGAAAGAGAGAAAGAGAGACAGACAGACTTCCATCAAGCCTACTAAATTTATATATAAGCTTGCGGGTTACTTGTTACCATTGTTAATATGTAGACTGTTATTTTAAAAACAAGAATAATATCAATAGACTGAACTAGATTGAACTTAATGTTTATCTATGTACCACTAAAATATATAAACATATGAAAGTATATATTGGAATCAGTCTAGCTAAATGTTTATCAAATCTCCAAATTGCAAAAGTATTAGAATGTGATAGTATTTTAGTATATATAACTATCTTTATAAAGTTAGGTATGTTTATGTATTTGTATGTACAGGATTCACTCCTATACTAATTAACCGATCATTATGAATTTTAGAACACAGCTGCTAGATGTAAAGAGTCCAAATGTCGGCTATATTTATTTTAGTTTAGTTTTATGCAAAGGGGGGTAAAAAGGAGCTGAAAGCTCATCATAAAAATTCAGATACCTTAGATTTTTGTGAAATTTTAACAATGGGTATTAGATATCGAATATGACACAAATATTCCCCAGGGTTTTAGGGGCATAATATGGACATAACCTCCCATTTGAAAATTCAAATATTTCAGATTTGCATTAAATTTAATCCATAGGCCTTAGACACCAATTAAGTAAGATTCCCTGAATTTCAATTTCTTAAGACTCCTTCAGCTTAAGCTTTAAATTTTAGACATTTTTTAGAATCAAAATCATGTAATGGATTAGAATAAGGATTCTAGACATAAGGTTTAGTATCATTACATGTTGATTTTAATCTTCGTAAGTGATATAAAATGGTGCAAAACTGTTCTATTTAGTGAATTAATTTTGCTCGTCTTAAGATGGGTTATCTTCCAGTTTTTTTTTTCATATAAACCATCAATATTTGTCATTCATTTAAAGACATCAGTTGTTCAATTAGTTTTTCAGAAAGCAACAAATTCACTTCATCTGTTTGGTATTTTTGTCTGAGCTTTAGAATTAAAAAAAGAAAAAAGCTAAAGATTATAGAAACATCTGCAAATTTAAGATTTCATCATGAAATGATTAATGCATTTCTTGTCTGCTAATTTATTTATGTGTGCATCCATCATGCGCATGGTAAAAGCATTACGCCAAGGAAAAAGGAAATAAATACAAAATCCTATTTCAGCATCAATAAAAAGAAAATTAAATATCATACACATAAATAAAAAATAAAAATGGCTTCATTTTTTTTTTTACGGTTCTACTTTTTCTTTCTCTATCACATCAGCACAACTTCCACTATATTCAGATTCTTGTTAATATTACATCTGAAAACTCCCAATAATGTCCATGCAGTGCAGTCTTTATACCATAAACATATAATCGGTGAATATTATTAAAAAAAAAAAACTATTTACATCGGATATCAATAAGGTTGAGAATTTTTGGATTCTCTTCACTCGTTCCCTCGAACCAGCTCTGTCAGACATCGCTGTCGGCAATTCCTCCAGATGGCATCCAAAGTCTTCTACAAGTTGGTCGATGTAAATGTCAGGGTTGCAGATTCTGGAAGTCTATGGTTCTACTCAAACTCCCAGGATTCCAAAATATCCCGCTACGATTCCCAGGATTCCAAAATATCCCGCTACGATTCCCAGGATTCCAAAATATTCCACGACTCCCCCCAGGATACCAAAATATCTAAATTCGAGGACTCCCAGGATTCCAAAATATCTAAATTCAACGACTCCCAGGATTCCAAAATATCCAAATCCGACTACTAGAATTCCAAAATATCTAAATCCGACTACTAGAATTCCAAAATATCTAAATCCGACTCCCAGGATACCAAAATATCTAAATTCGACGACTCCCAGGATACCAAAATATCTAAATTCGACGACTCCCAGGATACCAAAATATCTAAATTAGACGACTCCCAGGATACCAAAATATCTAAATTAGACGACTCCCAGGATACCAAAATATCTAAATTAGACGACTCCCAGGATACCAAAATATCTAAATTAGACGACTCCCAGGATACCAAAATATCCAAATCCGACTACTAGAATTCCAAAATATCCAAATCCGACTACTAGAATTCCAAAATATCCAAATCCGACTACTAGAATTCCAAAATATCCAAATCCGACTACTAGAATTCCAAAATATCCAAATCCGACTACTAGAATTTCAAAATATCCAAATCCGACTACTAGAATTCCAAAATATCCAAATCCGACTACTAGAATTCCAAAATATCCAAATCCGACTACTAGAATTCCAAAATATCTAAATCCGACTAATTATTTATGATCATTTTCAATTTTCGTTTTCTTGTCTCATACTTGAGGTTAGACGTTGTGTGAATGACTTCCAACTTTTCCTGTCTGTTGCAATTTCACTTGCATTGCAGCCAGGATTGTGCTGTTCTAACGTTGACCATGTTTTGCAGCCATACAAGAATACAGGTCATACATGTGTGATATATGTTGCTATTCTCGCATACGATGGGATGCATTTTGTAAAATTGTTAACAGCTGCCTAAAGAATCTCCTTATGGCAGATATACGTCGTCTTATAGTTGTGTCAGTTCACTCACTGGAATCAATTGTGTTACTTAGATAGGTGAATTTGTTGACTCTTTCGACATCTGCAACAACTTCTCTTTCCATGGGATGCGGATTTCGACAGGTGCTGCAAATGAAATTAGTTGCATCTGATACACGTAGCACCACCAGATTGGTCCATTTTTTGTGACACCACTTATTGCATGTTTTGCATTTGATGGAGTTCGAGCAAGTTCCAAGCTTATAGATGCTGCATGGGTATTTGCCTTGTGGAACAGATATCATATGCTTCGTCTTTGCCATGTTAACCCTGAAGCTGCCCCTTTCAAAAGCTGATTTCCACCTGTTAAATGCTGTACTCACTTCTGTCACACTGAGTGCACTGATAACAATATCATCCTAGAATTCCAAAATATTCAGACTGTTGATTCTTTGAAGATTAAAAAAATCCATCTTCTAGTGTTCTTATGTGTCAGACTCCTTCAAAAACCTTCCACTCTGCAACCCTGGTAGATGTGATGAGGTCGTCCAATCAATGTTTTGCTGCATAATGAATTCCATAGGAGGATGTTACTCACCAGTTATGACTTACTTCTCCAGGAGTGACCAGCAAGCCTTCTCTTTTTTAGCGAGAGTGAGATAGGAGGAAGGTGTCCATATACATATATTCTTGACATAGATTTGGATCTAAATTAGTTTTTAAACAGGGAAACATAAAACGTAAACATGCAATCTATAAACATGAAATACTTAACTTGTCTGTCTGTCCGGGTTTCACACTTTCCTTGTCCACTAGAAACCTGTTGTCTTCCTTTTAGTTTTTGGTATGTTTACAACATTTCAAACATTTTTCTTGTCATGAGAATTTATTTGAGAGAAGAATCCTCAGTTCTACTCTGGTGAATGAGAGTGGTTGATTGTCGGAAGATGGAAGTTTTTTTTTGACAATAACCTCCACCGCATTTTGCATTGTTCTCCACCAACATCTCGATCTAAAATCTCTGCCATCTGTCATGATGGCACAAACTTCTTAGATGGTTTAGATATGCAGCTCGTTGCCTGGGGAAGAGCTAATTTGCCATGTAATCCTCCTTACCTCTCTGATTGGGTGGCGCAAGCATATCGGTGGACAGCAACTATCAAGGAGAACTTGACTGAGCTCTCAGGTCCACAGGTGGTTGTCCTTTGACAGTGGAATCACAATTGGTTAGCCATCTTGTGGGGAGGTGACGGTGGTTAAGTGGATATCGACACGGATTGAAGACCTGGGTGTTCCAAGTTCGAATCCAGTCGGTTCCACCACTTTCACTTAGGGATGTTGGCAACCTTCTCGTGGTCCTTCCCGTAAGTATCCGATGTCTTTCCAGAAAGATTTCTAACTAGAACATCGGGGAAACTAATGCCAACACCAGAACCATCTGATTCACACGAAAGAAGAAGAAGAAGCCATCTTGTGCAACCTTGCTTAGGACCGTCATGCACACTGTACTTTCTGGACTTTTTCAGGTTCCTTTTCTCATAATCAGTAATCTCCAGGGACTTCGAACTGAAGCCTAGCATAGACTATCCTCCTTTTGGCTAAGAGCAAAATGTAATATCTGTTCTGATACTACACTTCAGCTTTTCTGTCCTTGGTCAGTGAATGAGAAATCCTTCTAAACTGAGGCAATTTAAATCTTTATCCCAAGCCAGACTGCCCTTTTTTGGGGAGCTGGATTTTACCCATATCAAAAACCAACCTTGTGTCTTACTCTAACCTCATGTGGAGCAAGTAAATAGGGACTGCTCTTATTCTATTTTCATGGCAAACAAAGTAACAGGCAGTGGAGCGCTCAGAGTGGTAGATAGAGTAGTGGACAACTAACAGACAACACAATGAACAACGTAATGGACACTACAACAAACTACATATCAGAACCACAGACAACAACAACATTAGCCATCAACAAACAGCGCTAACCCACCCCCTAAAGTCAAACCCTTCCTCACCGTGGTAGGGGCAGTGGCAACATGGTAATGTCAGAGCTATGGCATTTGAAACTTGGGTGCATGGCAGCGCCACCCATGGCGGACAGGTTTGGTACCAAGTGGTATTAGGGACATAACCCGGCTAACAGGGCTCTAATAAAAATCCAGGAGTCAACATCAGGATCCATCATCCTCTGGTCATCTCTACCTCTGCGTGTGGCAAGCAAAGGCGTGTCATGCACGGAACTACAAATCAACGGAGCGAGAGTGCCAACGTTGCTTCTGCACCATTTCTTTGTGCGTTCTGTACCAAACCTTCCCCAACTTTGCATGCAACCGTTGCTCTTGATGTCAGGGTAAAAAACCTGCAATCTCGTAGATTAACAAATAGCTGCAATTAACGAGGAGGACTTCATGCAAACCAGACAATCCTGAGGCACGATCTTCGTGAGCTTCGTGCAGAAGTCTCACTCGCTTGACAACAATCTAGCAAAAGCCTTTGACATGCTGTGAGCAAGTAAAAACATGTACTGCACTGTCTTCAGAAATTTCTGTTTGTATAAAGTCTCAGACTCTACTGATTGGCTGTAGCTGTACAAGTTGATAATTTGCATATGTATTATTATTGAAGAGATTATTTTCGTTTGAGCAATGACACATGTCACACATACCTGCACACAGCACGTGGACATTTTCTTTCTCTTTACCCATAAAACCTTTGGAAGTGAAATACAATTAGTAAAAATAACATTACACATAGAAAGTGCTCAAAATGTTATTAAACCTTTAAATATTTACTTAGCCAAACCGTAAAGAACATCCTTGTTTTCCAAGGGAATGCTTCTATTTATCCATTCCATTCTCAGCAGACAACTCCTCTCAGTAACTGACCTGGTTGTGTAAGGTCACAATGTCAAGTATTATGCACCAAAAGCCGAAAGTGACCTTTTTGCTAACAAGAACATAGCAAAAACAAAGAAAAAAAAAGAAGAAAAAAAAACTTGGCATCAATTATTTGAAGAATTGTTGAGTAGGGCTTAGATTTAATGATCAAAGTTGTTTTATAATGTTGAAACTTAAACCTACTTAAAAGAACAAATAAATCAAGTTATATATTCAGTGTACTTTTAGTCTAATCTAGTAGAATGCTCATCAGCTAGTTCCGAGAATGGTTTTATTATTGAATAATTTGTCTAGTTCAAGTGGATATCAAGTATTAACACAATCTATGGTATACTAAAAGTACTGGGATTATTAGTTTACTGTGAACAGCTCTGTATTAAAGATACAAATCTTAAAGTTGATATTTTGGCACGTCCCAGTGAATGGGAAGTGTGTTTTTTGCCAATCAAGAAAACTTGTGGCAAAATAGAAATTAAGTGTTAGTAACAACCTAAAGTTGGGTAGAATATATATATATATATATATATATATATATATATATATATATATATATATATATATTAGAAAACATGTGACCCACTGGATCGCCCATTGAGCTTGGGTTAGCTTGTTTAAATTGCGAGTTTGCAAAGCCAGTTAAAGCTACTAATTTTGGATTGTATTTTATTAAAAATACAATCCAAAATTAGTAGTTTTCTTCTCTCTCTCTCTAAATAGTATTACTGCTTGTGATGATATGTCCTTTTGTTTATAATGGACTACTCTACTTCGTTTTATTTACTTTGACTATTAATAACCAGAAAGAGAGAGTGACGAAATTAAGAGTGATATATATATATATATATATATATATTTTTTACTAATGAATCATCACTTATCATGATCAAAGGCCACTCAGAGATAAGAGTTAATGAGATGGACAGACTGTTAGTTGTATGATGAAGAATATTCTGAAATGATTGAAAATGATTAATTGAATGAACAATGTTTAATTACTTATTTAGGACGGTTTATGAAAAGTATTTGCTGACATTGAATTTGAAGACGACTACGTTGTAGTCTGCAGAGAATCAGTCCTGTGGTAATGTGTTCTATGGACAGGAAGCCCTTGGAAAGAAACTCTGTTCATGGAAATTCCACCTGATGCTAGGCACATGGAGGAAGAAAAAGTTTTTTCCGGTGTGATAAAGAGACAAGTTCTTGCTGCGGATGTAATGAAAGATGTTCATCGGCAGAGGTGAGGAGATGGCTGAAAAAAAATCCGGCACTCAACTTTAAAAGTTTTAAAAAACACAACTCAAACTCCGAACTCCTACAAAAATTAATAACTTCTGACTCCCCAACTTAAGAAGTGGGATGTTGAGCGAAAAAATTCTGACTCTTTACTCGGTTTAAAAACATCAAACTCCAACTGTGTATCCAACTCTCAATTCCTGCAATAATTACCATTTCCTGATTGTTTTGGTGAGGAGAACATAGTAAAAGAGAAAGAATCTTGGCATCAATTATTGAACACAACATAAATTTAATGAATCAAAATTGTTTTGTAATCTTGAAAGCTTAAACCTACTTAATAAGAAAAAAAGGGAACTGATTGATAAAAATCCGACTCCGGAATCAGTTTATAAAAAAAAAGAAAAAAAAAAAAAAAAAAAGCCCTGACTCCGACTTCACCTCCTGCAAAAATTGTTGACTCCTGACTCCCCACCTCTGTTCATTCATCCTCATGACTCTTAAGAATACTGCATTGTTTTTATTATAAAGATTTAATGTTCAGAATATCAATAAGATTGAAATCAGAGAAAGCAAATTGTTTTGCTTGTAATTTACCAGCCAACCACATATTTTGTTTTTTTCTCTCTTTTTTTTTTTCTTATGGCATACTGTCAAGAACAATGGGGAGGGCAAAAACAAATAATTCCTGCAGCTGGAATGTTGATCAACAAGGGAATCAAAAATGGGTGGATAGAGCAATCAAATACACAACATTCCACAAAAACAGAATTCTCAAATGAACACAAGGAACAGCAACTTTAAAGAATCTAAACATTTTGAGACCTAAACACATTGCTAAGGTCACTTTCAAGTCTACAGAGATTTCACCAAACCCATTTTACCAAAAGCGCAAAGTGTAGAATGGTAGTTTCTAATATCATGTCTACATGTAAACACCCTACAAATTATCCAAGAGCAATAATTAGCTGCTAAAATATGATTCATTTTTAGTTCAACTCCTAAAGATATCATATACAGTTCAAAATTATATTCAGAGTTCTGCCTCTTCATCTCCTAATGTAATGTTAATTCATCTTTATCCATTTATCCCCTTTATTTTTACTCAGATGTGTACAAAATAATAAGTAAATAGACTTTTATTTATGACATTAAATAATGGCAACATTTCTTTGAATATTTACAAACATCTGATTTTTTTTCATGAATATGAAGAATGTGTTCAGTAACACCCCTACACACACACAAAAAGACACAGTCAAAATGCTGCTTTAAGCAGAACTGTAGAGGCCAGTGAAGAAGAAGAAGAAACATATTAAGTTATGTAAATAATATTGGGACATTAAAAGTCTTTAAACAGTCTCCAAAGAAAATAAAGAAAACCCTTTTGTCTACTTTTCTTTTATTATTTATTTTACAAACATTTATAAAGATTTCATTTATCTGAATGCTTGTTCCTATTTACTTGCCTCCCCACAAAGGCAAGTTAGACATAAGGTCATTTTTTAATGTGGGGAAAATCCAACTTCCCCAAGAGCTCTGGACTGGAACAAAAATTAAAATTGCCTCAGTCTAGAAGGACTTCTCCTTTACTGACTGAGGTCAGGATAGACTAAGTGTAGCATCGGAACAGATACTACACTTTGCTCCTAGCCAAAAGGGGTTGTTGAATGAATATCACTTCAAAGAATATCTCAAGTAGAGAGTCGTCAATTTTTGTCAGATTTAAGGGTTTTAAACCGACTTCAGAGTTAGACTTTTTCAGCCGAGCTGATTCCTTACCTTTGTGTGTCACAGCTGTCCTTTGCAGACGTCTAAATCTCAGGTCATTGACGTACTTGGTGCTATGTTATTATTTTTGGTGGTTTCGGCATGCAGCTCGTAACCCAGATGGGTGGGGACTCATCCATGATATACTTCTCGTCTACTTCTTCCTGGCTGGCGCAAACATGTTGGTGGGCAGCTGAAAACATGGCCAACAACCATCAAGGAGAACCGTGCAATAGTCTTTAGCGAATAAGTGGTTGATCTTAGGTGGTGGAATCATGAATGGCTAACCATCTCATGTAACCTTTCCCAGGTTTGTTGCGTGTGAGATGCTATGATTTGAGATGTGATGCACAACATGGAGGAAGCGAGCTCAACCCGACTGGAGTGAATGGCGCCATAAGTAAAGTACCTCTGAGGAAAGGGAATTGAAGTGAGCACTTTTTGTAGGTGTTGGAATCGGAAGCTAGAGTTATGTTTTTTTTTTCAAACCGACTCTAAGGTTTGCAAGAGTTGAGTCAACTTTTTTACCTCCGATTCCCCACCTTTGTTTCTAAGCATCACATATTTTAAAATAACTGCATATTTGATAAAAAAAACAAACCTGCATCCTGTTGCACCCAACATGTGACATATTATGTTTACACTTTGCATTAATTATTCAATTTCCTTTGAATGTGCAGCTATAATAAATAAGCAACACGTTTTCATTTGTGTAAAATGTTCACAAGTGAAACACACTTTCCTGTACAAATATTACTCATAATCAATAAAGATTTTAGTTTCATATTTTATTTTAAAATTTATATTCTGCTTGATTCTCCTTTGAGAAAATATGAGGATCAATTTTAGAAAAAACAAAAACAATAAAAGTCTGATCTAAAGATAAAAAATGTTTAAAACTCGGCCAAATCAAACAATTGATCTTCAGACAGTAGTAGGCCTCTGTTCAATCTCGGGAGACAATGGATAACCCTTGTAAGGGTGCTTGCACAGGGAGTGTATTGCAAAGTAAGGGTTGCACAATCTCCAATCGCACCTCTCTAGAACCGGCATTGCTTGAATCTAGTGACAAGGAGAAATCCAAGACGAGAAATAATGCTGGGATAAGCAGAGAGTCCTCTCACATTGTATTCCTAAAGGGTCACCCAGTCAGTATTGACCAGGCTCAACGTCGCTTAACTTCGGTGATCTAACGGGAACCGATGTGTCAATATAATTATGTCGTATATGATCATCAGACAACATCAAGTAATATGATACTAGCTGAACTACTCATCTACAGGTAAAAGTTCATAACTATAGTGTGAAAATTTATGCTCAATTCACTGTCTGGAACAGCTCTGAAAATGGATCAGTGTTTAGAACAATGCTGAAAAATCTATTGATATTAAAACAGAGATGCGAATAATTAAATGTGATTATTTTCTTTTCTTTGCTATAAAAAAATAATAACAATCGATTTTGTGATTTAGTACAGGATTTTATTTAAATATTTTATTTAAATACTGAAATTTCAATACTGATAATTGGTTTGGCATAAGAATGGACAGAAAGTCAGTGATCAGATTTTATATTGTAAAGACCCCCCTCCCCTCTGGTCTGAATATGTTATACTTAATAGTGATTCCCTTATATGAACATAAGATAATCTTTTAGAACAAATTTAGCTTTTTCCATATATAATGAAGTCTTTCATTGATATACAATACATATAGCTACATTTATAGGATAGAGTGTTTAATAAAGATGTACATCTAAGTTTATAGAAATGTCTATAAACTTAGATAAATTTCTATATTGTATAATTAGGCAGCGTTCAACCTTTTTTCAAGTATATTTCATTGAATAAAATAGACATTCTGTGTCTTAGATCTGTTGATCATTCTTTCCAAACTTCTAACAAATTTTTGCAAGTCAGGATTCCTAGTATTTATCTGCCTCCCTACAAGGGCAAAACTAGACACAAGGTTAGTTTTCATGTGGGGAAATACAGCTCCTTAAAATAGAGCACTCTAATTCGGGAAAGATTTCTCCCCTGAAAGAGGACAGAACAGATAATACATTTTGATAGTAGTCCAAAGGCCAGGTTCGTGTAAGTCACAATATAAAGTGAATATTAAAAAATCCAAAAGTCATGTTGCTGTCAGAGTCTCTTTATTTTGTAGTAATTTTGCGGAGGGATTGTAAGACACTAATAGTGTCCGATTAAATACAGGTACAAATAAGAAATACATTTAGTATTGAAAAAAAAAAAAAGGGATATATATATATATAATAATCATGAAAATCTGATTTTTATTAGAGGGAGGAATACCGGCAAAAAAACATTTTTTTAAATATGGGGGGGGGGGGGGGTCTGTACTGGAAACATAAAAGAAACTTTATTAAATAATTTGAATAATTATTTTAATAAAATGAATTAGGTAAGTACTTTGTAGACTCAAACACACAAATGAAATAGACAATTTATTTTTTAAGTAACTTCACTCCAATTATGTTAAGACTGGTTCATTTTTATTATTATGCATGTTGCATTAGACATTTGTTACTTAGACATATTTGTTCATTTTATTTTTAATGTAATTAATTTTGATCTACGGTCAGCTACTCAACCTACTTTTCCAATTAAATCCGGTTATAATTTTAATCCAGTGTTCAAGATTGACATAACAGAATCAGCAGCTTAATCAACTTGAACCTTTAACATTTTCATTAAAAAGAAAATTATTTTAAAATGGCTTAGCGTTATCCAATTTATTCTTAGTTTTCTACATTAGTGATACTTTTAAATAAGGTAATTTGTTCTTATTAGGTAAATTGTTTCTATTAAAAAAAAACTAATTGTGTTGTAGATTTAGTTTTGAAAATCTTTTGCATTGATAAATTACAATGTGTGTTCCATATTTAAAATTTCCATTATTTTGAAATTTTCAATTAAATTGACCCTCTCGCATTCTTCTCTTTCGTAAAGCATGTAGATTTTGTCACTGTTTCTCTGCAAATTTTTCACATTATTTCAAAGCCTCAAATTAATAAAGATTTTTTTTAATGTTTCTATTGAAGTTTTCAAGTAAAATTTTCTAAGAAAAAAAAAGAATTAACTTTCTTTTCAATTTGTTAGTTTATTATCAATACGTACTTAACACAAAAGTTTTTTTGCTTTCATTTTTTCTTTTTAACTACGCAATTTTTTAAAAATCAGATTTTGAAAGTTTATCGTTTGATCACTGGATTATTGCTTAAACAAAATAGTTATAAAACTATAACTGATTTTGTTAAGGTAATGTTTTAATCTCTATCAAATTATTGGATGTAAATAGCTTCCAAACTTTCAATCTTTTAATACATGAGGATTTACTAAAAATTTTAAAGCCAGAAATAACTTTATATTTGACAGTTTAAATGCTTCATTTTTTTTTTTTTTTTAATTTCAAAGGGTCACAGGAAAATTCTTTTTCTTCTTTTCTTCTTTCAATTATTAACAAAAAATTAAAATAGCTGACTTATTTATGAAAAAAAAAAAAAAACGAAATGCATCGTAGATTTAATTTCATAATTAAATTATTTTTTTAAAAGAGGATATTTTAAAAGTTTGTTGTAGTACTTTACACTATTTTCATTTTTTATTGCATTTTTTATTTCAATGATTTATAGTAATTAAAAAAAAATGTCTTAAGTTACATAGAAGCAAGAAACACACGCACAAAGAGACACATGAGAAGTGATCACAGAATTTTATTAATATAGAGATTATTACAATCGTCATATCAGTAGCATAATAATATGCTGTGGATGAGTACAATCAAACAATAGCAAAAAAGATACTTGAAAGAGAAGAGTCCACCATTTTTCATCCTTTCCTAAAATCAACGTGACAAGCATAAAAAAACAAAAGTTAGCAGAATCCTAGTTTCCATAGCAACCAGAACCGATACAATGATGATGTTCTCTAAGAGAAGAAGAATCAATGAATGATGTCATGAGGTGAATAGTAGTCATAACAACAGGTTTATATAGTGTTGAGTAACATGTGCATTGAACAGAGTGTATCTACCACTTGTAGATTTATAAGCAGTAATTGTTCCGCTCGTAGTACCCTGTTCTTTGTAATTGGCAGCTTGTGATTTGCAAGGGAGAAAGAAGGAGACATAAAGAGAAGTTCCATGGAGATGACTATCGAATTACTCAACTACTGAAATATTAGCAATTTTCTTCTCTTTTTTGCAGTTTTGTCATTTGACAATTACATCAGATGATATCCATTGCCACAAATGTCACTGCTGCTTTCTCAATTGATATCACATAGAAAAACAAGTGCAATAAGAGCAATGACGGGGAGACATTCAACGGTAAAGAGACGCCGATCCTGTTTATATTTAAAAAGAAAAAACAAACGCATAAAAAATTCTGTACGTACTTAAATGCAAGCAAGTGTGTTTGTAGAATTGATATGAATTATTATAATTACGTAATAATATAACATATATACATAATGCAGGAAAGTGGGCTCCCTTTACCGTGCTAGAAAACTTCTCACACCTGCCAGTATTCCATATCTCTACAAAGCCACCATCCGGCCATACATATAATATTGTTGTCACATTTGGGCTGGTGCATCATTCACTAGTCTCTCCATCTTAGAGTCCAAATAAAAGTGGCTAATCTTATAGGTCCCTCACTATCCACCAAGCTTCAGCCCCTGTCTCATCGTCGTAATGTTGCATCCTGTGCTTCTTTTACAAGTACTTCAATGGAATGTGCTCCGATGAACTTGCTGCTCTGGTGCCCCCTCGATGCAAATACATCTGACCTACTCAGCAATCAGTTAAGTCCCATCCATTCATTGTGGAGGTCCTCAGATTCCGGAAGGCTTTCTATTCTCTTAGCTTTTGCATATCTGAAGAAGATATATGATATACCAAAACGTCATGAAATGCATACAGCCTTTCACACAGAAATTAACTTTCTAATCATCTTTATACCTTGTATTCTTTTTGTTTCGTTTTTTTTTTAATTTTATCTTTTTCTTGGTGATGGGACATCCCATTCACTTGCTATTCCAGAGACTCCAACCGAGAGATCTTTTTAGGATTCTAACCGCCCCTTAGTGCACTTGTTTGGATCTCTCTTACACTTGGTTCACCGGATATATTTGTTAGGCAGTTTGTAAAATTCTTTTTCATGAGCCCGGTAGCTTCTACGATTACTGCAATGATGGAGATCTTTCTAAGATTCCAATTTCGTTTCATGCCATACATAAGACCCTGGTATTTAGTTATCTTCTCAGCTCTGTTTAAACCAGCATCATTGACTTCAACTAGGGGTGCTACTCTCTTTCTTGTTCCATATCACTATGTCAGGTTTAACAGTTCCGTTTCATGTGTGTGTGTAGTCAGACAGAAATCATTATTTTGAGAATATTTCATTGAATAGATAATAGACCCGTAATGTCTATCTTATTCAATATAATAATGATAAAAAGAGTTTTAAAAAATGAATATTGATGATCGCATTTGCATAACCACTCAATTTTCATTTTTTTTTCTGATAAATCTGTTGATATTGTGAAACAGCAATTCAAGCAGTTGTTATATTAGTTATCAATTATATTTCTAATCAGGTGATTGGCAACCACTTATCCATATTTTTTTTTTTTTTCAGAAAAGCCAAAATAGTTGACTATTTATTTTATCAAGTCACAACAATACATTTTTATAGTATTTAGATGTCAAACTCACATCATTGGAGGGGGAGGGGGTATTTTAAGTAGTTTAGCCCATAAATTCAGTATGCAACACTGGAGTCAATAACACAAATGCTTAATTCCGATTCAGGCTCCTGAAATTTTAAACAGTTTGACTTCAAACGCAGAAATCTCCTTCCATTATTACTAATTTAGATTAATCTAGATGTTACTTATAGTGTTTTGATGTTTTGATTTTACAAAGGACAGACATGTTTGTCAAGGTTCTGAATTCAACCTTCTTTTCTTTTTTTTAATGAATAAAATCTAAAGAATTCAATTAAAAATGATACATGATGAAAACAGGGTTGTTGAGCCAGTTGCACAAATGCTCGATTTTGACGGTTTCTGATTTCTGATACATTATAAAGGTCCGCCCGACTCTGGCTCATAAATCAATGAATTTGCTCCGACTCCATATCCCTGATATTATGATGATCGGAAATATGAGTCTGAAGAATAATTGATTATGCTCAATGGTATTTTAAATTGTATTGGGTAAATGAATGTGTCTAGTTAAGATAGAAGACCAATACATCCCCTCAAATCCATGGCCTTGTACCTAATTGTGTATCATATCACAATAAATATAATACTATTTAGACGTTAATGGTTTTTAGAGCAGAAATGAATAAAGACTAAACTGACAGACTTAAAAACGAATCTAGTTGCTTAGCAAAACATTTTTACCAAATGACTCACTCACTATTCACTCATGTACATTAAGGATGATCTATTTGTTGAGTCATTGCTTATTGAAAACCTATTCGAATAAAGTGCACCACATCAGTGCTTCATAAAGTCACACATACTGCTAATAATATATACATTTTTTTTTTGCATTAACTATCACTCCTACTATGTTAATATTGGTTAATGTTATAATTGTACATTTTGCATGGACATAACTATTAGACTATTTGTTTATTTTTTTTTAATTACCAGATGAATTTAATTTTGATCCAAGGTCAGCAATTTCTTTTTCTTTTTTTTTTTTACTTTTTTCAATGAAATCCTGTTAGAATTTTAGTCCAGTACTCAAGATTGACATAACCGAATCAGTAGATTGATTCAATTTAAATCATTAACATTTTGCAGCGTGATTCAACTTGAGTCATTAAACATTAACATTTTTATTAGAAAAATTATTACAAATCAAATGGTTAGGCATTATAATCAAAGAAAATGAAATTGCAGATCAACTGAGATCATTTCAAGTTGAGTCAGAATATGAGCTCAGAATTAATTACAGTAGATTCATTTACATTTGTTCCACAAAAACAAATAAACAATGTTAATCCTACACGATGCAGCTAATCAGTGATCACTAACAATTACACTAATCTTATACAATATCACATCACATTCAATTAAGGGCAGTAAGGAAGCAATTTGCTGACTGCTTGCAAACTACATGCAACACTACACAGACAGTGTAACCAATTATTGATATTATTGAATCCACTTAAGAATATTTTTCATCTCCTTCCTCTATAAATTTGTGAGATGTAAGTTTGTATGCTTCACTGGAAGTTGAATGATGCCAAAATATGTCTATTGACTTAAAAATATCAATAACAGCACCTATGCTGTGGTTACAGGTGCAGACTGGATTCGGTGTGCCGGGTTTGGGTTCTGTCAAGACGACTGCATTACTTTCACTAACTAATATTCTTGGAAAAGGTATGAATATCATCCCTCCATCTATGGATTAAATAGTAGGATAGACTAGACTCTCAAGCCTTCGTTGTGCAACATCTGTCTTTTTCTGCATTGTTTCCAGTAATCCTTGACGTCTCCTTATCACTGGACTCAAGCAGTGCTGGTTCAAGAGGTGCAGCTGTGGTTGTGCAACTCTTGCTTCACTATAGACTTCCCATGCAGGGAAGGGATATTCATTGTCCCTTGAGACTGAAAAGATGCCAATATGTCTTACTATGTCTGTTTTTTTACAGTTCGTTTTTGCTCTTTTTTATTTAATATCACTCTATATATTCAATTATAATTTTATCAAAAGAAAAAAAAACAGTGATAAAGAAGTTGTAACTAAAGATAATTAATACGGTTTACGCTTATTTTCATTAAAAAAAAAATAATGCATGTGAATGTGTAGATATTAGTAGTAGTCTAGATGGATACAAAAAGCATCCAGTATTTTCATAAATATTACAATGAAATGAAAAAAAGAGATATTCAAAGGGATTCTCTATCTGTGTAGGACAGATATTTATTTGGCTAGCACATCAAATATATCTAATATATACATAACACTATTCGAAAAAGGATATTTGAAATCAAATACCTATCTACAATTAGTATTTTTTTTTAACTAAGTATAAATCTAACAGAATTATGTAACTTCCAGCTTTGTTATTAGTGGCAGCCATCTTCTTTGAATGATTATCTTAATCTTGTATATCATTTATTGTTCCTGTCAATTCTACTCAGCTTACTGTAATCTTATCAAGTGTAAAAATGAATGCCAAATAAAAAACATCATACCCTTTCCATCTTGGTTTGTTTTTTTCTTTTATTTAATCCTTACAGCATGCATGCAATTTTCTGTATGTGCCAGTTCCATAAGGGATAATTATTTTTTTTTAACTTTATTAATCTGCCCATCAATTTCGCAGGATGTATATTTTTAATGTTTCTAAGTGTTTATTAAAGTGGACCTATATGGCATATTTACCCCCACCTAAAATGTTATTCAATTTTTAAAAAATCTGATTGCATGTCTATTTAACTACTTACGTTACTACTTACTTCCATTACCTATTATTTTACTTTCATTTTTTTTTTATTCATTGACACCCCCCACCCACCTTTGCCTTTTCTCTTAATTTTTTTTTTGTATGAAAATATTTACATTTTTGGAAAAATAATACAATGAAGAAATATATGTCATTAAAAAAATTGGTTTTGCAATAATATTGATAGAATGTCTTACGAAATGTTGAAATTTAAATCCCATAAATACTTTTGATTTTTTTTTCTTTCAACAATGAATAAGCATGATACAAAATATATTTCTTTTAAAACAGCTTTTTCCCCTTTTTTTCTTCTAAAATCAGATTGTGAAGTTTAATTTGGTCATTACATTAATTGAATAACATTGTTTAAAATTATAAGTTTTTTAAAGTTAATTTAAGAAGTTACGTTTGAACAAGAATTGCCAAAGACAGACAATATTTTTACTGACAATTTTATTATATAACTGCTGTAAAGTGATACTAATAAAATGTTTAACTAATAAATGTCACAATTTTTAAAAACTCCTTTCAAACTTGTAATCTAAACACTAAAAATGAAAGCTAATAAAAATATTAGATTACCTCAGCTAAATTTTGAAGAGTAAAACTGCATAAATAACAAAATCTAAGTTATGTTTCGAAATTTTTGAGATGAAGATTGATAATTTGGATTATTTAGACTACTATTCCATCTTTGTTGCTATTTTCACAACATTTTGGCCGATGTAACCTCTGACCTTCTTTAGGTACATTTTTTGAAATCGGAAATCTTTATGTCTACATAGACCCGTGGCACAAGGAATAAAGGTGTTGAGTGTCAATCAGTTCTAAGTGATAATATTTTGGAGGTTGAAGGTGACAAACTATACTAAATAAGAATAAATTTAAAAAATACTTAAACACTTACAGGTTTCAATTCAAAATTCCGTATAGATTCCCGAGTTTGACATAAAGATTCCATATTAATGTTAACATAATCTCTAACCTAATAGGTCCCTTACTGTCTCCCAAGCTCCAACTGCTGTACCATCGCAGCAATATTTCATACCCGTGTCTGTTTTACAAGTACTTCCATGAAATGTGCTTAGACGAACTTACTGCACTTGTACCCTACCCCCCCCCCCCCCATCAACCTAAATACACCCAACCAACCCAACAAGCAGCAAAATCAACCCCTTCAATGTAGCGGTTCCCAGATGCCGGAAAACTTTCTACTCTTATAGTTTCTTTTCTCAAACCGCTTGCTTTTGAAATTTCCTCCCTGCTTCCCTGACTGTGCCAACATGCAGAAATTTAAATGTAATGTGAACAAACATCTTGCTGCACAACTCTCCATTTAGGATGCCCCCTATAAATCTGGCCCCTAATCACAGTAGTTCCTTACGTCTCAGTGGAAATATGTCTTGTTTGTGATGAATAAACGTTTTAAAAAATAAAATAAATAAGAAATAAAACAACAACATTTATTTTATGAGTTTCTTTCTGGGAATATCAAAAGGCGAGAGAGCAACAATTTTTGTGTTCAGCCTTCCAGAAAAACTAAAACATGAGAATAGAAAGCGGTGGTGACCTCAGTAACAACAACTCTATACAAGTTAGATTTTGAAGGATGGTAATGAACTTGGTAGTAAGTCTATAAAAAAAAACAACATTTGCCTCTTTGCGCTTGGATGCACAACTTGCTCATCAATGTCGAATAATGTACAAGATAAATCGACAATACACTATTATTTCTTAATGAAATAATCAACCTTTACTCTTGTTGAGAATTGCAAGTTTATTGGGATCACAATTAATCTATGAAAAGTCAATTTTTTAACAATGTGAAAGGGAAATTACTATTTCTGAATAGAAAATTAATACTTTACTCAATTGTATTTTAAGACAATTCTTCATTTTAATGTGAACTAGCTGTACCGACTCAGCATTGGCTGGGATAACTTGCATTCAAATTTTATTTTGTAAATATTTCTATGTTCTATAACCATGCGATGTTAATCTTCAGTATCTAAATTAACAGTGAACCTGGTTTTGATTTAATAAAAATGAAGCAAGACTTAAGGAAAAAAGAATGAAAAAAAGCAAGTAAGGAACGATAACTCTTACTAAAAAATAAGAGTTATTTTCTTTAGCTGATTTTTCTTTTATGGTTACTTTAAGAATTTTTACGTATTAGAAAACGGCCAAATCAGATTAAGTTTTTTTTTTTTTTAATCAATTGTAATGAAGTACGTTAATCTATAGCAAATAACATGGTACAGCAATAACAACTGAAAGTTGGCTATAATCAGTTTGATTTATCAACTTAAATACTATTTAGGTCCAACTTTTAAAATCCGAGCAACATAATTTTATAGGGTAGATAACTAGTTAAATATGCGTCCTACTGTCAGTCTTAAGATATTAAATAATTTGTTTTCATCTGTTTTAAAATAAAATGTGTGAAAACGAATTTAACCACTAAAAGAAGTTGTGGAGTGATAAACCCCCTCTTACGACAGAATGAAGTAAGTCTGAAAAGTACTATAAATAGTGTGTATTGTTATTTGTTAAAGCAAGAAGGAGAATATATAGTTGATTTTCAATATTGTGTACAAGTGTACTTATTCCTTTTAACTGTCGGATTACAATAAACAGTTTGGCGATAAGGATGAGATTCAAACTCACATGGAGAAACCTCAATGGATTATTAAAAAGACACTAACACCAGCTTAAAAGAGTTATACATCTGAACCAAATCATTGTAGCCAAGAACTTAGGAAGGTAAGTTATGATTTGTTTGAAATAGCAAAACCTGAATACACCAGAACAGAAACGCTCTAGCAAGTATAATAGACAACCATCTTCAACTTTGGACATTGATCTAAAAAAAAATTTTTAAATAATGGTATGACTTCCGGAGGAAGTGAAATTTCAAGAGTGATATATTGTGGAGTGATAAACACCCCTCACAGCAAGAATGAACTAAGTCCAAAAAGGATTATACTAGTGTGTTTTTGTTTTTTGTTAGAGCAAGAGAGAGAATTAAAAAAAAGATGCATAGTTAATTTCCAATATTGTGTTTAAATGTATTTATTTTTCATTAACTGTCAGAGTACAATACAACAAAATGTCAACTAGATTCAACCCATCACTAGCAGGACCGGATTATTCTATAAGATAGTATATGCTGCAATCTAGGAAACATCAAAATTTGGATCAGTCAGGGTAAGCTCGGGATCCTTGCATTGTCGAATAAATAGTTTCATAAACTGAAATTATATCAATATGACAAACATCATATTTATTTTTGTTTTAATATGTTAATTTAGTTTACAATAATAGTAAAATGGTAATATTCTTTAAAGAATATTTTTATCGACAATCAAAAGATAGTTATTTTAGCTAATTTAAAGAATTTGCAATAAGTTTACTTCATGCTATGTAAAGCAAGGTTGCGGAGTTGGAAGGTATACGGTCAAACTCCTAGAATTAAAAAAAAACATCCAAATCGGACTCCCTATTTTAAAGTCTTCCAATATTGAGATTGTTTGTTGATTCTTTGGAGATTAAAAAATCTGACTGATTCCGAGCATTCGTACAACTGATTCCTTCTCAAACCTCTGACTTCGCAACCTTGGATGTAAAAGTCATTAAAAATACATCACGAGTAAAATAAAATATTCAAGTCATGTGTTAGAGGATGACTCCGTCTGAGGGGGTCCTTATAATTTCATTAACAATGGGACCCCAAAAGATTATGATTTGGCTGTGATCACTATGGTAGTAATACTTTAGTAATGTTTAATAATAAAATTTAATTCAGTAGATTCAGTTTTTATTTATTCGAATAATTTAACAGTTAATAATTTTAGTTAAATTCAATAGAGTTTCTGTTTTTATTTACACTCAATGAATAATCCATAGCAAGAAAGAATAAGTGTTACATTTACACTTACCGAGACATGTATAATCTTATACACCCGTTGTTGGGAGCCCACGTTCTGGATCGTCTGTAGACAAAATCACTCGGATGTCGATGTTAATTTATAAGGTTTATTAATCAAAAAAGAACAGTCACAGAAAAGACCAGAGAGACAGGCTATTTGTGTGCACACAGGAGAAAGAAAGATATATATATATATATATATATATATATATATATATATATATATATATATATATATATATTAGAGATGGGCGGTTTTACCGAAAAACCGCGGTTTTTCGGTTTCGTCTCCATACCGAATACCGAATCGTTTTTTTTTTTTTAAACCGTAACCGTTCGGTATTGTGTTTTTACTACAGTAAGCCACCATATACAAGGAAACACGGTTGAAAAGATTTTCCGATTTGAATAAAATTGAATATTACCAAAAAATGTTATATTAGTAAGAGGACAGATTGAACAAATATATGATAAAAACATTTAATGTACTTAGCAATACACATCGACCAGAAAACTGTTTGGATAATCACATATTTGAGGGTAGTTCTATTAAAATCGTCATATCTTAAAAACTAAAGCACTTTAAGAGCTCAAAATACCATCATTTTGTTAGGAAATGAATATCCTTACATTTTTCGTACCGAACTAGTAAATAAATCAATCTTTCATCTTTTTTTATGCATTAAAATTATAATTGTACGTTGTTTTGTCTTTCGGTAATAGTAATTTTAAATTATCTTATCCTAAAAGATATTGTCCTTTTTTTAGCGAAAGTCAACAATGGCTGCTAGTATTGCTGATATAACAATCAATCAGCAGCAGCGTCTTGTAAAGCTTTGTAAAATTTGTTTATAAACTTCTTTAAAAGTAAGATAAAAATACTTTTTGTGCTTAAAAAAGTTAATCCTATTTGGTTCTTTTATAAAAAATACTTTAAAAAATACTGGTTTTCACTCAACTTTCGAACTTCTAGTAGTAATGACTTTCTAATCGCCAATTTAAAAAAAAAATTAAGATTCTACTTTTTTAGGCGATTACGTCTTAAAGTCTTGGCGGAAAAAAGAAAAAACAAAACAACAAAAAATAATTTAGAATTTAGAGTGGGGGAGCAGTTTCGCATATAAATTTGATGTAAAATGATCTCCGATTTCCCGGCCATTCTTGCCTTTTAGTGAAATTTATAAAATAAATAATTACTCTACCATTAACTCTAGGTACGACTAACAAGCCCACCTCCTAAAAATGCCTTCTTGAACGTATCATACCATTAACCTTAAATATGAGTGGCAAGCCACTCCCTAAAAAACTCCCTTAACCCTAACACTAAGTCCGAATGGCAACCTCCATCCAAAACAAAACCCCTTCCTTAACCTTATCACTAACGCTAAGTCCGAGTAGGAAGCCCTAATCCTACAAAAAAGCCCATTAAAACCACACATAATCGTCTAAAATAAAAAAATAAAAAAAAGCAGACGCCCATAAAAAAAACGCACAGGATTTATTTGCCAAAGAAAAAATTGATTAATGCCCTAAAACGCTAGAATGGCCCGGAAATGGTGAATTATTCTACATTAAATATATGTGAAACTAATCCCCCACTCGAAATTCTAAATGAATTGTTTTTTTTTCTTTCTGCTAAGTTTTCAGGGTGTTCACACTTAATTGCCCCTAGCCCTACCACTAACCTGAAGTTCAAGTGGTAAGCCCCCTCCTCCCACAAAGACCCTCATAATCGTCTAAAAAAAAAGAAGAAAAAAACAAAACAAGAAAAACGCACAAGATTTATCTCCCATAGAAAAAATAATTAACTGTCCTAAAACGCTAGAATGGCCTTGAAATGGGGGATTATTTTATGTGAAACTGATCCCCACTTTAAATTCTAAAATAATTGTTTTTGTTTCTTTCTTTCTGCCAAGTTTTTCAGGGTGTTAACATGTAATTGCCTAAATAAAAAAAGTAGAATCTCATATTTTGGGGAGGTAAGGGGGTGAGTTAGCAGAAGGTGTAAATCTACAATAATGCTAAAGAAATCTTGCAATATATTCATTTTTAAACAGTCCTAGTATTAGATTTTAGTTTCTTGTACATAAAATGTATTACAATTCAACTTTGAGTTTTCTAACTTCTTTCTTTTAATGGATTCATGGTATTTTTAAGGTATTGCAGCATATTTATGTGCACTTAGTGCAGATTACTTGGAAACCATTAATTTCTGGAGATTTTCAGTGGCATATTCTGATTCCTTGTACAAAAATACACTTATATGGTAAATTTCATTGCTTAATCTTGTGTTTTAACAAAGATATAACATTTTTACTGAAAAATTTGTGTAAAAAATGTGACGAAACACATATGGTTTTAAAGAGGGGAAAATATCCAATTGTGTGAGGCACAAAAATAGTCATAACTTCCTTATTTTTAGTCAGATTTTAAAAAATTTTAAAAGATTCTTTCTTAGATCATCAAGCTCTTTCTATATATGCCATTATTGAGATATTTTAAGCAATTTAAATTTTTTTCATGTGTATTGCTACTTGTAGGAAGAAATCTTTGTTTACAGTTTGTTTATCATTAACATTTTGAATTTTCAAATGAAAAAAAGAGAAATATGACAGACAACATGACATCGTATTTTTAGCATGAACTATTTTCAAATGAAAAGGAAAAAATCAAACGCGTTCTGTATGATGTCGAAAATCTATTTGATTCAACGCAAAATTGTAAAATAATTATTTGTTTGTTTCAGAGTTATCTAAAAAAATAAGTTATTAAAATGAAATTAAAAAAAAATACTTGTAAAAGTAAATAAACGAAAAGTAGTGAGCGAGTATAAACATTTAAAAAGAAAAAAAGTAGTTGCCAATGCTAGTATCACTTTATTCGGATTTAAAAAATTATTTTAAACATTAGGCATTTCATTGTTTACTTTTGAAAAGCCACTTCATACATAAATTGTCATTTCTAGAGAACTATCTCTCAACTATACCGTTTTCTCTTCCAAAAATGGGTTATTCAAAAAGTAGACTATGCAATGATTTATATTTTACTAAATTGTTAATATGGTATTTATTTAGAGTTGACAATTTATTCGAAAGTTTAATTATTAAACTTTAATCCAAGTCATGAATTCTATGACTAAAATTACCGTAAAGCTTAAAAAATGACTTTAGGTGAATTAATAATCTCTACTTTTTTTTAACCATCCTTCCTTTTTCTTTGGCGCAGTTTTCGGGTGTACTACTAGTCTTTTACGCATGTCTATAAAGTTTTATTACCCTGTCTTAAAAACAAATATTAACCCCAACACGCACCAGTTGACAGAACTTCGAGCACACAAAATGACAGACATCCCAACAGTCAACACCGGCAATTCGAGAAGTATATGGTGTGTTTATTTTACGCGACAAGACACAACGTCTTGCAAACATTTTCACCTATTAAAATATTAAAATTTTTATCTGTCAAATAATTTTGACAATATTTCATTTTCATCATCATTTTTGCTTAATTTTATTTGTAAAATTATTTTGTTTGTTTAAATAAATTTTCGTTTTTTAATTTCTTGCATTTCTGAGTTATATTTTAGCTTCTGATGGGTTAAAGAATTAGATAGAATGTATATTCAAACTCAGTTTTATTCTTCAGAAATCTTTCATGAATCTTTGGTCACTGTTTTAACGAGTTAATTGTTGAAAAGGTATCAGAACTTTGATTACAACAGTCAACACCTTAAAACTTATATGATTCATATCATGGAGAATGATTCAGTCACAAAATTATCGAAACAGTGGCATAATTCAACTAAACGTTGAATAATAACTAATCATCACACAAGAGAATGAATAGCTTCCATAGTAAAAAATTTTTTTTCAAAAAAACGGAAAAACCGAACCGTAAACCGAGGTTTTAAGGGGAAAAAACCGAAACCGATACCGAAACCAAAATTTCAAAACCGCCCAACTCTAATATATATATATATATATATATATATATATATATATATATAAGACATTTGTGTTGTATAGTCATTAGATTATGTTGTGCGTCCCCCCTCTGCCCTCAATGTCACTAAAATAGGGAACGCCTATTTTCATGTCTTCTCTGCTAAAAGGGTTGCCAGGAAGAGACATAATTATCTCTCACGTTGTATCACGTGATTTTGCTGACTTCCATTTTACTGAGGGCACTCCAAGGTGTCACTCAAATTTTTCCATTCAAATAATAGCTTTTGTTATGTAATATAAGGCTACAAACGCCATGATATAAACAAATGGTTACTAATAAAAATAGGGCTTAATATTTTTTTAAAGTGTCTTTAGAAACTTATTTATTTAATGTAATCTATATCGAATTGATTTGTTTGTTCAGACTCTTCCTTGGGTTTTGAAGATAAACCCCCATAACCATATATATTCTGAAACATTACCCAGTATATTTGGTTAAGTATATTTCATTTTGATCAAAAATGGTACAACATTATCATGTAGTCTGCATTCACACCTGACATCCATAAAAAGGAAATACGATTTTACTTTGTTTTATTTATAAGTTGAAAATTATAGAAATTAAAAAATAAAAATAGAATAAGAAATATTGGAGTATTAGTGCACACTGATTATCGGGAAACACCGGGTGTGCCTCAAAGGGTTTAAAAACTATAAACTGATTGAAAGTTATTTTTAAAAATATCATTAATTACACACCCTTCCACTCAATCATTGCCGAGTACATTTTTCAGGCTTCACCCCAAAAAGTGAATATTATAAAATGTAAAAATAATAGAAAAGATAACATGGTCTAGATGCAAAAGAAATAGGGTTCCTCATTCAATCCCAGGCAACACCGGATATTCCTGTTAATAATTTATATGTACTATATATTATTATTGCTTTGATTTTAAAGAGGATTCATCTGTTTTTCGAGACTGTGAATTCAGTGCCTTTTTTTTTGTTATGTTTAGGGGTTTTTTTAACAACAAAATCTAATGGAATATGCCTTAAACAAGAAATATCTCAAAATCTTTGTGTCGTTTAAGTGTTTTTTTTTTTTAATGACGACCATTATTCAAATGAAACAAAAAATTTTTTGTTTGTTTGTTTGTTTGGGGCATTTTTTCATCATGTATCACTTTTTATTTTTTTTAGTATTAGATTAGAACACAAGTTCTAAAGCTATGAATTTGATCTGAGTCAGACTTCAGCCATGATTGTAGTCCTTGTATTTTACAGTACATCTGTATGTTCACTAGTGATTGAGTATTGACATATTAGGATATTCAGTTAACATTTTTCATTTCTATATAATAATAATAAAAACAATAATCCTAAAGCATATTAATCATATTCCATAATCTCAGGATATTACTATATTCTTAGATTTCAGAAGCAGATAAGATAAATTATATCCAAGTTTCCAATAAGTTATTATGGACTCATGATCTCGAACACAACTTTTAGACTACTTTTACTATTTTATTTAAGTGCATTCTAACAATTCATAAAATATATGTACAGTGATGATTAATAATTCAGTAGAATAGCTTAAACATTGTCTGCATTAACGTTGATATATTTTTACGCTTCGGCCAATAGTCCAAAGCAAAACAATATAAATAATGTTAACTCATGCCAAATATTCAAATAAAATTCCTTCAACATAGTTGATATTTATAACTGGAGAGTCTACTTCTTTCACTTTACAATAGTACTAGCAAGGCTACCCGGTGTTGCCTGGGGCATGGATAATCAAATAGGAGTTAAAAAAAGGTATGTGTAATATCTTTTAAAACCACGTCTTCTCCCTCTCTCAACTGGTTCAATATGAAAGCAAGAAAGAAAAAGCTGACTTATTGTTTGACCTAGTTTCAGTGTTGTTTTTGAAACAACTACCAGTAAGAATGAAAAAGAAAAGTAATTTCTTTTTCATTCTATGCATTAATTTGGTCCCAGGTTGGTTACCCCAAAGGAATGAATATTACAGAACTTCTTTTTTTTTTTTAAATAACCAGGTCGGATCACACTGAATCCGATGATCTATGGTTTTTTTAGTGTATCTCGTGTTGTTTCTGACTTTTAATCAGATAGACGTACAAATTATGACTTTCTTTTATATAATAGATAACCTCTTTTATGAATACACAAAAAATTATTTATTTTGGGGATTTTCAAAACCTGTGTTCAAATATCTGAAAGACTTTCATGAACTGCCTTCAAAACAGGGCTGTGAAGTCGGAGTCGGACGTTTTAGAAGAAGTCGGATTCGTAAGAATGCTAGGAATCGGAGTTGAAAGTTTTAATCAAACTCCGATTATTATTGAATATTGAAAGACTTTAAAATAATGAGTCAGGGTCGAATATCTTGGAATTCTAGTAGTCGGAGCCAGAATTTTTGGAATCCTAGGAGTCGGATCTTCTGACTACGCCACCCTGCTTTAAAGTTGAATAAAATGTCAGAAATCCAGCATAGAAATCTAACTTGGAAATTCCAATATGCGATCATTAACTTCTGTGAAACACTTGAAATAAAAAAAGAAAGAAAAGCTAGTTGTAACCTCATAAGTTCCTCAACATTAAGTGTCCAGGCATGAAATTCAACAAACTTTAATTAGATATACTTCAAAATGTACATGGTGTTTGGAATGTCTTGTGTACCCCTTGAAAAACAAACAAAACAGTTAAATTAAAACAATGTAACGGAATAAACATTTATTTTTATTTAGAAAGATTTATGCTTACACAAAATATTATATAAATATTGTTCTTCAAGTGGTGAAAAGACATTCAGAATATCGTGTACATATTCTGTTAAAATAACTAAATAACATTAAAAAATAGTAGTAGTGGCCCTATCTAATTGGAGAAGTTAATATACTTTCTAAATATATCATAAAACAAACCATAATGCATGATAATCTAAAACACAAGTTGGAAATAATATTGAACAAACTGTAAACTAATAAGGGTGAATTCAAGAAATTTAAAACAGACACATACTTCAAAATATACTTTGTTTTCATTAATTCATCTATTTTTAACCCTATTTTTTATATTGGTTTGAAAAAAATGTTATCATCGAAGATACTGATTACCTATTTAGCAGGTGTGCTGATGCAACATCATACTAATACCTACTCACACTTGCCAGCAGGCTTGTTGCAGATATGTGAAACAAGTTGCAGTATGACACATTTTCGTTGAATATTATATTAAATAGGCATTTTTGTAGGAATGTGTCATATTTGAAACAAAAAGCATTTAAGGATTAAGTTATTTTGATAAAATTTGGATGTAACCAAAATTTAACTTTTTCTTTTACTAGAAAAAAAGCTGGATTCCTAAGAAGATTCAGTGTGTTAGCTGTGGAAATGCATGATGAGTCAAAGTTGTGTTTCCATGTCATTTTTGCACGCTTTTTGAGGGGTAATGTTTAGGCTGGTTTGACCTAATAAGTATTACTTCTATTATGATTAATTTTCATTTACCACAAGATGACATTACATTTGTAAGGATTTTTCACCTGTTCAAAGCTTGCATTTTTAATTATATACTGTGAAATCTGGCTTCTGGACCAATAGCACAAAACTGCAAATTTTCTAATTTCCAAGAAAATTTGAATGGTCATAATTTGGTTACTAATTGAGCTACTAAAAGAAATTTGGCACGATTGTTTATGTTTTATAAAGACCTGTGTGCCCACATTAAAACTTAAGATATAATGAAAATAAAAGTTTGGTTTGGGATTAATATAGGTACTGCTTTTTTCTTTTTTTTTTTTTTTTTAAATGGAAAAAATTATCATTTTTCAAGTGGGTTATTTGATGATAAAACACAATACCGATTAATTGTATATGATTAATTAAAACACAAGATGCTATTTTAGCCATACCGGGTCATGTTCAGATATTTCCCCAACAGTATTAGTTTGTAAATTACCAAAATAGATCCGATATGAATTTGAACTCATCATAACCAATTTCATAAGTCATGACAGTATCCACTAGGCCAATCAATCACACCCTATTTCTAAAGTTAACTAACCATTTAATGACTAAATAATGATAAAGTGAACAAAGACTTTACTAAAAAATAAAACGACTTGTTTTACAAAATGTATATTTATCCAAAAGGAGGTCATAGGTTCCACGCTCCTGATCTAAATTGTAAGCTATTATTTTAAGATAATTATGTCTAGAATCACGGGTAAGACATTTGTTTGTATTTCAAGTTCCCTTCAAGTTGTAAGGCCAGAAATTGCTTTGCAAAATATTGGTCTCAAATCTATTTATAAATAGAAACAAAAAAATATTAAAAAACGAAGAAAAAGAAAACATTTATTGGAGTAGAAAGGAAGAGAAGGAAAAATGAAATCTTTTACAAATAGTTTGACAAATAGTTTGAAAAAAAAAATGTGATCAATAAGATCAACAAAGTAGTTATTTTGAACATAAATTCAAACTCTAATACAAAAGGAGTGGCATATGGTTAATTAAACCGCTTTTACAAATGGGCCTCATTAATCTTTTTGTCAACCCACAAAAATAAATCATGATGTAGTAGATGGCTGATGGCGATAGCGGTTGGCTCTGTAAAAATCAAACTTTGAAAGCTCAGACATTCTTGTCTTACGGTTAGTATTGTTCAACACAATTGTGTAGTTCATAGCATCCAAGGATACGTCCTTGACAATCGGTCCAACAGAGTTTAGACCATTTTTTAGTTGGTGACCTTGCTTCTGTCTGGCTGAGGTGTAGTTCTATGCACTTTGAGAAGGGGTTTATTGCTAATTGCCTGAGGCGCTCTACCAGAGAAATATCGACAGGGCTGCTCAGGAATGTTTTGTGGGCCAGAGTTCACACATGCTTTTCAATCCCCACCTTCCGACCTTGTGTTATATTTTCCCGTGAGGGAGGGAGGTAAATACCAACTTCAGTATTGTGTATGCTGCATATTCATAAGAGTCACAATTAGAATTAATGTGTTAAATTACAGGGGCCCCCATTAGATATTTGGGAATGGAAAAAACATAATTGTTATGGACATGGACTTCAGATCTCATAAGTCAAGTTTAAATTCACTTTTCTTGTGTATAATACAACTTTATTATAGGACATCTAAAAGAACAGGAATAAATTACATCTTTGTATAACACGACCACATACTAGTGTATGTATTAATTTAAGAGTGAATCTTGTCCATACAAACATACCTAACTTTATAAAGATAGAGATATAGTGTACTGAAGGTTATGATAATAGGTTTCAGACAATAAATACAACATATACAATATTATCCATTAATTAAAATATATGTACATATATTCACTAAAATATTTAAATTTTCACAAAACAAGATATATGAACCGGATGCTTATTCATTGTGTTTTTCTTTAATATCAATTTTATAAAAAAACTAATTTTCCAATAAGTAAGGTGATAACTAGATATATCCGGTAATACATTAGAAAATGTTAATTAATAAGACACTACTTTTAGTTACATTTCTCTATATTAATAAACTATGACATTTTTTAAATATTGTTTTTCATTCGAAAAAAAAAAAAAAAAAAGAAAACTTTAAAAAACACAAAAATCAAATTATCTTATGAGCAAAACTGTTTTCTAATTTTATTTACTTTGTCAAATTTATAAACATTTATTTACATTTAAAGATTTTCATTTACTTTTGTTGATTTTTTTTAAAGCTTTGTTGATTTTCTAAGAATTTTTTTTTAACATTCATGTACATTAAACTTTAAAAAATGCATTTCAGTTTATTGATAACTAAGAACTATCTATTTGCCTCACATCTAACCAAGTTTTGACAGATTTTTAGCCCCCCTACCTTCCTTGTTGAAATAAATTTCTTAAAACATACTTCTGTATAGGACCCCACATACATACAAACGTTTTTGCCTTCAATTTTTGTTCAAAATTCCATATATCACAAGAAAATATGGTATTATATTGATGTTAGCATTAAAAGCAACCATTAGGAAAGTTATGAATCACATTTCCTTCCTAGCTTTGAGATAGCAATTCATCTTTAATGAATCATTTGCAATCGTTGTTGCGTGTTGGAATAAAATAAATCAAAATATTGATCATATCATAAGACAAACAAAACTGAAATACATAAAGCATATCGCTCAGTCCTTATTAGTCCATTTTCAGCATAATAACAGAGCAATGATCAGATGGATATGGAATGTCAGGACAGATCAGTCACGGCATATGAGCTCTGATATTTTGTCAGCAAGGCTGAACATATCAAAGCTTGATTAATTCCTGATGATCAGTTGGTTACTTCGGTTTGGTGACGGTGAGAGGAGAGATTCTTTGATAAGAAAATGCAGAGATTTTGAGGAAGAAAACTTGGATGCAAACCATCAACAAGGATCTTAGACAGTGGAATTTTAACAGAATCAATTCTCAAGATCGAGACTGATTGAAGGCTATCAGAAAGCGTCAGACCTCTGACTAAGGGAAATAAGATTTTTTAAAATGGACGACAACAACATCTAGTGGTTTCTTCTACTGTCAACATTTATTAGATTTCTTTTTTGTTTTGTAATATGAGGGCTTTGGCCATATAGGAAAATAAAAAAAGAACACTGATATATTCTCCCCAACAATTACAGCATCGTCATCGGTTCATCGTAAACTCTCAAAATTCTCAGACCTAGAAAACAGACATTCTTTAATCAGTAACTGTTTTGATATTAGGAGTTCTTGGTTCAAAAACAATTGGTCGGATGACTTATTTTGAAGAGAGAAAATAGAGAGTGCCAATGGCTACTCTACAAAATTCCTCTGGCTATTGACCAGCGAAACTCGATCGTCATCCTTGCTGTTGGAGAACGAGGGGGAGGGGGTACCTTTTAAAAATGAAAAGTAAAAGAAACAACTAGGAAGAAAGATAAAACAAAATTTACTTAATTTCTTTTAAGAAAAAAATTATATTTTTGGAAAGATAATTCAATGAATATGTCATTAAAAACATGGGTTTTGCAATAAAATCGTTAGGGTGTCTTACAAAATGTTGACATTTTTTTTTTTTTGTGAAGTTCAATTGAATTACTTAGGATATTGTTTGTAATTACATTAATTTAATTAAACTGTTTATAATTATAACATACTTTTTAAAAAGTTAATTTAAAAAGTTACGTTTGAATATGAGTTGCCAGAGACAGACGATATGTTGTCTGACAATATATAGACTTTTTTAAAAATTTATTCTTACTTTTGATAATAAATAATAATAAACACTAAAAATAATTATAAGATTGCAATTAGTTTATACACATGAAACCAACATACAAATATTTAATTAAAAAAATTGATTTTTTTTTTCTTTTCTAAAGAGCTATGCCACTATGACCGTTTGAAAGAAACAGGTCATGAATACACAAATCTGGTGAAACATTATCCTTGTTGATATCATTTGGCTGTTTTCCCAAATAATAACTGGCTATTTAGCTAAATGTCCAGCTTTTTGTTTTTGTTGTTATTCGTGCGTTTTTGCTCATTACAGCTAAAAACTCCAGTGCCAAGAAGAAGAAGAAGAAATATATGATTATCAGCTGCAACTTCTATACATCACGTTATTTGGTCAGGCCAAATTCATCTAAATATTTTGGGAAGAGGGAAGTAAAAACAAAAATCTAAAAGGAATTTGTTCACACCCAACTGGAACAATAAAGAATTCTTGTATCAAATTATTTAATCATAGTTAAATAAAATACTAACTTATGAAACTCTGGGTTTAGTAATAAAATATTAGTCATAAAATGTTCAGATCATTCCATGTTAACATTTAACATACAAATAAAACTTAAGCAACAAAACTTTATCAGGTTTTAGATATGTCTTCACATCTTTATTACATGTCTTCGTCCGTCCGTCTTTATTTTCATTGCTAAACGCACAGATTGAATGGATGCATGCAAAATAAAATGTGTCCAAGCATGACATTGTCCGTCAGTTTGTCATGCCTAAGTATGTAATTGGATTTTTGATGGTCTACCATGCCTAAGTCTGTAATAGCATTTTCGTTGGTCTATCATGCTTAAGTTTGAAATTGTATTTTCGTTGGTTTACCATGCCTAAGTCTGTAATAGCATTTTCGTTGGTCTGTTATGCTCCAGTTTGAAATAATATTTTTGTTGGTCTGTCGCATGCAAGTTTGTAATAGTATTTTCTTTGGTCTGTCACCTGCAAGTTTGTAATAGCATTTTCGTTGGTCTGTTAGTGTTATGCTCAAGTTTGAAATAGCACTTTCATTGGTCTGTCACATGCAAGTTTTGTAATAGAATTTTCATTGGTCTGTTATGCTCAAGTTTATAATATTTTCGTTGGTCTGTCAAGTGTTAAATAGTATTTTTTGTTGGAAATAGCATTTTCACTATTAAACAGACAAACTTAAATGAACACATATTAAGCATCCCCACTTTTTTTTTAGTTTCTTTTTAGTTTTTATTAAATCAGGCAACGAAGATTAACACCCCCCCCCCCCCAAATTTGGCAGTTTGATCTTGAATCAAATAAATATAGAAAGATTCTAAGTATAATTTTAACTTCGACTTGAAAATAATATATTTTAGAAATCAATTCTAATCAGCTGCAGATGTGAGACGGGAAATTGCCAGCCAAGTAGAGATCACAAAGTGATGAACACCATCTCCAACAGCCCAATGACTGAAGTCAAGGAGAAGCTTTCTCAGCTATGTCAAGCCCTTAACAACATTTCAGGAAGAGACCAGACTACAGTTGTGGACCAGACCGCTAAAAAATCCCCCCCCCCTCCCTCTTGGCTTAGAAGAACTCTGGATCCATTAGATAACACTTAACTGCCTGAGAATGGGAATGGGGCGATCAAAAGTTGCTATGAGCAGATGGGACCACAAAACTGACCCAACCATCTGCGAATGTGCAGAGGAGGGTCATACGATTCAACACTGCCTTGTCTGCCCAATCAGTGCAGCTTGAAAGATTTTGCAGAGTACAACACAAATGCAAAGGACTGCGTAGAAAAGTGGGAAACTGTCGTATGACGACAGGCTTCAAAGACACACAAAGATCAGCTGTTACAAAACAAGATCAGATATTCTTGAAATGTGTTCATTCAATCTCCGCATTTAGCAATGAAAATTCAAACTTACATGTGATAGACAGGCATTCCGACCAACTAACGGCTAGAGCCTCCTATAGAGATGTGCAGACACATGTTATAAAAATAAGAAAAAAATAAAACAAGTTGAGGGATAAAAATGCTATTTCTATCTAAAGCATGTCTTTTTTTTAAATTGTTTTTATTTAAAAACAAAACAAAAAACATGGTAGAGCATTATTGGCCTAGCCATTACAGACTGAAATCAGCTACGAAGAGTAAGAATCCAATCGGATATAGATTGTAGTCATTTTCGCACTAATACTGTTGGGGAAGTATAAACCTGCAATTACCCCCTATCAACCGACCCAGCTATATGTAAAAAAAGAATTAAATTTAATCATATATCATGAATCCTATACAATAGACATCGTGCTTCAGTGTTAAATAACTCAAAATGTCTTGTTTTGACTTTAAACAGATAAAACCAAATAAAACACCAAGTTATCTCTTTTTATAAAGTTAGTCAGCAAAGGAAATAATTAGAATTTATTATCTATAAATTTGTTATAGTCATTTTTACTTAGCCAAACATAAGTAAAAAAAAAAAAAAAAAAATGGCCATCGATTTTTTTGGAAGGTGGTCGCTGATTTCAAGCTTAAAAGATAATTATAAAAAAAGCTTACTCTAATCCAACTGGCAACCACCCCCGGACTTAGGCATACAGTTCCAATACCCTCCCCCCCTTTTAAGCCTGAAATTAGCGACCACCTTAAAAAATAAAAATAAAAATCGACAACCATGTTAGAATATACTCGTGTTTGGCTAAGTAAAAGCGACAATAGCAAATTCATAGATAAATCTTACAATCAGTATCCACATTTCGAAATTATACAGGTAGATAGAAAAATTAAATTTTCTTGTGTTTGGTAACAGTTATTTGTTGTATATTTGTTTTTCTTTTCTCCCTTTTTGCAGTGTTAACTATATTACACTTTTTGCCGAATATCACACGGATGCTACTATCATCATACTATCATCATACTATCAGTGGACAAAAGAAAAGAATCAACGCAACAGTGACCGATGAACAGGTTTGAATACACAGAAAAATTGGCAAAACGAGTTGGGGGAGTAGCTATGAAAAGAATCTGACCCTGAAAACTTGGCGGAAACTGACAAAGATGAAGAACAGAAATCATCACACATTGAATGAATAAAGATAGTCAACTCAAAGTGCATACAATAAACTACACACAACACATAGCTGGTTTAACTAAGACAGTTGTTGGGGGTTAAACATATTATCCATTGTTACACATTTAGAATGTTACGTGATCCTCCTGTTCTGCTACAGTACACACCCCAAATTAATTCAGCTAGCTCCCTCTAAAGAGGGAACTTTCTAGAGAATAGTAAATTCATAAGCGTTCCCCAGTCGCATGTGTATTCCGCGCTTGCGAAATAATTTTAACAAAGTTATTTTTTTCAAGGTGTCACAATTTTCCCTGGTATTCCCAAATGGTCACCCATCTTTTATTGACCAGGCTCAATGTCGCTTAACTTTCCTGATCTAATGAGAATGTGATTAAGCCATACGAATGCTAAGTCATGGGACTTTATCTCGAACAAAGACATCCTAAACCAAGCCAACCTTCTAAGCATGTATTAAATTCTCATTCAAAAGAATTTGCGTATGATAGGCAGGCCAGGTCAACAGGCTGAAGAATCAGAGACTACCAACCTAAAAAAGTCTCTTGTGGTACAAGTTGAGATTAGCTTGGCTGGCATCTGGCAGGTCCTCGGTAGACAAGGAAGCAGATGGAGAGAGATGGTTCAGCAAAAGTCGTCATCAAATAAGATTGACAGCCAATGACGATAGATATAATCAACCAACTGGAAAATTTCACATATGCTTCTACTCCAATAGCTTCTTTCCTCGTGCTGCCGGCCTTTGGAACTCCCTCCCTGTTCCCTGTTTCCCCGACTGTACCAACATACAGAAATTTAAAACTAATGTAAACAGACATCTCGCTGCACAGCTCCCAACTTAGGATGACCCCCTAAACTTACACCTTAATTCTCAGTAGCCCCTTACGTCTACAGTAGCAACCTGCCTTGTTTGGGGTGAACTATGTTAAAAAAAAAAAAAATTTTTTTAAACTATACTTACTTTATGACAATAATGAAAAGATACATGAATTAATTCCTATTGTATAGTGGGTTTAGATGTTATGTACCTGTTCAGAAAAGTTCCTAAAGATGCGGACCTATTTAGAATTTGAGATAAATGGAAATCAGACACTTCTCTTGGGAAACTCAACAGTAACCTCAGTAATGTTCTATGTAGAAACATTAATTACAACTGAACTTTGATATACATGTGTACAAATGTGCTAAAGGTGGTTTTGTGATGTGTTTGCCATTATGTCAATAATAGCAGACATATAAAACATTTTGAGCAAAGTTATGAATATCACCGCTACAGAAATGTTAAATGTTCCAAATCCACCCGGAGAAATCATATCCCACTAGAGAACGGAATAGATGCATTTTTCAAAACTATGTGAATTCAACTTCTTTTTTTTTTTTTAATGGAAAAAATCCAACGATTAAACGACATCATCACCACCATACGGGCAGGTCACCGTTCGAGATATACAGACAACAGGTGGACAATTATAGCGACAGAGGCAATCGAAAAGACCAAGAGGAAGGCCAAAAACCTGTTGGAGAGACGACCTCAACAGCCAACTGGATCCTACATGACCACACCTAGCTAGAGACAAAACAAGGTGGAAGGTAACTAGGGAGGGGTTCCTCCTACAGGAGTGATCAAAACCCCTAATAATAATAATAATAATAATGATGATGATGATGATACATTCTATTTTGAAGTCAAAATTGAACAATGTACACACTCTGCGATTATGAAAGCAATACATTTGCTCTGATTGTGACTGCTCGATTCCAAAGCCCCGCTAAAAACTGCATGTCTTCTGTATTGTGAAAAGAAGAGAAAAAACATCAATGTTGCAAGATAACTGACATTTTCTTAACCCTATATACCATATAGTAGTGGTGACAAAAAAAATGGAGAGGAAAAGGCAATTCGAACCTTAATGTAAAGGTGGAAAAGCAATCCAATTTGTGAAGATATAATTAAATCAGGCATGGTTGGTCATGTATAGAAAAACAAGAACAAGCTTACAATGTATGGAGAGGAATGGAATCAGAATAATAAAAGAACACTGAATGATTAGACATTCAAAATAAGTAGTGTACATGTCAAGCTCTAATAACATTTCCAGCAGACCCAGAATAGAATTGAATAGCACAGAATCCTTTATTTCATCATCATCATATTCAGTTTAACATCAGTTTTACATGTGTTGGATGGCTTTTAGAAATTGACTTCCAAACTAACCTATCTCTGGCCAGGTCTTTATTTATCCCTCTTTCTCTAAAGTCCATATTTATCACTTCCTCCCATTTTTTCTTTGGCCTTCCCCTGTAAACTGAACCTTCTACCTCAACTGTTCTACATCTACTAACCCAAGAACTCTCATCCATTCTTTTAACGTGGCCATACTATCGAAGTCTCCTATCCAGATTTAATCTTACTTTGAGGTCATCAAAACTAAGCCTGTCTTTAAGATTCACATTCCACATCTATCCTATCATTCTCATATCATTTCTCTCCATGCAACACATATCCTCAACCCTCATTGGCCAGGTTTCACTTCCATGCATAATCAGACTGCATACACATGCCTCATAGATTCTTTCCTTGCCCGACAGTGGTAACACTCTACTGGCTAGTAATGGCAGAAGTTCCCTGAACTTACTCCATCTACTCCTTTGCAATCACACTAGCACCTGCTCCGCCCGGTGTTACAATGGTATCCCAAAGTAACAAAACTCCTTTGTATGCCATTAGTTTCTCCATCTTCTGGATTCTTCACCACCTTCCTTCTTCTAATAATTCAACTTTTAACTGTTGACTAGCAACGTTTTCGCTCTGTCTATCGACATGTACGCTTGCTTTTAACTGCAATCATCGTCACCCCCACTGTTATACTCAGCCTTTTAAGCAGGCGAGTCTCCTCATATGCAAATTATGTATAAGCATATAATACCGACCCCGTGTGTACACCTTACAGCTCTTACTAATGTCCGTCAGACACTGCGGACACTTTGAACTGGTTAAGTGCGAACATTAATCATCACACTTCTCGACAACCTTAATCGCTTCGACATCCAGATATACTTTCTCCACATCTGAGTGCTCATCCATCTCCATTGTTTTACACTTCTTGCACACAAACTGGTTATCCGCCCTCTTTATAAAGGAAAAAGGAAAATTAAGTTTAAGAGTAAAGAAATTCCACCTTGATTAAATGGTGTGCAGTTAAAAAGTCAAAGTAGTCAACCACAGTCAAGGGTGGCCCAAAGGATTTCTTTTTCATAGGGAGCAGGGGATGCCACTCCTTTGGAAGGAATGTGCAGTACAAATAAAGTTAAAAAAAAAAAATCTTGTTCAGTTGAAAAGGCCAACAATCAAAATTAGCACAAAACAATGGATTGTATTTTCTGGATTATTCAGATTACTATTCTCAGCTAGATTGTTATTTTCACGTTTACATGTGGCACAACAGATAAAGGTGTTACTTAACAATCAGTTCTAAGTGACAGTCTTCTAAAGATTGAAGGTTCAATCCTCATTACAGAGAATAATAACAAAAAATAATATAATTAATACTTCTACCCGTTCATGGCTGACGTAACGAGAACAATCTACACATGTAGATTAAATAAAGAGTTCAGTTCGAAATTCTGTACAGGTTCTCGAATTAGACAAGTTTGTGATAGCATTTTCATTGGTCTGTCAAGCGCAAGTTTGTGATAGCATTTTCATTGGTCTGTCAAGCGCACGTTTGTGATAGCATTTTCATTGGTCTGTCAAGCGCACGTTTGTGATAGCATTTTCATTGGTCTGTCAAGCGCAAGTTTGTGATAGCATTTTCATTGGTCTGTCAAGCGCAAGTTTGTGATAGCATTTTCATTGGTCTGTCAAGCGCAAGTTTGTGATAGCATTTTCATTGGTCTGTCAGGCGCAAGTTTGTGATAGCATTTTCATTGGTCTGTCAAGCGCAAGTTTGTGATAGCATTTTCATTGGTCTGTCAAGCGCAAGTTTGTGATAGCATTTTCATTGGTCTGTCAAGCGCAAGTTTGGGATAGCATTTTCATTGGTCTGTCAAGCGCAAGTTTGTGATAGCATTTTCATTGATCTGTCAAGCGCATTTTTGAAATAGAAGTCTTGTTGGTGTCTCACGTGCAAGTTTGTTATAGCATTTTCGTTGGTCTATTAGTGATACATTCAAGTTTGAAATAGTATGTTTTGAAATTCTTTTTAATTCAACATGAAATCGATTGATTTTAAACAAGGAATAAACCTACTTGAAAGATTAATATAATTTATTCTAAACATATTAGAGCAGCATTATATGCATTAATTAAAGGAAGATGCAATGAACAAAACAGCTTGTAGATTGTTTGCCAGTCATCTGCTCATATACAAAGCCCTTCACTTGTGCTAGTTTAGTATCATTATCACTTACTATAAATAGGACACTGTATAAAATCTTGATAAAGTTCTGTCTTCTGTTTTCTGTGTTAACACTGCAATCTTTATCTTTCGGCTTCTGGGAAGCCATCTTAAGAATGGCTGTTCATATTTCGTAAATTGTAATCACAACTAAGATGACTGAATTATCTTGGTCACAAAGCTCTAAAAAACTGAAATAGTCAAAAGGAAAGGCAATTCAGAAATACAATACTGTCTCTTTGTAATGAATAACACCATAGAAAAAGAGAGGGGGTAGCTTTAGAAGCTTTATTCAGTTAATCCTGTAATACAGTTACAATATTATGTTAGGCAGATTATATATATATTGGATCCTGGCTTTGAATTGTCCGACCGGTGTTACGGTTACATAATACCATACTGACAAGTGTAAAATAAAAACGCAAAACATATGTCTATGGACATAAAAATATTTATTTATTAATAATAATTAAGTTCCTATAAAGTCGAGCCTTTTCACAAGATAATAAATTGATGATTCGTAAATTAGCCAAGTTGCAGATTCTCTCCCTTGGGAGATTGGAACTCGAATACTTGTGTTTACATTGAAAGGATACAAAGTGTATTTCTCTCGCATTTCAAAGTGTGATCGTTGCACTGGCTGAATGGTTACGAGACGAGGGTTCATAAAACTTGGATCCGGGATTCGAATTGTCCGACTTGCGATACAGTTACATAATTATATACTGACGAGCGTAAAATAAAACGAAACATATGTTCATGGATATAAAACTATTTATTTATTAATAATAATTATATGTATTATAGAAGATCAGAACAACATCAGTACTGTCGTTCTGATCTTCTGTAATACATATATAAATGTTTTTATTTTTGAATTTTCTTAATAATCACGCACTTTGCTGGGTTCTCTCTCACTAACTATATATATATACATTATGTATATACATTATATATATACATATATAGATAGATAGATAGAGAGAGAGAGAGAGAGAGAGAGAGAGAGAGAGAGAGAGAGAGAGAGAGAGAGAGAGAGAGAGAGAGAGAGAGAGAATAAACAATGGTATTTCAAATTCCAATGACCAAGTCTTTCTTCATTTTTTCTTGACGAATTTCAACATAATTCAGTGTAATTGACAATTGTTTTGCACACAAACAACCGGGAATAAACATAATTACCAAGATCTTTCGAAAGACTTGGTCATTGGAATTTGAAATAGCATTGTTTACTTAGTTATGCTTTGTTGTTAATTGTTAACATTCATTGGGCTTTTACATTGAACAGTTCTGGTAAATTTTCTTAAAACATATATACACAAATATAGCTCCATTACAAATTTTGAAATAACTATTTAAAGGTTTAACTATTGAGCTTCATTTTGCTCTGGAATTTTATTCCTATCAAAATCGATTTGAATTATATAAAACATTTGTTTCTTACATTATATAGATTCAAAATAGTATTTAGATCAGATTGCCAAAGTAAAAAGTTGAGCACCACGGTTTGTCTAGTAGATGCTTAGTGACCTTTTTTTTAATGATTCACTTTTCAACCATTCACACCATGTAAATGACCACCATAGATCCAATGCAATTAGTTTGAACTCGGCATTGCTGATCTTATATTTCCACAATGCTAGTGCGTGTCGGTTGTGGGTTTCAAATTCTCTCCCCCCCCCCCCTCCAAAAAAAAAGGCGCAAATAAAATCGCACCATTTTATGCATTCTATGCTTCAAAAGAATTCTAAGTCACACAGAGCGTAATTATGAGAAAGAGCAGTAACAAACGTCTGGTAGAAGAAACAATGAGGGTAGATAACATTTTTTCTTTCCCTCAAAGAACAAAGCTATGAAAAAGAAGATAAAAAGAACTGACTACTAGCAGCAGAAGTTGGCATGGTGCATTAAAAAAGGGGGAAAAAAAGAAACGAAAGAAGAGAAAGTAAAAATCCAGCTTTTTGTGCTTGTAGCAAAGTCTGCAGTACAATGACCCAAACAAACGACTCCAACCTCTGACTACTACTCATTACTGAACTAGATATAGAGATTTAAAACTACAAGAAACTTATTGCACCAATGGTTCTGGTCTTCTTGTTGATCCTTCCTAGCGTTAATGATATATCTTGACAGGGAGAGGGGGGGGGGGGGCAATCTCTTCTACTGTATTATTTCTGCCAACTCCCAGTCACTGCAGTGGGGAGAAAAATAAAGGAGGAGAAGTGTAAACAGTGAATCATTTCTTCTTTAAAACAAACCCTTTCGTCTTAAAAGAAGGCGTATAGTAGGACTGAAGAGACAAAAGTATTTTGATTACTAAGCTGTAGCTATGTAAGACACAGGGCCAAAATTGGGGAATAGAAATCCTGTATTTTATGTCAATCTTGTAGGGAGAGCATGGTATTTGTTATATATATATATATATATATATATATATATATATACAGATTTTTATTTATACAAAAATTATTTGCCCACATATTTTCATATACCTATTAAACAGTTTTATTAATTATTGAGCACTTTCATATAAACACAGTAAGGATTCTCTGGACTTCTACCCCGTGGATATAAATTTATCTAAGTTTACTATATAGTTAAAATTCTTTTCTGTTTGTTCACGAACATCTCCTAGGGTGTTGGAGATAGACCCACCCACCCATAAACATATATTCTGAAAACTATATACTCAAGGTATTTGGATAAGTATATTTCATTTTGATCAGGGGGGCACAATCTCTTGGCACAATAATATTGTTATATCTGCGTAATCCATAAAACGGAAATAAAACATTTTACTTTATAACTTGTATAATTACAGAAATTAAAAAATAGAAATGTTAATATTGGAGTTCAATGCTTGGGGCAGGAATGCACAGGGTCTTCATTCTGGAAACACCAAGTGTGCCTCGAGAGGGTTAAAGACCATAAATTTACCGAAATTTCACTGTACTTACAACACCTTTTGCCCAATCAATGTTGAGTACATTCTTGGGCCCCATCTCTAAAATTTGAATATTATAAAATATAAAAAATAAGATTAAAAAGGACTAATATGGTGTAATTGGCTTGAGACAGAAGGGCATAGGGTTCTTTATTCAATCCCGGGCAATGCCCGATTTTCCTGCTAATATGCTTATAAAAGAACTGTTTTCCACTTACTGCTACTACTCCCCCTCCCATTTTTATTTTTTAAAATTCTGTCTATATAAAATCCACGCCCATGTAATGTACTCTTTTGGAGAAAATTGTTGGTTTAAATTAAAATTAAAAAGTTTTAAAAAATAAATATAAACAATTCTTAAGCTTTTAAATTATTTCGATTATTATCCTATAACTGTTTAAATTATCTTTAAAACAATCATACGTCAATATACCATATGATGTGAAAGAATTAAAAATGATTTCAGAGTCCATTGGATACTTTAAAATGAATGAACTGCAAAACAAATGACTTAGGAATCGACATTAAAAATGTCTTCACAATTACATTATTTGAATCTAGCTGTATTTATCCGACGTTGCCTGGGCGGAGAGCTAAGAGAAAAACTCATTTATAATAGAGTTGTTTATCTTTTTTTAATAATAGGATTTTTAAAACTTCGTTTTATTTATTTATTTTTTATTTCAATAAATATTCGATTGAGAGCAAACAAAAAAGAAATTAAATGTGCATTTATCAAAGTTACACATAGTCGAGAAACACTCACACGAGGTATTACCTGATATAGTTTTATTAATGCATAGATTTTCAGATTCCTCAAATTGCAACAGCAAAACAACTCTTTACTCAATTAAGTTAGGAACACTAACACAGGCGGGTTCTTTGATACGACAGAGGCGCATTAAAAAATGCAGGCTTTCCTTTGGTTTATGTCATGAGCACACATGAACGATAATACTTAATGTTTGCCTTTAAACTTTAATTCAAACCAGAAATTACTTTGTAATCAGCACTTTAAAGGCTTCAAAATCACTTTCGAATGCTCACAAAGTAAACATTAATAATGAAAAAAAAATGGACAGCATCTATTTACCTTGTGGCCCTTCGAAAGTTATTTTGATGCAGTTAAAGTGTGAATTGGAAAGTAATGTATAGCTTAAAAGTTTTAAGGCAAGATTTACACATTATGGTTAATTCTTGCTATTAAACCGAAGGGAAACGTGAATTTTCAAACACACCCCTTTGTCGTATCAAAGAACAAGCATGTGATTGCGATACATACGACCCTACGGCATGATAAAAATAGCATAAAGTACAGCAAGAACGATTTGGAGAGGTGACTCGAAATTCAACACTATTTTTAGCATAATGTCCCAGCTGATTCACATAATCTAGAAAAGTCAAATTTGAATTTATGCAATTTACATTTAGTTAGACGACAAATTAAAAAAAAGAAAAAAGAATAATATTGCAATAAACTAGAAATTAATAAAATTATATGACCACTTCTCGTGTTTTGTATGTGTTTGTCGCCTTATTATTTTTTATTTACTATTAATCAATTAGTTATTGAAATCAAAAATGTAATAGCGTAAAATAAAATGAAATTTTGAAAATCCCATTAAAAATAATTTCATTACAAAATTAAATACACTAGAATGCATTGTGGTTTAATCTTTTGTTAATAGTTGAAAAAAAAGAATCAATTCCTTCGTGACCCTTCGAAATTTGACAGGAATCTGGAAGCATTTAAACTGTAGAATAGAAACTTGTTTCTGGCTTTAAAATGTTTAGTAAATAAAGTTTTGGGAACTATTTACATCCAAAATAGAAATTAAAATAACATTACTGTAACACAATTAGTTATAGTTTTATAAGAATTTTGGTTATTATTAATTGAACCAAATTGTTATAAAATTATAACTTTCAAAGTGTCGCAAAGTAATTCATTCTTTCTTCTTTTTTCAACTATTAAAATAAGATTTACATGGCTGACTTGTTTAGCAGATTGTTTTTGCTGAGGTGGCTGACAACTTTTTGATTTATCACAGATTCAAACAACTTACTCATGACGCATAGGAGACCGATTGGTCTATACTGAGTGAACTCCAGTATTTTTAAATACTGGGCAGACCGACGAAGTTTGCCAAGGTGATGGGAAGCACTTTTCATTTAAGTAACGATTGAACAGCTTGTAAGAATAGGAGCTAGTTCCGGTTACAGCTCCTTAAACACTATGATTAGAATGTTGTCAGGACCAGTTGCTTTGTTGGCGTTGAAGTTCTTGATACATTTGACAACATCCTGGACAGATATGGATGTCGCTCAAAATGTTTATAGTTATAGGGGAAATACAGGAGGTAAGCGGCCCTGATAGCAAAAGATGGAATTTGATGCAGTTTTTTTGCAAAAAGCTTGGTTTTATCAGATGCCGAGGAAATCACCTCTGGTCCATTGGTTGGAATGAAGGTCTTACATCTGTTCAGCACCCTATTTGTTATTTGTCAAAACTCGTGGGAACCAAGCCTCTGCTTGGCCACTCTAGACTTAATGGACTGGGCATAGGACTCTTTCGCGTTTTCTATAACCGTTCACTATATGTAACATGGGGAACTTTAATATAGGTTGATATTATCATCATAATTTTTTTACCATCCATTGTCATCAACTTGGTGCAGTCTGAGTATAATTTCTGTGTGAAACTGGCATTAGCACATCAGTTTCCACTGACGATTTCATGATTACAGGTTACCTGAACATGACATCAAAACCGCCACGAACATGGAATTTATGCCTACACTAGAGGCGGCTTTCTCCGAAGAAGACCCAAAACTGCCCTATATGTGTTTGTGTGTAGCACTTGCTTACAGCACAGCATTCATCTTTGTTCTCTATCGTCCACTAAAATGACGGAGTTACTATCTTTGAGAGTATCTCTGAGAAAAGTGACCCCATCCTGGCTGTTCACCCTTCTGTCAGCATCCATGTCTATGATGACTTTAATGAAAAGAAAGCAAAAACGCAAAAACAAATATACTTTAAACAGGTTAAAAAAGTAAATAACATTAATTTTTTTAAAACAAAACCAAGGTTTAAAATAAAATTGTTTTAATCTTATGAGGAGTCAGTTTGGGATTTTGCAAAATGTTACACCGAATATAAAGTAAGTGCATCCGTCCGATAACTGTTTTTACGGGGATGGGGGGGGGGGTGAAAGTTAGGCATTACTACTAGATAAAAAAATTCAACATGTCTTCTTTTCTTAGAATAAGCTAAATAAGAATTTCAAATGCCGATGTCAGGGTTGTAAAATCGAGACTAAGGATAAATGTTTGTACGCAAAAGTGGGGTGCTTTTGTTCTTGGCCAAGATCTAAATGTAGTATCTGTTCCGATGGATACTGCACTCCATAGACTGGTATTGTCTTGGCCTTCGGGGCTTGATTTACACCGGTCTGTGGGTTTGTCCTGTGCAGTTCTAGGAGGTCCACCCTCCCAGGCTTTGCCTCCCCTCTTTGGGGAGGAGTAAGTTTATTGCTTACTGCCTGAGGCGCCCCTACCGGGGAATGCCGACGGGGCTGCCCAAGCATTTTTTGTAGGCCAGAGTGCTCACCTTCTCGGGCGCTGGCTTTTCAAATCCCACTTTCCCGACCTTGTGTCACATCTTACCTTGTGGGAGGAAGATAAATAAAAAAGTGTAGTATCTGTTCTGATGCTACATTTAGTCTATTCTGTCCTCGATCGGTGAAAGAGAAATCCTTCTAGACTGAGGCAATTATTTTTTATTTTTGTTCCGATCCAGAGTTTCCCTTTTTGGGGAGCTGGATTTTCCTCACATTAAAAATCGACCGTGTGTCTAACTGCCCTCGTGGAGAGTCAAGTAAATAGGAACAGTGGGGTGCTTTTTACTTGCTTCCTCACGAGGGCAAAATTAGAGATGAAGTCAGTTTGTAATGTGGGGAATATTCAGCTCACAAAAAGAGGCACTGCAACTCTGGATGGAACAAAAATAAAAATGTCCCCAGTCAAGAAAGAATTCTACTGTTATGATAAAAGAACAGAACAGATGTAACACTTTGATTCTCAGTGAAGTATGTAAGAATCAAAATGTAATTCAACCATATTTTCGAAAATGTTATAAATATCAATAAAATCCAAACTGCTGTTTGAAAGACGGTCCAGAAACACTATTGAGCGAGTGAGAATGTTACGGTAAATTGATTGTTTGAGTTCCTAGAATAAAGTTAAAAATAAATCATTTAAACAGAAACTGTAAATACTTCGCCTAGCGAGAGAAGAGACAACATTCTAGATGCAATTTATAACGTTTCATCTTGTTCAAATTTTTATGAGGTTCACTTCCAGTTACAAACATGGGTAAATGATGAGATCGCCGTCCTAAACAGTTTCTTCAAAATTCGAATAAAAATGATTTTCTTTTTATTGGGTATCTTTTACAATACTCAGCAGAGTCACGGACGGGGTCCAAAAAACGAACGAGAACGGGGTAATAAAAATAAATATACAACAAGTGATGGTGACCTACGTCGAGAACAGATATTTTCCTACTTACCTATGAAATTTGTTTGTATTTTTACGTACTATAAATGGGTTTTTATTAGATGTAAAAAAAAAATTCTTGTTTTTTTGTGCACAAAAAGAAAATGGCGGCCGGTCCTTATTCTCTTACATACCCCCCTATGTCGCCATCTTGGATTTGTGCGATGTTGGTGTGACGAATAATTTAATTTCTAATAAATAGCAATTGGAACGGGTTAAAAATACAAACAAATGCCACAGGTAAGTTTGAAAATAACTTTTATCGCTTACAGTTACTTTTATTTGTTGTATATTTGTTTATTGAACGTTTTTACTCTGCTGAGTATTGTAAAAGATACCCCTTTTTATTTATACAGACATGTACAAAATCTGCGACACTAACATGTCGATGTTATCGATCAACAGTTGTTAGAAATTGAGATCTCATCAGGTAGAATGAAAATCTGATCCTTCCCTTAGGTCATATTTGGAAAGAATGAAGTTGGAAAGAAAAGGAAACGAAATTCAAAATTTAAGATTAGAAGGTAACGTGGTCAGATTTTAAACCGTCGAATATATATATATATATATATATATATATATATATATATATATATATATATATATATATATATATATATATATATAAATTATGACATGATGAACGTTTTAGAGTTAAAATCAATTTAGTATTACATAGTAATAGGGAAAAAAGACGTTTTAGCACTTTTTTCGTCTTGAGCGATACAAAAAAAATCATGGCTCCATGAGCAATACAAACACCTGGAACGTAAACAATATGTAATGAAACGAAGTTGTGTAGTGAATTATAAAAATTAAAGTATTCATAAAAACATTTGTTTCAGAACCTTTCATTGATGTCAGAGTTGTCCGCCATTTTGAGCAAGAAACGACAAATTTACCACCTTTTTATAGATAATTTGTAAACACTTCTCATGTTAGACATTATTAAATACTATTCTGAAAATTATTAAAATTGCTTTCTGTGATATTGAAAATGTTTGCTTCGTTTCAGGTAACGTAAACTAAACTCAGTTTGCTTTTTACATATTAATCTACTTCCAGTTCCAGTATGACGCCATCTTGTAAAAACTTCCATTATGCTAGCATATTTACACATTTTAAACGTGTTTTCTTCAGATTTCTTGCGTAATACTCGAAATGGTTAATCATGTAATGATCTATAAAAAAAAATTTAAAAAGCATAAAACGATTTTATCGCCTATACACAATTTTTTTTATATCACATTCTGTTTAGGACGGCCATCTCATCATTTACCCAAATAGTTTACATCATAATGTAACGTTAAAATATGAAACGTATGTCATTTTCTTGAAAGATGTGCAGTGTACATCTTTCAAGAAAATTTTTGAAGAGATGAAAACATTTTCTGAACAAGTTTTAATACAAGAAAAAACATTTTAAAAGTCAGTAAGTACCAATTAATTAGTAATTACACTGACATGTCACTTCAGAAACTAATGTAACACTAGCGGTTTTAATTAATCGTTGTCGTGTAAAACGAAAGTAATTAATAGATTCGCAAGGCTTCAATCAATTATTTAATCGACAATCAAGTTTCTTTTCTTGACAAGTGACGAGACAGAAGTATTCTCGGTCACACTAGAAATCCTTCTCAACTGGGGCAATTTTAATGTGTCCCAATCCTGAGTGACTCTTTTGAGCGAGCTGGATATACCCACATATCGTGGGGCGAGAGAGGAGGGGCAGTAGACAAGATCAAATGTTAATTATCATTTTAAAAGCTCTCGTATATATTTTTAAAAAAATCTTATAACGAAGCATTAATTATGAAATTGGTTATAATTTGGATTAGTCGAACGACTATCCCATCTAGATTATTATATTCACAACGTTTCGGTCGATGTAACCTCTAACCTTTTTCGTGGTGTAACGGTTGATAGCGTTGTAAACAAGTTGAAGGTTCAATCCTTACTACAAGCGATATTAACTAAGAATAACAAATTAATACTTCTACCCGGTAATGGCTGACGGAATGAGAACAATCTACCCTTGTTGATTAAATAAAGGGTTCAGTTCGAAATTCAGTTCACGTTAACAAGTTAGTCTAGACAGTGCCAACGTTTAAAAAGATGCACCTGAAAAAAGTTGAGGGTTACATCGGCCGAAACGTTAATATAACTAAGATTGGGAATAATAGTCCGAGCAATACAAATAATTTGTTTTTTAGGACTAAAATAAATATGAATGGTAAAGTAAAGTCAAAATGCCATGTCTTAAAAAAAATATCAAATAATTATGTGGCTTCATAACAATGGACGCCGGTTAATAATATTGAACTAGCAGGACCCGTGTAAATTACACGAAATGATGTTTTTAATACTAATTATCTTGTTTCTAACCTATACATGTTTGAATAAAATATAAGATTTGGACCTGTATATTTTTTTTTTAAATGAACAATACATGAAACAATTTACAAAACTTCTTTATATACAATATTTATAGTGAAGGTAATATTTCGACGACTAAACCTTACTTTGTAAATGTTTTCGATTAAATTAAATTTGGCTCCAATTCATGAATATTTATTTACTTCTCTCCAGGAGTTAGGCAGAAGGCCAGTTTTATCTTACTCCCACAAGTAAGATGTGACCCAAGGTCGGGTCGGGAAAGTGGGGTTTGAAAAGCCAGCGCTCGAGAAGGTGAGCACTCTGGCCTTTAAAAATTGCCTGGGCAGCCCGGTTGGCATTCCCCGGTAGGGGCGCCCCAGGCAGTAAGCAATAAACTTACTCCTCCCCAAAGAGGGGAGGCGAAGCCTGGGAGGATGGACCTCCTAGAACTGCACAGGACAGACACATGGACCGGCGTAAATCAAGCCTCCAAGGCCAAGACAATACCAGTCTATGGAGTGCAGTATCGATCGGAACAGATACTACACTTTGATCTTAGCCAAAAGGCCAAGCCAATTCATGAGTAGCATACAAAGATTCGGAAGGTCGTTGCTTTTGATGTAAGCATGACACACAAAATCACACACGCTATTGTATTAATATTTGTTTCCCTACCTCTCTTTCCCTTCCCCTCGAAATGTAGAAAAAATCTTAGAGGTTGGTTGGTATCGAACTATAAACCAGTCGGGCCGAAGTCAAAAATACTACGTCGCTAACCGTTGCGCCAAAGGGAAATATTTGAAAATGTTTCGAAAATTAGGCGAGTTGAATGTTTCTCAAAATCTAGGTGCGGCACGCATGCGCAGAGCTTTTGTCGGAAGCGTGACACACGAACACACACGCTATCGTATTAATATATAGATAATACCAGTAACACAAAATATTGAATAGTATTGAATAATACCAGTAACACAAAACAATTACAGCTTTAAAATGTTGGTGATTTTTTTTTTTCAAATCTTACATTAGAATATCGAAAATAAATTCTCACCAGAAACAAAAAATTGGTTAACAATAAAAAAATAAATGATTTAATTTCAGATTGACGACAAACAGAATTCGATGAAAAATTGTACATAGGCGATAAAAATGGTTTTATGTTGCTGTTTTGAGGGCATTTTCAAGTGTGGTTAACAACAAAACAGGGGTTAAAAAAACAAATGTGCAACAAATAAATGTTACCAAAGCCAAAATAAGTTACTCTTCTACCTATCTGGATAAGTTTTATGTTTCAACTTATTTTAAAGCGTTTCTTTTAGTAAAAACAAACAGTGTCCATTAATGTTCAGTTAGAACGAAAAAGAAGATGGTGTCGATAAGCAAGACACGTGTACCCCTACGCCCCTGATAATCGTTCAAACATCGAAAATTTAACAAAATACTGCCAGTGCATTACATTTTTACACGATTGGTGACATTTATTGGATGTGTTTCTACTAATACTTTGTTTACTTTTCGATTTTTAAGCGGTGGTCAGGGGCCCAGGGGTACACATGCATTGCTTATCGACGCCATCTTTTTTTTTTCGTTCTAACTGAACACCATGTTTGTTTAAACACACTTTAAAATAAGTTGAAATACAAATAAACTTATTCAGGTAGGTAGAAGAGTAACTTAACTTTAGCAATACTTATTTGTTGTACGTTTATTTTTTTCGCCACTTTTTTGTTCTGTTAACTACATTTGAAAATGCTCGAAAAACACGTTTGAAATGTGTAAAGATGCTAGAATCGAGATTTTAACAAAAATGAAACCGGTGCCATGTTGTTTTTTTTTTGTATCGCTTAAGACAAAAAAGTGATGGGGGGGGGGGGGGGGGGGAAGCGTCTCCCCCCCTCCCCCCCCCCGCTATTACTACGTAATACTAAATTGATTTTCGAAAACGTTCTTAATGTCATAATCTTCATCGCCTATACACCAATTTTATTCAACTTTTTGAAGAAACTATTTATGTAATCAATCTTAACATTGAACAACGTTTACCTTAATTTGTTCGATTCAACAATTAAAAATGTCTCTCTACAAAGAATGGGTGTGACACGAGGTCGACGTAATGCAATTTCAAGGATTGTGTCGCCCGATACCGAATAGATACTACACTTTGATCATGGTAAAGAAAATCCGGATTTTTTTTTTATCTGCCTTCCACAACGGTAAGTTTAAGATACACCGTCAGTTTATAGTGCGAACCCATCTCTCTCAAAAAAAAAAGGGGGGGGGGGCACTTAGGGCTGTCTGCAAGAATATCCGGGATTGTCCCATCGGCATTCCCTCGCATCAGACGACAAATAATAACTTACCACCAACCTCCAAAAGTAAAGTAATAGTTACTCTTCTTCACACAAATACTTATGCAATGTGACACAGGGTCAGTTCTTTAACGTAGGTAATCCAGTTGCTCCCGGAGTGGGAGGGGGCATTCTGCAAGGTTACAAACATAACCTGTTGGCATTTACCCAGTAAGGGCGCCTCGGCAATGACCGGCTCCCGAAAGAGAAGGTAATGCCTGGAACTGGAAGGGTGGCCTCCTGAAACCTAACTGATATTACACTTACACTTTGATCCTGACCAAAGGCTGGGTTAGTTATTTTTAAGTTTGAGTCCTTATTTACTTGTCTCCCCACGAGGGCAGAGCTAGACTCAAAGTTGAAAATCTACAAAAAAAAGGGACACTTTAGATTGGGACAAAAATTAAAATTACCTCAATCGTGCCATAGACTTTATTAACATACTTTTACATTGATTAAAAAAACATTTAAATTAAAAAGTTAATTAAAAAAGTCAAAATAATGTACGTTTTTGTCATTTTTAGACAATTCATTTCTTTTTTCATCCAATTGAATTTGTTTAACTTTGTTTTCGTTTGCTAAGATCCAAGAAGAAACATTTTAATTTAAATACGAACTGGTTGAGGAGGGAATATTTAAGCTTTTATGCAAATTAAATTTACAAAAAATAAAAAATAAATTTTTTTAAAAAGGTCTACTACTACTACTACTACACATAGCAAGTTTTTTTTTTAATGTAATGTATGAAGATTAAGTCGACACTTTGAAAGCCGGCATTTTAATTTCAAACCAACAAAGATGGTTAAATCATGAATCCATAATCGAAGAGAATACTTATGAAATGTACCTTTTTAGGTGCCTGTACAGATCAGCCTCCATGGCTGCCATTATGTATAAGCTGCCTTAAAAAATAATAAATAAACGTACTAAACGTCATGACCGCGACTTGCTTGAAACCAGGTATTTTATTAATTGATATTCTTCACTTTGTTTTTTTACTTTTATAGTCGATTATTATTTTTTTTTTTATTATTATTAAACGAAACCAGTGAGACTCATGTGATATGACATTCCATGAAAACATGAATACATATTTATTATTTCGCTTTGGGCGTCTTTTGTCAAATTAAAAGAGCTTTCACAGAATATATGAATATACGGATCAAATTTTCTGAAATATTTCATCAGATAGATCCCCAAAATATCCCTGTGTATATTCACTCAATTATTTATAAATGTGAATGAATGATGGGAAAAGCAGGTGCGTTTTTTATAAACGGGATTAAAGAAATGTTAATTGAAGAAACTAATCTATTCTAACTTCATGTGCGTGTATATAATTAAGAAATAATCTCCCCGAAAAAGTCGATAATTATAAGTCTTGTGTCCATTCTCCTCCGCCATCTTGAATATATCTGACAGCTTTAAATTAGAGCGGGAGGAGACTAATCAGAATGAAGGCCATTTTTTAACTTTTCTGGGCAACAAAATACACGTATTCATCAATTATCGATAGTAGTAATGTCGGTATTATTATAATGGCGTTTTCTTTCCTAAACACCTGCCCTTCAAAGAGACTAAAAACGCCGTCTTGTCGGCAGACACTTTGAAATGAAATCAAGGACACTTGGGGTTGGGCAAACACTCAAATCATCGCCCCTGGGGGACCGGACCAGAGGAGGGGGGTCACGCCTCTAACCAGGCGTGACCCTCGCTGGGTGTTAATGTCCGCATTTAATAATGTTGCGCTAAATGAGCTAACAAACAAAATGAAAGTTTAGAAGGAGAAAAATATAAAGGAGGATATTATGACATTTACGCATAGATTTCGGTAGCTTAAAATTAAGTCCCGTTATGTCGCGAGTGTTCGAATAACACCGGTTGTTTAGGGCTAGTTTTTGTATATAATTATTTTACTTATGAATATATCTAATCAAATTAAATATTTGCTTAGGCTAATTTAGCAATTAAATACTTTTCTTTTTTAATATCTTTTTTTTTTTTTTAAATAAAATTAATAATTTCTTAAAACAAAGAAATTATATTTTTTGATAAATGTGCTTTAGTTTTTTGTACTATTGGGATTATTTGGACTATTTTCATTTTGGTTGTTATATTCACACGGTTTCGACCGATGTAGCCTCCCACCTTCTGAATTTGGCACTATGGGACTCTGGAAAATGACACTTTGATATTGCTTCAAATAAAATCCAAAACATTAATCTTTAACATTTTTTTTTGCATTGAATTCCCTTTTCTACGACATAATTATTAAAAAAAATTTTTTTTTTAAATCCTCCATCCTTTTCAGTATAATTTACCGGTAATGTTCGAGTTTGGAATTCTCCAACATAATGAGATAAAAAATTATGTATAGACGATGAAAACTCTATCATTACCTATCTGCAGCAAAGTTAGACACGAGGTCAAGGGATCCAGCTTCTCTAACAAAAAAAAAAAAAGGGGGACAATCTGGATGGCGGCAAAATTTGCCGTGATCGACCCCGTCTGAATTCCCCGATGAGGCGCCACAGGCGATAGGTAGTAAACCAATCCTAACAAAGGAGGTAATACTTGGGAGGATGCACGGTCTTTCTGATTTTTTAGTAATACACTCCATATATTACTTGCCCCTTTCCTAACAGTCTTTTGTATGTTTGTGGATTTAAAAACGAAAACGTCTTTAATTTTTATATTTATTGAATTAAAATCTTCCGATATATCTAGTTTTCTTTTGAAAATGTTGAACCCCTACAAAGAGAAACCGATTCCTTATTTTCTTTTCAGTTACACAACAATTGCACACAAATACAAGAAATTCAATAATTTCATTTTCGACGGATTGTAAAAATTCTTCTCTAACAAGGAGAAATAAAACATTTTGAAAATCCCGAATACTGCGATTGGATAAATAAAGGGGTTTTGTTCAGTGTTCATAATAACATGAGGGAGACAGACATTTATAAATGAGACAATAATACATAATGTGCGTCGACCTCGCCTTTTTTCCCTCGCAATTTTAAAAGAAAGAATCTGAAGAGGTTATTTGTGTTGTACAGAAGCGATCGGAAACTCTACTTTATTGAATAAACAAACCTACAAAAGATTTAACTCTTTATCTTAAATAATGTTCAATTAGCAAAAAAAAAAAAAAATAGATGTTTGCTTATTATTATTATTAGTCTCTATGCAAACGAATAAGACGACGACAGCAGTGCACACACGCACAAATCGCATCCAGTCCTCATCAATTGACGACTCGATTTCTCTACCTTTTTAGCATTATTTTTCCATGTCTGGCTCCTTTCAGATTTGTTTATTTCGTGATAATTCTTAAATAGATATTCAAAATGACTCACCCATTTCGAAAATCCCAGGCTGGCACCGATCAAAGGTACCCTCCACGAAATTAAATCCAGGAAGTGTGGACTACTTTGTTACATTTCCTTAGAGTCGGTCAGGAGGAGGACGAATAGCAGTTTGCAACCCAGTCACCCCCACCCCCTTTAACGGGCGATACCATTTACTGCAACACCGCCACCCCTATTTGATGGGCGATACTATTTTACTACAACACGCACGCACCAAAACGTTTCTTTTTCTACAAGTAAAATCCCAGTTGTAGAAAAAGAAACGTTATAGTATAGACATTTTTAAAAATACAAATAACCTGTAAGTTATTCATTCATAATTTACAATGTAAATGAAAAAAAGTTCATTATATCCGTTTGCAGTGAGTGACCTGATTGTATTTGCGGTTTTTACCCAACACAAAACGACAATAATACGACGAAAAATGATCATACTACGATTATTAGACAAAACTTCTCATGTGTCTGTGTTTCACGCCTCAACGTGACTTACATAGTTTTTATTTACTTGTAATCGATTATTTATTGAAACTAAAAAATGCAAGTCCTAAAAATAACTGACACTTGTGCAGTTTAACATCCCCAGCAAAAGTTAACAAAGGCATCTGCCCATATTAAGAACGGCTTTCTAAATTTGCCGAGGATGTTAAACTGCACAAGTGCACAAAACATTTAATTAGGAAATGAAATCCATCAAAATGCATTTCTGTTTAATAAATTCGTCAATAAGTCAGACATTTTAAATATTTTGTTAATTGTTGAAAAAAAAATCATTTCCTGCTTTAATTTTTTTTTTTTTAGCAAACCCATGTATTAAAAGCTTGAAAGTTTTGGAAGCTATTTATATCCAATAATTTTGTGAATAGATTAAAACAATATTACTCTAACAGACTTAATTATAATTTTAGAACGATTTTATTCAATTAATTTAATGAGCAAAACAATATCAATTTAACTATTAATTTAACTTTCAAAATTCGATTTTTTGTGAAGGGGTGGGGTTAAAAGTGAAGACTCCCGGACAACGCCGGATAAATACCACCGGTTATTAATAATGAGGCATGTGACTTTCACTTCACAGATCGACCGGCTTTCATAACATTATTTTCTTGTAACGAAGCAAGCAAAAGAAGCGAGGCCGTCGTCACCGGTACCTTCTTAACTGTCTCTCCTCCCACTCTTAAAACGGTTTGTTTGTTTTTTTAGAATCTATAACTATTATTAGACACAGTCTTCTAAGTCGTCTGAATAGACGTTGAAGCAATAAATAGTCTTAAGATTAAAGAAAGGCATCGGGTTTGTGGGGTTTCAAAACGCCTTAATTTGCTAGTATTTGGGTTGTTTTTTAGGGAGAATAGTTTCTGTTATTATTGGCAATTTTTCAAGACATTAATGTCAATTTAATTGTGAAAATATTTATAATAAAATCGTTAATATTTATTTTTATTGCATTATCTTTCTTTTTTTAAAATAAACAAAATGATAGTCGTTAAATAAAGCTGGGGCCTGAACAAAATGAAAACAACAAATTGTTTGTTTTTTTATGCAACTGTTACTTATTGGGGTAATTCATATTTTAATCACCTAAATTAGTTAGAGTGCAATGGGTTTTGGCATTACTTCTAAACAACTTATTTTTACTTATACGCTGTTTTAAAAGAAATAACATTAAACTCTAAGTTACAGCAAGTTTCATGGTACACGTGAAACTGAAAACTAAACCTGGAAAATATAGTCGCCATCTTTATAAACAATTTGAGAAAGGAAGTACGATAACTGGAGTTTATAACTGTCTTTAACTAGAAAATTATTAAGTTATCGTTCTTCCGTAGCAAGCCTCTTTCTCGACTTGTTTATAAAGATGGCGACTATATTTTCCGGTCGGCGGTCTAGTTTTCATTTAGACGTATCGCGTGTATGAATGAAACTTGCTATAACTTAGTGTGTTTAATATTATTTTTTTTGTGTGTATGCAGTTCCGGAACACTCTAAATAATTTAGGTGACTGGAATAGGAATTAACCATTTTTTGTTCTCAATCCAGAGTTCCCCTTTTTGGGGAGCTGGATTTTCCACATTAAAAAACTGGCCTAGTCACTGGATAGGCAAGAAAATATTGTTACTATAGTGTAATAGTGTTACCGATTATATTTTATTGCGTTTTCATTAAAAAGAAGAAATCGGTGCTTGTAGATAGACGCGTGAGCATTAAAGTATCAATACCATAAAAGAACATTATGATATACTTACGCAGCAGATTTAAATAAGTATCCTCACCAAAATGTGGGGAAAATGATCGAGTAGAATTTTAATTAAAAATAAAAATCAGTTTCATCGTATTTTGGTGAATGCAATTGATTTATTACCTGTTAATATGACAGACTGAGTTATCTCCCCCTGAATTTCGTGTTTTTCGCTCGAGTCAATGGCCGAACTCGATTAAACGATATAACGGATTTTTATTTTTTTATTACAATTTCGGTGCTTATTTAGAATAGGCTCCCCGCAGAAAATTATTTTCATGTAAAATCATGAAGAAATCAAAAATAATTATTTAATTTTCTATTTTTTTTATTTAATAAATATATATTTTATTATTATTGCATATGTGTTTCTTTCTTTTTCAAATTCTAACAATAAAAACGGAGTTATTGCCATTGGCTATTCCATCGATCGCTCACACCCAAAATGTTAGCGAATAGAGGTTGTACATCGAAATGGAAAAATCGTTCTAATTAAAGTTCTGCTTGATATTTTTAAATTCTTTTTCGTGCCGTGAGTGAGAAACTATGACTAAGTACAAAATAATGATTTTACATGAAAATAATTTTCTGCGGGGAGCCTATTCTAAATAAGCACCACAATTTCTACTCGATAGTTTTTGCTAATTTTTGGTGTACAAACCTATTTTTGCTTGATACATAAGTATATCAAAGAGTTTCCCGGTTAATTTAATTGGAACTGCGATTTTTAGCGTTTTTCATATGTACCCGTCTCTGTACAAGCACCAAAAAATCCTTTCAATTTTGTTCCAGACTCGCACTCGTTTAAATCAACGTAGAAAAAAACGCACTTTTTAATTCAAAATTTGGTCAATGGTTGTCATATTTACCTTTTCTTTTTAATATATTTTTTTTATTCGTTTTAGTTTTCTCATTTTATTTTTTACTTTCAATAAATATTCGATTAATAGTAAATCAAAAAGTAATTTAACGTGCATTCTTCATCAGTTACGTGTTAATCTTCCTCCCACAAGGTAAGATGTGACACAAGGTCGGGAAAGTGGGATTTGAAAAGCCAGCGCCCGAGAAGGTTGTGGTGGTCGTCATGCCTTTTTTTGGTGATAACTTCCTCCACAAATAAAAATAATAAGAAGACTTACATGCAAAACCAACGGAAGTTTATTCACTGAAATAAACCAGAAGTCCTTTAGTTTCAGGGTAAGTAAAAAGGAGAATGTATTTTGTTTTGTTGAAATGCTCATGTGTTATAAAATGTTAAGAGAGGCAATAGGTAATGTTCGCCTGTGTAATTGTATGAAGCGCGCGAAAGGTGAAATGGAAGAGTGATAGTAAGACGCGTGTAACCTCCGAATGAAGAGTCAGTTGAGAGAGAGAGGGTTTGATGTTTGTGTGTGCTTAAATACTATTTGGATAGGCTCCAGCGAGCTTAAGGAGAAAAGTTTAGAAAAATGTCTCTGGAGAAATCCCATTGGACAGAAATATCACGTGGTGTGCTCCCTACTACGTCCGCTCGTTTTGAGTTGATTTAATATATAAGGCCACGCCGGAATTTGCGTGGGCGTTATTTTTTATTTTTCACGCGCCAATACAATTATATTCACACTGCGCGCCTAAATTGTATTTATCCCAAACAACAATTTTTATCCGAATCTTAACCGTGTCAACTGGCACAAGGTGAGCACTCTGGCCATTAAAAATTGCCTGGGCAGTACCGTCGGCATTCCCCGGTAGGGGCGCCTCAGGCAGTAAGCTATAAACTTACTCCTCCCCAAAGAGGGGAGGCAAAGCTTAGAACTGCACAGGACTGACCCATAGATCGGCGTAAAACAAGCCCCGAAGGTCAAGACGATACCAGTCTATGGAGTGCAGTATCCATCGGAACAGATACTATACTTTGATCTTGGCCAAAAGGCCAATGCGAGAAGTTATTTAGGCAGGTTTTATTTACTCCTCCCCAGGAGTTAGGCACAAGGCCAATTTTATCTTACTCCCACAAGTAAGATGTGACCCAAGATCGGGTCGGGAAAGTGGGGTTTGAAAAGCCAGTGCTCGAGAGGTGAGCACTCTGGCCATTTAAAAATTGCCTGGACAGCCCCGTCGGCATTCCCCGGGCGCCTCAGGCAGTAAGCAATAAACTTACTCCTCCCCAAAGAGGGGAGGCAAAGCCTGGGAGGGTGGACCTCCTAGAACTGCACAGGACAGACACATAGACCGGCGTAAATCAAGCCCCGAAGGCCAAGACAATACCAGTCTATGGGGGCAGTATCCATCGGAACAGATACTACACTTTGATCTTAGCCAAAAGGCCAAGAGGTCCCTCGGACAACCTTCATCTTTATCTACAGATGAAGATTTTACAAACCTTGGGAATTCACCAAACCTTAGGCATAGCGCCCGTTATGTAGGGGGAGGGGGGGGGTCGGGGATAATCGAGACAAGCTGTTAACTTTTTTATTTTCAACAAAAATACAACAAAACAGAAAAGAAACCTTTTGCTTACTCTTAACCAGATTCTTGCACCAAAATACCGCATTCACTCTGTGGATGTATCCCTACTTAATATATCCCCAAAAACATCGTTGTACATAATAATTATCGTGGGAGTGGGATAAAATATTAAAAACACCCAAAAAGAAAGAAAAATAAAGATCCAAATAAAATGATAAAAAGGGGGGTTAGTATGGCCCGTCTTTCCCTTGTTGGACCGCCCACTGTTTTCCGGCCCTAGACCGAAAACAAGCGGGTCGGTCCCTAAATGGGAGTGGGAACTTAAAAGAGGGGTATTCAAAAATAAATTCATCGGGAATGGGATCAAGGGGTGGATGGCGGCTTCCAAGATAGTAATTCCAAAGGTTTCAAAAGACCGGGGACAAAATAAAACAGTGGAAGTGGGAATCTTTGGAAGCTCTCTAGTGCCGGCAAAAATAAAATAGGGGCAGGATATCTCTCATTCCTACTAGTTAAGAGTTGCTCTTTTAGTTAAAAAAGTCTACAGGGGTGGATTCCGTAGAACCCAGTACCGCGTGTGCTACGGCTAGGATGACCAGAAACGCCATTCGTTTCTCCCCAGTCCACTGCGGTGCTGCGTTGTTGATGACAGATGCGACATCCAGGACCATCAGCTGTTCGGCGTCGATGCGAGCCGTCACTTCCCTGACGTATTCTCAGAGACGTCGAAGTTTGCTGCAGGTCAGAAAGCCCGCGCTAGTATGCCACGTCCACATCTCCCGCCCTGGGTGATCGACGCAAAATCTGTCGACAAGATCGCACGAGGCCATCAGGTCAGTCAGACTGCTCTCACACCACGCCGACCCTCTATTCCCACCGACCTTATCTATCTTGGGGTCTAGGATGGCATTCCAATCCCCCATTAAAACTACTCGCTCCGGCCCCCCGAGGAACGCCTCCAACTGTCGAAAAAAGGAAACCCTCTCGCCAGCAATGTTGGGCGCATAAACCGCAACGATCCGAAACTTACTGTTTTCAACGGCAACATCGACCACGACCAGTAGTCCTGCCGCATCCGTATGAACAACGCTAACGTTCGCCGACAGGCTGCGTCTCACCATCACAGAGATGCCACAACTACGGACATTGCCATATGCTGAGTAGACGTCGAAGTCGTCAGTCAGCACATCACAATCCCCGTACGAACAGAAGTGGGTCTCTTCAATCGCAGCTACATCTACCTTACGGGCCACGAGATCCCTTAGCACGCGAGCAGCTTTGCCTCGGGATCTCATGCCCCTCACATTCCAACAAGCCAAGTTCAAATTCGTGATCCCCATTAGCTACTGTCACAGACGGGGCTAAAGTCCTCGGGAGTGAGGACGCTGAAGGCCTGACTGAGACTGCCGGTCAGCAGTTCGGACGAAATCCGTCCGTCTCGTGCCAAACCTCCCACGTCCAAGGGGAAAGTTAGTTTTAGTGCCCGAAAGAAAGAGGGGTGAACGTAAACGGGGACCCTCCCCGGACATTTAAACGATAATTTTTTAAGGGAAGGGTGCTCCTCGTCAATCAGTTTAAAGCCCGTCTTCCCTTCCTCAACCATCCTCCAAAGAGCATTTGTTCTGCTCCCGGAAATTCTGGGGATTCTCCACCCGCTTTCCTTTCACATGGGTGAAAGCCTGCATTTGTTTCAGGTGTTGCTGTTGCCTCCCGCTTAGGTTTGGTTGAACCTGGGAGGCGTCGGTCACACAAATCTTTTCCCCCGGCAGGAAAGGGGACTTCTTTGCTCTTCCCTGCCTTACAGCCGGTGGAGGAGGGGGCGTTGGTGTTGGCACAGACTCTTTGGTCCCTGCTGCTTCCACAACGGCCGTTATGGGTGTTTTGGAGAGAGGAGCGGAGTCCTGTACCACCGGGGGTGCTGGCGCCTGGATGGTCGGAGCAGTTTCACAGTCTTCGGCTTCCTTGATTTTTTTGGCCTTTGAGTCCTTTTCCTTAGGCTCTACCGGCCCCTCCACTGCCATCCTCTCCTCGTTAGCCGTCGACTCTTCCTCTGATGAGTGGTCTGGGAGTTTCCTTTTCACCGACGGTGAGGGAACCTGGGCTGGAGTTGCCACTGGTAGGTTGGGGTTAGGGAGAGTTTTCTTTCCCCTCTTGGAGGCCACAGTGCTCCATTCTTCTCCCTCCTTGGGCTTCTCTGCCGCTACTGTTGTTGCTGTCACTGGAGCTGGAGCTTTGGCTGGGACGGGTGTCGGGGTCTTTGAGGTGTTCCTCTTGGGGCAGTCCTTGGACATACGCCCCGGCGTCTGGCAATGCCAACAATGTGGCTTCCGTCCCTCCACTATGATGGACATCGTCCAACTCTCGCACTTGAGTTGAGCAGGAATCTTCTAGAATCCCGCACGCTCCAACCTCATGCGAAATTTAAATTCCCCCGTTTGGATGTTGCGGGGGCCACGGACCGGAATAACCTCTTCGACATCTCCATACTGTGACATTATTGCGCCTAAGTGATCAGCGCTGACACAGCATGGGACGCCGAGAATGGTGACATTCGTCCTCCTCTTTTCAAGGTATTCCGGCTTGAATTGGAGGTCTCTCCAGCAAAAGTCTCCTTTTGCTACCTTTTCCGCCTCCTGTTGGGTTGGGAGGAGGATGTCCCACATCGCATAAGACCTCTTGGTGATGTAGGTCACTGGTATTTTCAGGTCCACCAAAATCCGGAACATTTTGTCCCTGGTGACTCCAGTGAGTCCCTTCAGTTTCGCATCTGTTGTCACCAGGGAGACTATTCTCCTCTTCAGGTTCTCCAGAGTACCCGGGACAAGTCGAATAGTACTGCCCTCCGTGTACTCCTTGTACTTTCCCCTGAAGAGTTCTCTATAGTCTTCCGGGGTCTTTTTAGACTAGGGACCTCATGTAGTGGTCTCCGGTGTCATCTTGGCTGAGAGCTTTGTGATGGATGTCTTGCTCCGGGCTTTGGGTACTCCCCTCCTCTCCTTTTTCCTGCTAAGGCTCTCCCCCTCTGACTCTGTCGATGAAGAACCCCCTGAGGAGCACCCCAAAAACAATTTAGGGTTGTACCGTCCCTGTGCCACTCCCAAATCGAGAGACTGTGATTTTCTTAGCAAAGGGGCTGGGTTTTTTTTTTTTTTTAAAGAATTTACCCTTTTCAAAAGGAGTGTTGTCGAGCCCGGCAAAAAACTCCTTACGAGAAACGGTCACTCTTGGGATTTCTTCGAAATCCCCAAAAAGAAAATCTGAGCCGTCATCAGACACGGAACCTGAAACTGGGTCGTCACTAGGCGTGATTTCCCCAGACCGGACTGGAGTGTCGCACGGCACATCACTCCCCAACAAAGATCCAGAGGTGTCCTGTAGGACTACACCTCCTGGGGGGCACTCGGGTGTGCCACCCCCCGACCGGACTGGAGTGTCGCACGGCACGACACTCCCCAACAAAGATCCAGAGGTGCCCTGCGGGGCAACACCTCCTGGGGAGCACTCGAGCGTGTCTCCCCCCACCGACCGGACTGGAGTGTCGCTCGGCGCGACAACCCCCGAACTCGCAACTGGGGCGCACACGTCCGTGCAGCCCACTATCACAGGGGTGCCCTTCGCGGCCACACCACTCTCGCTGTCCTTAGCCAAGACAGCTCTGGCTTTCGAGACCCAGGTGGCCTCCATCGAAATCTGGGTCTGTGACCGTCGCCTAATAGGTACGTGAGTCTTCCCCGAACCTGTCGGCTGCTTAAGTTGGGACAAGCAGTCAGACTCTGAAAAAAAGAATTTAATGAATATTAAATTGCCAAAAAAGCGACTACAAGAACGATGGCTCCCTAAAAGGGGAGCCGAAGAGACAAAGCTCTACCAACGGGGAGCTGCCTTCCCAACGGGGGAGGAATTAGATAGGAAGATAGAACATAGAAAAAAGAGAATAAATCCCCAAAAGGGGGAGCAGAAAAAAGTGACGAAGTCCCCAAAAAGGCACTCGGTCAAACAACGCTTTAACCTAGCACAAGGCCCGGTAGCGGATCACTGGTGTTTGGGAAGATGAAAATGTCGCAACTGAGAACAGATACTACACTTTGATCTTAGCCAAAAGGCCAATGCGAGAAACACAGACACATAAGATCTAGTCTAATAATTCTATTAATGGATATCAACAGCAATTAAATGTTAACGGAATGGTTAACTTGATGTGAAAAACATGAACAATTTTGTATGACTTTCTTTGCAGATTATCTTGCACGACTTAGTGAAAATAATTGAGATAAAATCTTTGTGTCCCCAACGATGAGCCATGGTGTTATTTTTAATGCGGAGAGGAGAGACAAAACTGCACTTTTCTTTCGCAACTCCGTCTTTTTATAACCTGTTGCAGCTAAGTGTTGAACAAACTAGCCCGTTTGTTTTCTTTGTGTATAGTTACTACTACTGTACTCGAACAACCGAGATGGAATATTTTTTATTTATTTTTTTAAAACTAGCTGAGCCTACTTAGCGTTTACTTTTGGTTTCGTTTTTTTAGTTCTTCTGCCATTTACGAACCGTAGAAACCCGTTCTTAACATGAGGAGGAGGTGGAGCTTTGTTAACGTTTCTGTACTTTCACCTAACAATTTAATAAAAAGATTCCGTAAAAATTGAATTTAACTTGAAAATCCTATTGAAAAAAATAGCACAGTCCGTAAACTTTTTTTTCGCCCTTTTTTACTAAATTATGTTAAGTATGATTTTGAAAGTTAAATTGAATTATGTTTTGTTTCAATCTCTATTCATAAAATTTAAATTAAGAAGAGTCACGAAATAATAGTTTGGTACAGTTTCGGAAAATACAACCAAAAATTTACAGGCGTGACGTATGTATAACGAATGCTACGAAAACGAACGGAAAAAGACGAAAGAAGGTATGCTGTTTCGAATGTTACCCCGCCCTCCATCAAAAACTTTTTTCTTATTTTATGTCCAGTTTAATTAGCTATCATACGACGTTAACATCGGAAGTTTTTCAAATTGGAAACGTTATTGAAAATTATTACAACGCAGTTGTTTTATGTACCCTGTGATTGGATGAAAAAAACTAATCACAGGCCACCTTTCCCCACCACTGCCGAACCCACGTGAGAGGGTTTTTCAAAGCATCGGCCTCTTTCCTTTCCTTGACTGCAACCCCAGACCGTTCAGTCTTTAATTAACTTCGGTTAATTGAGGACTTCGGGATGGGGTAATACCACTCGAGGATTTGTTCTCAACAATCAGTCCAGCAGGAATTGGACCATTTCGATGGCCTTTTATCTGTCGGACTGAGGTATTGGTCTTGGGTTTTCCTAGGATGTGCACCCTGCTTTGCCTCCTCTCTCTTTAAGAGGAGTAAGTTTATTGCTTACTGCCTGAGGCGTCCTGACCAGGGAATGCCGACGGGGCTGCCCAGGCTATTTTTGCTAGGCCAAGTGCTCCTCCTTTAGGGCTGCTGGCTTGACTCTCCCCCACCTTCCGACCTTGTGTCACATATTCTTGCGGTGAGAAGGAATTACATAGCTGCTGAGTCTGACCGATAAAGACGCAAACTTCTGTGTCTGAATAACCTCATGCCTAAAACAGCAGGCATGTATTTCTGCGTGTATTTTACGCACATGGATGATCCTGAAGCCCCATATTCAAAAGTACTTTGAATACACTTCTTTCCACCAAGTCCACACTGACCAAGAGAGATGTTAACATACGAAACTCCAGTTAAGTCCGCAAAAAATACCACCTTTTTTGCAAGCAACACTTTTCTTTGTGTTTCTTTTTCTTTTAGTTATATGAAATCTCTATATTAACTAAACCGTTGTTTGTTCTTTCTTGTCAAGTCACGTTTTAAGCCTTTGTTTTTCCAACACAGCGGAAGCAAAATTTCGTCTTTTATTTGAATGGGAAAAATCCGAACATTTGCACCTCATGTCTGTATTATTTTCTTGTTCCCTGTGCTTCTAAAATGAATCTGTCAATATTATATGAAATTTCAGAATCGGTAGAAGGTTGCATATATTTTTTTTTTTTTTTTTGCAAGGAAAAAGGCCTTCTACGGAAGGCATTCTAACCCTAATTCCCTAACCCTAAAATTCGGATCCCTCCCACAAAAAATACCGTAACCCTAAAAAAAGAAACAAAAAAAAAACAGTAAAAAAAACAAAAAACTAAATTTCTTGTATTCAAAAAAAACAAAAAAAAACTGAAAAAATAAAAGAAAATTGCTCTTTCTTTCGTTCTAATTGCGTAAAAAGGTCGTCGTTTCTAGTGCTAGTTTACAATTTTATATCATTAAAGACGTCTGGTTATAAAAAAGGGTAAGTTTCAGAAGTCATTCTTAACATGGAGAGGGGGGGCATTCGGAACGGCGTACCTTTCGTAGTTTTCCTTTCGTTTTCATAGCATTCGTTGTACATACGTCACGCCTGAAAGCTTTTGGTTGTATTTTTCGAAACGGTACCAATTTTTGTTTTGTTTTGTTACAACCATTACCAAAAGATTAAAATGGCTCTCTTGTTTACAGAGATCAAAATGCATTCTGCCAGATTCAATTTTTAAAATTTTTTTTTTAAATACGATTTTTTCATTTTACCCTATTATATTTGGAATTTCAATGAATGATCGATTATTCACTATATTCTGTTTAACGTCCATTTTACATGCATTTGACGGCTTTGGGAAATTGACTTGTAACTACCCTATCTCTGACCAGGTCTTTATTTATTCCTTTTTTCTATCAAATCCATTTTTATCATTTACTCCCATGTTTTCCTTTGTCCTGTGAACTGGACTAGTTGGGAAATTGTATTTCGTTCCTCATTAAGCAGTGCTGGAAGTTGTGGTGGTGGTGGGGGGGGGGACAACGTTTCTGGCAGATGAGTCGGCTCGCCTGTCCTTTTTACCCGATTTTGATCATCTTGATCGTCTTTGTCCTTTTTTTTTTTCTTATGCGGAGGAATTGGTGGGGCTTTGAGCATTTGGCGATGACGTACCAAGGGATCTCCGGAGCCATGTAATCAAAGTTGTCCCTTTCCCCTTACCGGTCAATCTCTGCTACTGGCACCAATTTTAACCTCAGTGTCGGCCTGATCAGCAAAAAGAAAGTACGTTTTTTAGCCGGACTCTGGCTGTAAGAATATGTAGACGTTAAAACTTCTTTAAAAGAATGAAGAAATATTTGAGAAAGTTTTTATGTACAAGGACAGAGCGTCTTTATGAAGAAAGGTTTTATGTACAAGATTGAGTGTCCTTAAAAGAAGAATTCCCTTTTAATGTACAGAGCAAATTGGCTCTATTAGGGAAATTTAAAGTTTTTCCAGGCATACTTTGTCACACCCTGTCGTTTAAAGAGGGACAATTATCCTTTTGAAAGGCAAATTTTAAGAAAATTTAAAGAACTTTCGACTATTTGTGGGTCTTGTTTGAAAGAAGAAGAAATTAGGTCTGAAGCAACCATTTGAAAGCTATTGAAAGACTGGAGAGAAAGACATTGAATCCGTCTTAAAGACAGTTTTTTTATTGTATATGTGTGAATTCTTCTTTTCAAGTAAGATATTTTTTTTGTATCTGCTGGAAAAGCGAGACCATGTTTTTATCGCCACTTTTCATTGTTAGGTGATAACCATTTATTTAAGAGGGATTTGTTCTGGTCCTATCTGACTATTTTTCGGTGTCGTTTGGGACGATGATATTTACTGGAATAACTTGGTTATTTCCTGTTATCGTTTGATAAAATCTCTTAAGTAAAGACTCCATTTTTTTTTTATGTATATTTTCTTTTTTAGATCAATCTTTTGGAATCTTCTTCTTTCGTGTGAATCAGATGATTCTGGTGTTGGCATTAGTTTCCCCGATGTTCTTCTAGTAAGAAATCTTTCTCGAAAGACATTGGGTACTTACGGGAAGGACCACGAGAAGGTTGCCAACATCCCTAAGTGACAGTGGTACTGTGGAACCGACTGGATTCGAACTTGGAACACCCAGGTCTTCAGTCCATGTTGATATCCACTTAACCACCGAATCAAAAGCAGGAACTAGCTATTTTTTGTTTTATAAATAAACTGTATTGAGTTGCATTTCTGGGTCTGTTTCTTTATTGGCTCCTTTTTGTCTCATTGTTGATTCCCACTTTTTTTTTTAATTCATGTTAACCAAAGACGAATTTTGATAACGACCCAAAAAATTTCCGTCATCCTATACTGTCCGGATTTAACCTTTCTCTGAGGTCATCAGATCTAACCCTAACTCGCATTGCACATCCATTGTATGATTCTCATATCCTTTTTCTCCATGCAACGCATATGTTCAACCTTCATCACTGGCCAGGTTTCACTTCCATACATCACTGCATACACATACATGCCCGATAGATTCTTTTCTTGTCTGACAGTGGTAATGCACTGCTGATTAGTAATGACATGAGTTCACTGAACTTACTCCATCCATTCTTAACTCTTGCAATCACACTAGCACCTGCTCCACCCTGTGCTCCAATTGTATCTTCTCAACAACCTCAATAGCTTTGCCATCCAGATATACTTTATCTACATCTGAGTTCTCATCTATCTCCATCTTCTTACACTTCTTGCACATAAACTAATTATCCTTTCTCCATTCCACTGCACTTCTTGTGTACCCGATGCTTACATGTACCACAAAAAATTGAATTGCACCACCAACTTAGCATGGAAACTTCCTCTTTTTGGCAGCTTGCCAACGCTACAATTGATCATCACTTTGGTCTTGGTAACATTCACTGTTACGATTAATGCTCAATAACTTTTATGATCAATGACAATAGTGAATAACAATGAAAAAATTAAAATTAAAAAATGTAAGTCATTTTGAGGCAAGAAACACGTGCGAGGTGGTCAGTTTTATTAGTATAGATGTAAAACTTTTTACATTAAAGTAACAAAAAATACAACAAAAATACTTTAATTGAATAAACCTTATTTAATTCAAATTAAATTTACATTTTCAAATTTGAAACTAAATATAACTTTTCCCTCTTGGCTTCCACAGAATTCATTAACAAATGCGTGTTACATTGTAAACTAACTGTATCTACCCGACATTGTTTTCATTTTTGTTTAGTTCATGCCACCTCTTCTTTATTTTTTCTCTTAATCTTTTGTAAGAAAACATTTACATTTTTAGAAAGAGTATTTAATATTCAATCTCTAATACTTTTGATTTTTTTTAAAATTTATTTTATTTTATTTATTTATTTTTTTTTTAGCTGTCGAGTTTTTTTTAAAAAATTTATTTTAAATGGAAATGTTGGAAGGATGATTGTTCTGGAAGAACATCAGGATGAAGAAAGTCACTTTGTAGAATTGGCCGTGTCTGGACGCATCTAACTGGAATTGAATATAGAATAAGAAAAGGGGTCACCATCTTTCATGCTAACACAAACATCTCCGCTAAAGTATGAATCAACTTTATTCAAAGGGAACACTTTAACATAGAGTTGTTAGGTCGGCTGATTTTTATCACAAACAGAATGTTGTGTCCTGGAGTTCCATCTCACCTGGCCGCTTCTGTTGCAGAATGAAAACAGAATAAACCGTCTTGCCCTGACGAAATCTATTCGGGAACTGATTTGTATTTGACCCGGAAAATAGCTAGGCGGAAATCAGTAGGATTCCAATGCGCATGTCAGTGATGTGCTAATCGCCCATGTATCAATACACCAACCGAACTACAACTCAACATAACGCAAGATATTGCATGTACATATGTAGACGCAATATCTCATGTAACTGGTACAAAAGCTAACTTTAATTATTAACAGTATCGTTTGATCGTTAAATTGATTGATTGCACCACCGATCTCGACAAACAATTATTGATTGATTAACTCCTTAAAAGAAATCCTCAACTTTGAACAGTATGCTCCAACAGTGCAGACCCACTTGCACTTCACTCTTCAAATTTGCAGACAACTTGTAATTAATGTGCAGATCCACTTGCACTCATCACTTTAAACAATGCAGACACACTTGTACTACTGATTTCGACCACAGTGCAGATATGCTTGCACTCTTCACTTCGACTATCTTTTCTGACTCATTTCCAATATGTGTGCGTGTCTGTTTTATTAACAACTTCTCTTGACAACTTTTCTAATTGATACAATCAATTGTTTAGGGAAACGACATTGTCGTGTTTTGTTTACAACTCGGCACCCCTAGGAACAAAACCGGATGTCCATGTGATAGTGATAGATACAATTTCGTCTCTCTGTGTACATCTGCCTTTGCGTCAACCAATCAGGTGACATTACGACAGTGCTGCTGATAGCACTATCATCATCAGCTACACTAGCCACTATTTCCTAGAGACATATTTATTTCTAGTGAAATGAAAACACTTATATTTGTCTCCTTTTTGTTGTCACGTTCATCATGCCTTTTATTTATTTATTATTTTATTTTGGGGGGGGGGGCACAAGTGATAGTACACTGGATAACTGGTCCTTGTCTCCCACTATCATGCTACCACTTCCGCTATACTTGTCTCGTAAGATTGATAGAGCAAAGTGAAAACTAAGTAGGGGAAGCACGCCCATCGTATTATTACAATATCAGCAGACAGGTTAATAAAGAGTGAATGATGATTTTATATAACAAACACAGAGAAAACTGACTACGTTCTGTCCATCTTGTATGCGAGCGAAGGAGAAAAGAGCTTTTTTATTCTTTTTAATCAAATACATAAGAAACTGAAATGAATTCTGGTGGATTTTTAAGAAATTAAATTTTATCAAAATTAGTTTCATTGCAATTGTGTTAATAGTAAATAAAACAAAAATTATTTAAAGCGTAATATTACAAAGTTATGTTGACCTGAGAAACACAAACACACATAAAGTTGTCTTATAATTTTATTAATATAGATTTGTTTTATATATTTTTAAATACATTCCCATTTAGTTCCTCATTCATTCCATGAACTGTGACTATTTTTTGTTATTATTCAAAGTCTAAATAAACTAATAAATATTGAGTATTTTTGTTCATTACGGAATCTGCATCATACAATTTGGCTTGCAATTCTTTTCTTTTTTTTAAAATCTCTTCAATTACAACTGTAGGTTAGACAGTCGCTGGGCTCATAAAAAAACGTAAGAAGTAACTTCTGTGTAAACTTTTATTTGTTAAAGGAGTCTCCCTCCGGTCGTATATTTTTGCTAGGAAATATAAGCCTTACTTTAAATCTAACAAAATTTTATAAAATCTATTCATTTAATGTCACTTTTTCCTTGTTCATGGGTCAGATTTTATTTTTTTTAATATATATATTACAAAAGCTTACTTTCCCATTCTCATGGTTCAGCGGGTCAACTGTCTCCAAAGTCTACTGTGCAGTCTTGTCTAATCCCTTCTAAGGTTTTCTTTGACCGGCCAACCTTTCTGTGATTTAAGACATCCATGCTTCTGCAATGGTTTATCGCAGAGGATGAACACTCCACATGACCATACTAGCATAAGTGATTCATCTTTAGGATAACCTCTATGCTGGGCAAATGTAGTGTTTTCAGCAAATCTTCTGATCTGATGTGTTGGGTTTGATCAGATTTCACATTGCAGATCTATTTAATCATGGATCTGTCATTGCACTGCAGTCAGGCGAGGGGCAAGTATTCACTGCCATATAACAGGATGCTCCTGACACAGCTGCTATACAATTTACCCCGGATGTAGAGAAGGATAGCTTGTGATGCTCACCAAATTTCACCCATGCTACCTTCACTCTTACTTAGTTTACATCCACCACCCGCACTCAGTATATCTCCTAGGCAACAGAAAGAGTCTATTACCTCCAGGGTATAAAACCTAAAATGAAGAAAACATTTCAAGGATAAAATATTCTATTGATTTTAAGTTTATATTTAAATATATTAGAATTTAAATTTTATCAATAAATTCACTTCACTAAAGTCAAGCAACATTGAGCTTGGTCAGTACTAAATGGGTAACCATTTGGGAAAATCAGTTGCTGTATGTAACAAAAAATCTCTTCAAATTAATCTACAAATCGATCGTATGCAAAAACATGTACTATTTCGGCATAAGATGATCCAATGATGGTTGACATAAAATTAAACAATTATCAATAAATATTTTAAAAGTAACTAACTGAACTGACAGGATGTGTTAAAGTTCCATGATGGCTTGACACCTCCCGTAAACACTTTACTAAAAGGCAACAATGATAAAATTCAAAGAATGCTGATGATTGGAAAGCAATGCTAAAAAAATTGTGACAATGCAAACGATAGAAAACATGCTGCACCCCAGTTTAATGCTATCGTGACCTTTGTAACCCTATCGTTCTGTGGGGTGTGAAACTTGGTGTGTCTGTGCCTTGAGGATATCTCTAGGGGGGGGGAGGTACACAATAGTCACATTAATCTTCATGAAGGGGTTAATCCCGTCAGTTTGTTTGATGGGTTTTGGGATGTCATTAATTCTCTCCAGAGAATTAATTATCAAGACTTATTTAGGACGTCATGCTGAAAATCGAACAATTTGTAATAAAGAAGCAAACAAAAATATTATATAAAAATATATAATTTATTTATTCATTTCAGCTTCCGAAAAACTTATAAAACTCTAAAAAAATTCAGCAGGCTTGGCCTCAACACGATCTGTCTTGTGCGAGGAAAAAATACCAACTGCTAAATTCTCCCTCGTTGTGACAAAACCAAGAGGGGTAAAACGTCTATAAGAGAAAGAAAGAGACACGAACACACATAAAAATGAAAGACAAAAAGAAGACTAAAGTCTCTGATGTTTACAGATCAAGAGGTCCTGGTGTCAGCCAACAGTTGATTTGATCTTTAACCCAGCAACCGTCAACCTCAGTTGTTGATTTTAGGCTGTCATCCCGATAGCACCCGGTGACCCACGACATTAGAACAATTCAAAGTCTAAATCGGCTGGCGCATGTTTCAATGCAACAATATAATTGCCTAGATTTGCTTGCCTCCCTACAAGGCCAAAGAAAGTTTGGTACAAGGCTTTTAATGTGGGGGAAAAGGGGCGCCCATCCTTATAACACAGCAGGACGAAAATGAATTGGACTGCGTTGACAGTTATTCTGCAAAATTAGGTGTGACAGTTGATTAATCTGTGTCACGGGCTATGCAGATGAGGTATTGTGTTCATGTCTGTTTCTGAAGATCTAAAGGTCCCTGGTTTGTTATTGATTCGTGTAACCCCTATTGAACTGACTGGATCAGAAGGCCCTAATTAAAACTATTTTAGCAAGAGAAGTATGGCAAATGTAGCAGTTTGACATTCGACTAGTCTCAGAGTTTTGTGGAATAGCCACCAATATTCCTATAATTGAATTGCTGAGCTCGTTTGTAAGCTGTGCAACTTTCAAAACGTGTCATTCCGTTGTGACTAAGTGAAGCACTAGCGATCTATAGCCAGTTGAATCATCATTACCACCATCATATTCGGTTTAACGTTTGTTTTACATGCTGGCATGTGTTGGACTATAAGGAGCAAAGATCTGATCTCAAGCAAGTTAGCTTTCGCGGTTTATTCTTCTGTGGCATTTGACAGCTTTATAACAAGCTTTTTTCACACCTAATATAAATAGTTCCAGTTGAGATACGAAGTTGACAAGACTCATATTTCCTTGCTCGCCTCTAGTCATGACTTGGACGAGAGGCGAGACTAAAACCGAGACCAAAAGATCTTGACTTGATTCCTTTTCTCTAATACATGCCAGCCGAACAAACCTGTCTTACATATTTGTTTTCTTGTGTTGATGAAACTGTTAAACAAAATATGAAATGTAGAGATATTTGGTATTATTAACTAGAACTCTAGTGACCCTTATTTCTTCATCTCAAGCAAGGCCAATTAGATGAATACAGACACTACTACAAAATGGTTATCTCTAATCTCCAACAAGCATCAAAAACTCTACAGAGGTTTTCCCTGCTTGTGGGAGAAATCACCCCCACCCCCAGCCAAATAAAATAATGGCATGTTCCTTTGTGGCTGAACTGTCAGGTCACATAAAGCAGCGTTTCTGGTTATCATCGAGAATGAAAAACCCTGGTCCAGCTTCTAACCACTGCCGTACAATTATGTCAGATGAGGAAATTCAGTCACAGTGACTGCACAACCTGTTCAGTCTGGTACCGACTCTGCTTAAACTGGTACATCAGCCAGTCAAAACGGTGTGAGTTACAGATGATCTGGACTAAACCACTTCACAAGGGACTGCCAGTATCGGTGTGAAGAGGCGAGCAGTTGTGTTGCTTTAGGTGCCGAACAGTAGCGTCCGAGAAATGGAGAAAGAGATGAGACATCAGCGCCAGTCTCCCTCGAAACTGTTTTACAGAGGTGTTCCCCGCGATTGAGATTCTGATTAATGGGAACAAACGCATGTTACTGGTGAATCCGAAATGTTTGTGGTCCCTTGTGACTGAATCGGTGTATAGCATAATAGTCTATAGAAGATTGAAATAATGACAGCTGACGGAAAGATTTTCTTGTAATGCTGTTGGGACCATCATGCTGACAATGGAAAATCTGAACCCCATGGAAGCTGATGTCCCAGTCATGAAGAGTCGTCTGTTAGGCTTCAACCTACTTATTGGTATGGACATAATCAAAAATGCTGAGTAAAATTAGCATCAACAAGTTCGGTGAAGCCGCATTCTCTGGGATTAATCCTTGTGCCTGCACTCAGATAAAAAATAGAAGAACTAGACTTTAGCACAGTTTAACGACAGGACCAAGGTTTGGATGATTTCATGGAAGTGGTAAGGTGAGAAACCACCTAATGAATTAACAGTGCCCGCATATCAAATGTCTACTCACATCCAGTCAGAATACCAGCACAAGCTGCAGACATGGCTGGATAATGGACGGCTACTTCCCTATTCTGGGGAGAAATTCGGTCCCCCAAAGTCTTTCAGCAGAACAAGTCTAAGGTCTGCCTGCTCTCTACTGGATTTTCGTTAACTGAATTGGTACGCTGATGCATACACTGCCCATGCTGATGTCTATACACAAAAGTTAAGGGAGTGGTGGAAAAAGAAGTTTTAGTGTTCTAAAGCCTATTTGCATGTGCATCAATCTCTGTGGGCTTACCAGTTTTTAATTCTTTAAGGATTAATGTTCAGGGGCTCATTTTTATGGGGCATGTCATTCCTATGAGATTTAGGCAGTAAAATGAAAACGATTATTTTTTAGAAATTATGTTAGGTCTTTCTTGGAAGTTTTAATTTTTCTGAAGTAATAAAATCTCACTATTTAGAGACAATAAAAAATACATGTCTTATATTTCCCCACACATACCCGCTAAAACATTCCCTGCATTAATTTTCTCCTAAATTTAACTTATCTTTCAGGAATTTTTCCTCTTAAAAACTTTCTTGTTGTTCTGGGTATGACATTAAATTACATTCAATGATGAAGCCCTAATTTAGAAGCTTTGGGGAATATGAGGTCACCCTTTAGTTTCTATTACTCCCAGGTTCACTCTGACCTGAAGTGGTAGTCCCTATGAGCATCCTATCCATGGCTTACATAGAATCTGCCCTTTTTATGCATCCAGAAATGTATGCATGAATAGAGGCGCGCATGTGGTGCAATAGGGGAAAAATCATATTCTGGAACCATTTATTGACATCTATGCAGACAACACAACTGTCTATGGCAGCACTTTAAAGAGCATTGGTGATCAAGATCTTGCTAATTCTGTCACTTTTGATTTGATGCGATGGGGTAATAATTAAGTAAAAGTAACTTGTTACTTTTGACACCTAAAACCAAGATTCTCTCTTTTCATCACCAATGCTCATATCTTTGTTTGCCTCAGTTGAAATAAATTTTTCTCCTTCAGAAAGGCCCTTGCTTTGATAAACTCTGAGGACTGACTTTTACTCCAGATCTAAAATGGAAAACTTATATCCAATCTTTTGCTAAAGTTGCTGGAAAAATGGTTGGATCATTCTACTGCTCCAGAAAGTGTGACTCCTGATGCAATATTCTAGCTATATGAGAGTCAGATACGTCCTATGATGAAGTACTGCTGCCACATGTGGGGAGGTGCTGCTCAAAGCACTCGTTGACCTGACAGAGTTCAAAATCGCCTTCACAATCTAGTGGAGGATGATCTCTTCTGTTCTCTGCAGCCCTTTTCTTACAGAAGAGAAGTTTCTAGTCTTTCTCTACTTTATCATTATTTCCATGGAAAGTGCCCGACTGAGCTTCAATCTCTGGTTCCTCCTTGTAAAATAGTCACAGCATTCATAGCAATGTCTATGATCTGTTATGCTTACGTTTGAAGTGGCATATCACACCATTTTGGGGTTATTTAATGCTAAAATACAATAGCTATTGATCTATTTTAAACAATTCATTGAACTGCTACCATATCTGGAGAGGTGCCGTTGAGAGCACTCGTTGACCTGACAGAGTACAAAATCGACTTCACAATCTAGTGGGGGATGATCTTATCTCTTCTCTACAGCCCTTTTCTCATAGAAGAGACGTTACTAGTCTTTCTCTACTCTATCATTATTTCCATGGAAGGTGCTTGCCTAAGCTCCAATCTCTGGTTCCTCCTTTTAACACTTTTACAGCAAGAACTCGTCTTATTACCACCACTGCAAAGAGCTTTCCTGTCTCCCGCTGTGTGTCTAACATCAAACAGAATTTCCATGAACAAAGTTTCTTTCCAAGAACTTCCCGTCTGTGGAACACATTGCCACAATATTACTTCCCTGAGATCTACAGCATGGTCCTCTTCAAATCTCATGTCCATAAACGCTTGTCAAAACCGTCTTCATAAGTCATTAACCATTATACTCGAGTGGCTCTTAGCCTTGATAAGTGGTGGTTACTCATCAGTAAATAAAATAAATAAATAAAGTTAAAGCAAACGCCATGAATAAAGATATTAAGAATTTGAAACATAAAAACTATTGCCTTAATTACATGATTCAGCATGAAATAGCCTGAAAAGGGGTTGGTATGCAATAAAACAAACAAAACATTCTTGTATGCTTTTTATTTAATCTTTTTTTTTTTTTTTTTTTTTTCAGAAAAAAAAGAGGCATTAAAGTTCTAAACTTAAAATAACACTTTGCATTTTCTTTGTCCAGCCTGAAAATTTATATTCCTTTCCTGTTTATGTATTCCTGTGCATACCTCTTTTCAAGGAGTATAAAGACAGCTATATAACTATGCAGTCTCTCTATAGCAAGCAGGTTTTTACTTGTTATTTTTAAATCTATTGTCTTTCGCTTAAAGTGATTGTTAACCAACATTAGAGAGTCCAGTATACCTTATTATTTTAATTATAGCTAGGAGCAACATTTCTCAACCGAGGTTCCCCAGAACCCTAAAAATCTTCAGAAGGTTCCTAAAGTTCCACAAGGACAAGTGAGACAAGCTAATGCACTTCTGACTTTTTATTTAATTTCTTATACATAATATTTCTAAACACACACAATATATTCTTGGCTATTGTAATGTAGACATTGTTATATTTTTGATAGATATGATAATCATTTGAAATATATTTAGTGATGTCTGTATGGTAAACCGCTTTTACCAGTCAGTGCTCACTCCGCTATACGTGACTGATTTATGTATCAAGTGACTCATTCTGTACAAGATGCATGCATAGTCTATATCAGTTGTCAGGTCGTGTTTGTGTTGTGTGTTAAATGGAAGAATGAACAAGATGCGTGTTGATGTTTGCAGACAACTAAAGAAAATACCGTTATTTGAAGGATGCGTATGTGCAGGTATACACAAAAGTGGAACAGGTTACAAACAAAACGATAACATCGTTACATCCCCCTTTTACCAATATAAACTGGTGATACCAGATCAGGCTGCCCTGTGGCTCCCTGAGACGAAATTCACCTACATTGACGTTTTTTTTTTTTTTTGTTTTTTTTGTAAAACTTAATTATGTTCTACAAAAACAAAAACAAAAACAACAGCCCCTCTCCCTTTCTCCCTCCCCTTTTTTATTTTATTTTTAGAACTTGAAGCATAAATCTTTTACTATAATGACCAGATTCGGCATTAAATAACCCAAAAAGGGTTGATATGCCGTAAAACAAAACTACCAAACCAAACCAATATAAAGATTATGAACAAACAAAACATTCGGGGTAGACTGCCTTGAATATCTATAGTGAAGCAGGAGATTATTCTACCCCATGAGTTGCTTGCTATAATTTACAGATAATGTTTGTAAGTTCAGTTTTTATTGTATTGTTGGAGTCCCTTTGTGTAGTTAGTCTCTTTGCAAAGCTGGCATTGTACATGTGGGTGGTTCTGCAAATGTTACATATGGTGGTGGTGAAGTCGACATAACTGGAATGCTCCTGACATGTTGTCTGTTTTTTCTCAGTGGGTCCGTGTGGCATGGCGCATAAAGGTTGGTGAGTTTATGAATTTTCTTGGATTTGCTAATGCGATTGAATCTGTCAGAGTATAGACACATCAGATCATCTATGTTGTTGGTGGGTTGTTGCTAAACCAATATGACACAGTTCATCATCACAACGTTAAATGCTAACGATGTCGCTAGACCCAGTATGACTAGTCCTGGGGTGTCGACCACATAAAATTGAGTTCCCAGCTATAAAGAATTTTTATGTCTACACCTGATGCTTCTGGTTCGATGACAGTTTGTTTCGGTGTTATTATATGCTGTCAGTATGCATTTCGTTGGTTTGAATGATCCAGTTATTGGATTTCCATGTTTGTTTAAACTGGAGGGAAACATCTTGCAGAATATGCGTAAAGGCAGTGTATTAGCTTGTGTACCCGTGTTGCCTTCAAATTTAGGTTGTGAATACCTGGATGATCTGTTAATTTAACATTAATACGGACAAACGCTTCATTTTTAACATTTTTCTGGTTTAGTGGATGTTCACCGCTGTTGATGACACTGAATGTTAGGTGTTCCATCGCCGCATCTAGCTCTGTTGTCTCCATTGTCATGTTCAGTAACACTGTCGACTTTTTTGCTTGCTTCATATTGTCTGTGTTTCAACTGATTGCAGCTTTTTTGCCAGGGTTTTAAGTTTTGCTGAGAGGTATAGTCTGGCCTAGTGAACTGTTTTGCCACATGCTGCAATGTTTAATTCTTAGCAGGGCAATATGCTTTGCCGAAACTGTGGTCACGTCCACTATTCTTGCACAGGTGTCTGGAGTTTCTTTCGCCTCCTTTGCATTGGTAATTACTACAATTTGTGGTGTCTACCTGTGAAGATGATGGGCTGTGTAATTGTAGCCTTTTTACATATGTAGCTGAAGCTTTGTGTGTGTGTGCTAATTTTACAGCCTCTTCAATCTTGTAGCCCTTTGGTTTATTCAAAAGTTCTTTTTGTAAATCTGCTATGGGTATGTTGGCAATAAGTAATTCTACCAAATGTTCGTTCAATTTGTGGGCTGTGAAATCACATTTTTTCGTTAGTAAACATCTGCTTAAAGATGTGTTGGTCATCTTAGTCGACTTTTATTTTTTGTATTTACTGAGTTCATGCCTATATACACGGTGGTTGGTTGTCGGTTCTAGCTGCTCCATGAAGGCATCGAAAATTTTGTGAGTGTCTTTCCGGTCCTTTCTTGACATAGACCAGCTGTTAAACCTGTGTATTCCTTCTTCGTCAGTTGCGAGTAGAATAGTAAGTACTTTTTCTTCGTTTTTTGTTCCCTTAACGATGAAAATAGTTTCAAACGTTGTTGGAATAATTTAAATGATTCTGCGATGTTAGGCGAATCCCAGTCAAGAGTGGTAACTGGTATTGAAATGTTAGCTATTTAATAGCGCTTGATTTGCCGACAATTTTGTTGCAACCTTGACCTAGATTTATGTGCATAAATCGTAAACAAACGACAGTTTGTGGAAATTATGATTAGAAAAGAAAAATGTCTTACTTTTAGTGTTCTTGTTTTTTTAATTATTTTTCTTTATCCTGACGCTGCTACTATATCGGGTCGTGTTGTTTGTGTTATGTGTGTTAAATGGAAGAATGAACAAGGCGCATGTTTATATTTGCAGACAACTATAGAAAATACTTTTATTTGAATGACGCGCATGCACAGGTATACACAAGTGGTTCCTGTACAGGTATAGTTCCTCATTCGCCCACAATATTCAGTAAATTTCTTTTCCAGCATTTAGAAATATTTTATGAATTGTAAAAATTTAAGCCCAGGATATTTCGTCTTGATTTATTTTGTCTTTTTAACATTGCCAGTAAAGGATAAATTATATTAAACTGATGCAGCAATTATCTGTTTTCGCTCTGTTTATATTTATATTATATGTATTGCACAATGTAACACATGTTTTGTTTATTTGTATTTTTAATGTTTGTATATGTATTTTTTGCTACTGAATTCAAAAATCACATTCTATAGTTTTTAAAATTTTTTCTTAATTTAATATTTTCGCGTTTTATACACAAACTTTCTCTACAGCAGTATGTTGTAAAGATAATTACACAGCATTCAGTACTTTTTTCATATATTGAATGGTATTTAGTATATACAATGTTAGTTAGAACAAAACAAACCATACAACTTTGCAATGTAAATGCTTTGATAACTCTTTTCGAAGTGCTTTGACGATCGATATTTTCTAAAGTGCACACTTTCATCTTTTCTGACAAGAGACCATATATAATCTCCCATCATAGCAGTATCCCATCAGCCTTGATATCTTCTTTCCATTGTTGCGATGTCCTGATGAAATCTCTCACCATGTTCTTCACTGACATCATCCAAGTTTTCGGGGATAAAAATCTAGATGAGAATGCAAAAAATGAACCTTTAGGGACATACGACAACCCAGTTTCCTGAAGTTCTCAATAAGCTTTGATACCAGTTGTTTGTAATTAGGATCCTTGTGATTTCCTAAGAATCCAAAAACTACATCACGAAATGCGCACCAAGCTTTTTTTTCAACTTTTGTCATCGCTCTTTTTAGTTTCTCTGACTTCAACATTGCATTTACTTGGGGTCCAACAAATATACCACCTTTGATATTAGCCTCTGATAGTTTTGGAAACATGAGACGAATTTCTTAAAGCTTCTCCTCCAAAATCTAAAGCCTTCACAAACTGTTTTACCAATCCTAGTTTAATATGAAGTGGGGGTAATAAGACTTTGTTGAAATCTACTAGCGGTTGTCTAAGAACATTTTTTATTCCTGGCTGCAGTTCCACTCGTGGGGGCCAATGAACTTTCTTGTAATGATCATCAGCTCTGCTGTCCCATAAGCAAAGGAAACATGAGTACTTTGTGTATCCCCCTTGCAAGCCAAGCAAGAAGGCAAGAATTTTGAAATCACCACAAACATCCCACTTGAATTCAGCATAATTTATTTTGTCAAGAAGTTGTTTCACATTATCATAGTTTTTTTCTTCTGTACAGAGTGTGCAAGAGGCAAAGATGGGTACTTATTTCCATTGTGGAGCAATACTACTTTGAGACTCTGTGTTGAGCTATCTATGAACTGTCGCCATTCTGCAGGATCATGTGTGAGTCCAAGAGCAGTAAACAAACCAGTAACATCATTACAATAACACAGATCATCACTAATGTCATAGTAAATTTCAGATTCTTCATGTCGTTTTCGGTACACAGATGTCTTGTAGTCTTTCCCTACTAGATTCCATTCCTTCAGCCTTGATGTAAGAAGTTCAGTTCCTGACTTAGTGAGACGTAAATCCCTAATTAAATCATCTAGCTCACTCTGATTTGGAAAATGAGGTTCCGAAGTCGTTCTTGGTACAAAAGCTTCCTCCATTTCTTGTCTGCTACTTGCTGACTCTTCAGATGAAATATCCATTGCATCTTCCATTTGTAAAGAAAAATAACTACATAAAGCAACTTAAACAAAGACTTGAATAACATTAGTATTCCATAAATCTGTAGGAAAATGAATGCATTCGAAATACTTAATATTCAAGTTAATTAAAAGTAAAACTTTTGGAGAGTGCGATGAGAAGTAAACTTACATTTTCTGGTGATTGTGGTACTGGCATGCTGTCATCATGTGGGACAGATGCTCTACATGATGGTATGTCTGGATACTGAAGTGCTTATCTTCCTTTAACTTTTCTGTACTTTGTTACATCAATCATACAAAAGTAACAGTCATCATGATGGTTCTTTGGCTCTCTCCATACTCTGGGAATGGCAAAAGGCATTGCCCTTTCTGTACCTCTTAGCCATCCTTCTAGAGTAGATCGACAGCTTCCACATATCACATGAGGGGCCTATGATTTGTCCTGGTCATCCATGGGAATTCCAAAATAGTCTGTATGCTATCCACAATTTGGCCCCTTTCACGATCTTATGTAATACCTGCTTTTTTCCAATATAATAACCACACACACAGCAAAATGTATCTGGAGAATTTTTACATCCTCTAGTAGCCATCTTAATTAGAACAGAACTTAGTAATTGATCTGAAAAAGAAAATTAGATATACATTTAGTAGTGGAGCATATAGCATTTTCTAATATATGATGGCATTGAAAAGCGATGTATTTCTGAATGTTTTCCGAACTTCATTTTATTGTAGGAAAAAAAATTTAATTTTGAGGGAAAATTCCTTTTTTGCTAATATTTTTTTTTATTGTTAAATCATTCTTCATCGCCGGGACATGGGTCCTGCTTGTTTATAATACATGTGAATTCAACTGCTTTCAATGGAACTTAAACCGTGCATGCCTAACCCACATAACTATTTCTCTTTTTGCACCCCCCCCATTTAAAAAAAACAAACTTTTTTCTTTTTCTTTTTCTTTTTCTTTTTCTTTTTTTTTCTTTTTTTTTCTTTTTCTTTTTTCTTTCTTTTTTCTTTTTCTTTTTTCTTTTTCTTTCTTTTTTCTTCTTTTTTCTTTTTTTCTTTTTCTTTTTTCTTCTTTTTTCTTTTTTTCTTTTTCTTTTTTTTCTTCTTTATACTAACATAACTATACCTGTCATTTGGCTTCCTGTTATCAAACCCTTAGTGACATAACTGCTGTACACTTTCTGGGACACTGCCAACTCCATGATGCTTTCGGATAGGAAACCTGGCTTGGAAAAACACGATTGAGGGTTAATCTCAATGCTGACCTCAGTGGCTTTTACACGGGTGACTGGTGTCTCATTTTAGAGATTGGGTGGGGTGGTGTGGTGGTTATAATTTTGATCTTCCGTTTATAAATAGCATTTTCCTTTGACCATAATTGACAGACTCCCTCCACTAGTCAGCTATCATACAGACCTAATGATGTAATTTACTCAACTGAGGAGTAAATATGAACTTAATTTTCTTTTTATGTTTTACATCTACATTAATCGCAATGCTTTTAATGAGAAAAAAATGCTTTAACCAGCCAGTTTATTTTTCTAATCCTGCCCTTTTTTGCAGGCAAAATTTGAAAAAAATCCTGCTTCCTTCATAAAGACACAAATTAGTGCTCGGATCAAGGTTTAATTCTTACAGCTAATTATTGGTTTTTATAGAACTGCTTTCAATGTCAGACTATTTATGGATAAATCTTATTTTAATCACGTAAATTACTTACATTGAAACAGCAACTTAACACTTTTTATTATGTTCATTTACCTCCTGCAGGAAGTCCATGTATCAAAAAAAAAAAAATGCGTATTCAAGAAGAGGTTGTTTTTCTGCAACATGGACTGAGGCTTAAAATCACTTTTTTATTTACCCGGGCAACGCCGGGACCCGGGTCCTACTAGTTTTCAATAAAATAAGAAGTGTAAGCCAATTATCTCACTTTATAAAAAGTCCATATAAAAGAGATAGTAAGAACGGTGTGTTACTTCCGGGCATGTAACCAACGTTATAATATGAGATAAAGAGAAAGGAGTTTGTTTTGAGTGGAAATAATTTCATGTGTAAAAGTATTCATCATAACTGTAACTTACATTTCTGACTTGAAATGGTATTCTTCAGTAAAAAATAGTACCAAGTAAAAAACAAAGTTTGGCAACAACAAAAGATTGTGATTACTATTATTTACAATGCAAACCAATAAAACACAATTGTAACCAGAATATAAGTCAGTCGATAGACTGCATACCTCTGCTTGACATCGTAAAGTCTTATCTAGGCCTTACTTCTCCATATTTTATAAAATATTCCCAAAGTTATATATGGAAACTTTGATAATTCAAAAACTCTTTATCTGATCAGGCTGAAATTTTGCATAGGGGGTATTGTTGTCAAAGAGCATCAGATTCATACATTAAATTTGAAAAAAAAATCGGCAGTTGAAATTCTGTCAAAATTTCGACCATGACCTAAATTTTCAAGGTCAAAGGTCATAAGATGCAGGACTTCATTGGCTACAATATGGTCCAAGCAGCGAGCCTCTACGGTGAAAATGAAGTTGTCGCCAAAAGTATAACTTTCACCTTTTCTTTTAGCTTGACCTAGATATCCCCAAATTAAATCCGTTCTAAGTTAGACCGTGATCGTTATTTTGACCAAGTTTGGTGATGATTGGTCAAGCGATGCGGATGCTAGACTGTATGCAAACAAACTCGACCGAAAACATAATCTTCACCTCTTTAGTTGAGATAAAGAAGGAAAAGGTTACAGTAGATAATATATTTTTTGGCATTGATGTTGGGATTTTTCCCGTTAGAATGAAGGACGAAGACTAGTCCGCTGGAAGAAAAGTTGGTGGCATATAAACGTGACTAGACAAGAACAGAGATAACAAACAACGTGGGTAGATAACGAAAGGATATTTATATGGATAAAAAAGAGAAGAAAGAAAGAGAATGTTGCTTGCAAAAGAAGTGCCTTTGCGGACTCACTGAAAATGCCAGTTGTCTTGTAACAGGATTCCTTCTGGGGGACAAGGCTGTGAAGAATAGTTCAGAACATCAAGATGGCTGTGTGCTAAAAAAGCATGTGCCCGCTCGCACCTGCCGCATCAGAGAAGGAACGATGTTGACGGCAGCGAAGGCTGGAAAGAAGAGGCCGATATTTTCAAAATAGGCGCTCTCCTGGGTTTTCTGCAGAGATTGAAGCAGTGGTCTGTGATTGGCTGATTTTCATCCAATCACAGGGAACTTAGAATTCACTGCACTTAATAATAATTCCAATATTGAAAAAGCCCGTTGCTTCAAGTAATTTTGATCTATTTTAAACTTCTATCTGGGAAAAGGTCATTGTCATTGTTATTGTTGGAATGGGTATACTAGTCTCTATAGAAACAATCAAATATTCTTGGTTATGACTTTGGTTGCCTTTTTCAGTTGTTGGCTCACACACATACATGTACATATGCAGAAATAAATCTTAATTCTAACTCGTCATACAAGTTTTTCTTTATTTGAATCTTAATTTTGCATAAAAATACTTTTCTTTAACTTTTTTGTTATCTCTATCTTTATAAGGTTAAATATGTTTATGTTTATATATTTGTATTATAGGATTCACTCCTAAACTAACCGATTATTATAAATTTTGGAACACAGCTGCTAGGCGTAAGGGGTCCAAATGTGGGCTATATTTCGTTTCATCTAGTTTGCTGAAAATTGAGTAAAAAGGGGGTGGAAACTCTTCGTGAAACTTCAGATACCTCCGATATTTATGAAATTTTAATAATAGATATTAGGCATCAATTAATAAATATTACCAAAATTTGAGTTTCTTTGGAATATGTTAAAGAGCTTTTATAAGGCATAATATGAGAACAACCTCTCATTTATAGATTCAAATATATTAGATTTGCATTGAATTTGATCGATAATAAAATTAAGCAAGATTCCTTGAATTTAAATCTATTAACACCCCTTAAGCTTAAGCCTTAAATTATAGACACGTTCATGCAATGGATTTTGATCAAAATTAGAATAAGGATTCTTGAAGTAAGGTTTAGTATCATTATATCTTGATTTTAATTTTCGTCAGGGGGACATAAAAATTGTGCAGAACTGTTCTGTTCAAGTAATTAATATTACTCATCTTGGGACAGGTATTCATTGAGTTATCTATACAATAAAATTATCAGACAAATTAGCATCTACCTGTGGCAATTCATGTTTAAACGTAACTTTTGAAATTAATTTTTTTTAAAATATCTTATAATTTGAAAAAAAAAAAATTTATTCAATGAATGTAATGATCAAACAATACTGTCAGTGATTTAATTAAACTTCACAAATATCCGATTTAAAAAAAAATAGAGGACCAGCATGAAACAGCTGCTTAAAAAAAAAACATATTTCATACCATGTCTATTTTCTTGCTAAAAGAAAAATATATATTAATGAGATATAAATTTCAACATTTTGTAAAACATCCTATCGATTTTCTTGCAAAACTGTTTTTTTGGGTTTTTTTTTTTAATGACATTCCTTCATTGAATTATTTTTCCCCAAAAATGTAAATATTTTCTTACAAAAAAATGAAGAGAAAAATCTGAGAGAAAACGTCCAATGAGCACAAAAAAAAAATGAAAGTAAAACGATTTCCGAGTAGATACAGTTAGTATACTATGAATTTGAAAGAAGTTTTTTTTTTTCGTATTGGTCATTAAATAGTATGTATTTAAAAGAACGCAATTTCATGATTTCTTTCTACAGACTGCCATTCCTCATATGATAAGATAGCATTGGTTATGGTCCAGCAGAATGGGCTGAGGGACAAGTTTTCGTTTCTCTGATCTTCCATTTATAAACTGAGGTTTGTTCAAGTTGATGAATATATAAACACCTGTTTTGAAACATCACATTTGCATTTCAGTCGCTTGCTCCACCCAATTCCTCCGTATGAAACTAATTTTACCCAACTCGCACAGGTTTCAGGTTTGTAAAATGTGAAGAGAAAGTAGTCTATTCAAATGTGTGATTAACCTGTTCTCCCCCCCCCCCCCCCAATCTCATATTTTGATTACTTGGGGGAGAAGATGTCTCCAGAAAATACTGGTTACAGAGTGGACTGCTAACGTGATATTTCATGGCTTTCTTAGCTACCTCAGCAATTTTACAGCTTTAGTCCTCATATCTGTAACCTGAGTATCAGGGTTAACATAGAAAATTATAGGAGGGGGGAAACTCCCAACATGTATTGAAGATAGAAAAGAAAGTTTACTAAACAAAAGATACACAATCAACACAGTAATTTAGCAATCGGTAGGTTGAGCTAGAAAGCCCTGTAAGATCTCGCTTGTTCTCATTCATTTTATAGAAAAAAAGGGGCATTTCATTCTCTTCATTTAGGTACTATATGACAGTAAAAGAGTGGTGTCATTTTCTTTTAGATCTTGCTGAGAGTACTGAAAAAGCGGGCATCCTTGTAGGATGTGTATCATGTGTCGCCTGATGACGTAGGGGCTTTTGGCTAATTCACATTTATAGCATGTGTCTACTAGTTTGCCTACTTATATTCATACTCTCTTTTTTATCAATGGTTGATCAACTGGGATAGTCCTGTCCAGAATAACACCTAGGTATGAGTGGTTTTACAGTTTTGTCATCTCAATAGATTTTGAGCTTTTTCTTGGTTTGATGATTATTAAGTTGGAAATCGTCAGCTTGTGTTTTGCTTGGGTTAGCCTTGAGATGTCACTGCATATAGTATGTGTAGAGGGCTGTAAGACCATTTAATAGTCTTATTTAATTTGGGGAGGTAGTTGGTTATTTTAACACTACCTCTTCAGTCTGTAGGTCACTTCTGGGCTTGTCTTGGTTTATCCACTGTCGTAAGTCTTTTGCCTTACTTCTTCGTAGTCATAGAGTAGGTGCTTGTCATCATTAATTTGTTTATATTTCTCTTCGGATTTGGGGTGGTAGAATACTGGTTTAGTCAATATAGGGATGGTTAAAATTTTGGTTTAAGGGTGCCAGTAATTATCTGAAAAGCTGTATTCTGCTCTGAGTCTAATTTATGTGGATGGCATGATCTTTCCCATATTAAACTTTAGAATAGCACAATTCTAAGACTTAGTCACAGTTTTAAAAACTGATCCACACCTGGCATTGACAAATTTACTAAAATGATTTCTAATGTCCATTTTTTTTATATTATATCTTGTTAATGATGGATAGTTCTGTTCAGGATAACACCTAGGTGTGAGTGGTTTTACAGTTCTGTTATCCCAACAGATTTTGAGCTTTCTCTTGGTTTGATGATTATTAAGTTGGAAATCGTCAGCTTGCGTTTTGCTTTCGTTAGTCTTGAGATGCTGCTGTATATAGTATGTGGAGAGGGCTGTAAGAACATTTGATAGTCTTATTTCTACCGTGTTGAAAGAGTCTGTGTGACAATACAGCATATATGTATCTGCAGATATCCGGGTACTTTGGCTGATCATTTGTGTATATGTTGAATAAGGTTGAAGCAAGCACTGAACTTTGTGAGATACTGTTCTGGATTTTTATCTGCTGTTCATTTCTATGAAGACTCACTGGTTGGTGAGTAGCAATTGTATAATACAGACCATGTTTTTTTTGGGGGGGTGTATGGTTTGGGCTACCTTAAGGGGAAGTGCCTTATGGTTCATTGTCTCATAAGCTGCTGTGAGATCAAGTGAGTTTCTTTGTCTCAATGTATTTAGTTTAGTTTCCGATTGAAACATGGTCAACCTGGTTGGGACCCAGCTTGAGGATAGATTTTCATTGACTATTGGTTGGAGATAGGTTAATATAACTCTTTCATACATTTTATAAAGGATGCACAATAGATGTATAGGCCGGTAGCTCTTGGGCGACGATGCGTACTTTAGAGATGTTGGTAGTTCCACTAATTTGTCATGATCCAAATCTTTGTGATTGGTAATTTGTTGTACAGGTAATGAAAAGTTACAGGGGCCATTACTTTGTGTACAAAGTGTTGGATCATTTCTGTGATGATACCAGTTGTCTTACCTGGTTTGAGGTGTTTCATGGTCATGTTTAGTTTTCCAGGCTAAATAGTTAGAAATGGTTGTACTATGCAATTCATATCGCTTTTGATTTTCTTAGTTTCTCCATTCTCTATTGTGAATCTTACCATTTAGCAGCAGTTGGTGGGCTTCTTGGTTAAGAGTAATGGCAGTCATACTCGCTTGAGGCTCCTTTTACAAGCGTTACAACTTGGTAAGGTGTGGGGGTCCAAAAGAATAAAACGGGTGAAACCAGTTAAAATTGTTTGGCAAAAGTGTTAACTACTGCCTTTTATTTATACTAAAAACCAGATGGCTGGTCTGGTACGTCTTTAGAATGGGAAAAAGCATATTATCAAATAAAAAGACAAAGCCATCTAAATTGAACTATATTAAATATTATTGACAACTGATTAGAAATATAACCCCAAATAAACAGTCCTGTGTTGATTTGGTACATGTTTTGAGGTTAGTAGAAAATATGAGAAAGAAGAATGTTCATTCAGTTCAGACTAGTGATGTTAGTGAGTCAGCAAGCTTGTGGCTCAGAGCCGGGTGCGTAGCAAAAGAAGATAGCAGTTCTCAGCTTTGCCAGCAGGCAAAGTGAGGGAAAGGTAGTGTAGAGCGTACCTCTAAGGTTGATGATGTAGGACTTCTCTGTTTGAGCGACTTTGCTCTCTGGTGTAAATAGTCCAGTAAAAACTGTTCCTACGCCCTGGATTCTGATTGGCTGACAGGTCACAAAATCGCATCAGTATGATATCCATCCACAGAAGGAAAGTAGCTTGTTACTGCTACACTTCTGGATCTATTTAATAGCTGAAACGATGATAGTGTTCCTTCCTCATTCCCTGATTACAACTTCCCTCTCCAATTAATCAAAGTTTATTTTACAAATATGATTTTCCTGAATAATTACTTATGTGGGAATGTCCATGGGTATTTCACCGGAGAAAGAAACTAATTACCAAAACAAAGACTTTTTTCATTTCGTCTTATAGTAATATCATTCTTCTCATTAACACTGATCCTCCGTACTTTTATTATCTAGTGATTCTTTTCTCAAAAATTTCTTAAGAGTTTGGCACTGCATCACGGTTCTGTGGCATCTAGTTTTATATCTATATATGGTTGCTTGGTCTCAGTTTCAGCCTGTCTCCTCTCTGCCTTTTTGCATTTCTAAAAACCTGTTCTGATCGGAGTTGTGGGTTGCTGATTTTTCTCCATCGAACCATTTCTGTAGGGTATATGATGGTATGTGGTCAATGGTGCGTGTTTCTTCACAGTACATGTCTAAGTTAGTTTCCTTGAAGCATGTAACCAGTTCTGTTGGAATATTCCCACAAATGTGATCCATGTATCTTTTCCATACACTTTCATCCTTCATCTATGCTAAAAAAGTCAATAGATAAAGTTTCTCTAACTCCAGACAGCCATTTTAGCTCCCCATGAAAATTTTAACACCATCTCCCAAATAGAATTTATTTATTTGTCGCTTCCCATCTGTCAATATTTTAGTGCCGTCCATTTTAATTGTGACTTTGACGGATAAATTTAGATCCAGTAGAGATCTGCGTTGTTAACTCCTTAACAACATGGCCGGTGACTGATCGGTTATTTGTGGCAAAAGACAATAGCAAGTGAAGACGCACAATAGTCAACTTTCAAGACCACTGGGTACCTTTTTAAGCTCATTCTTAATGGCTTGTACTACATGTCCCTCTATTCCTTTTAATGATGGGTGATATGACGAATATCTAATGTATTTAATGATATTCAATGTACAAAAATGGGGAAATTCTTTACTGGTGAAACTGTTGACATTGTCCTGTAAAATAAGAATATTTGATATTCTTATTTTAACAATTTGTGAACCTTCATTTCTGATACAAGCGCCACCATTTTGAATATGTGTTTTCTTGGGTAGAAAACATAATCGAAATAAATATGAATTACCAGGGTAAACACATTATAGAGAATTACGGTCTATATAAAGTAAATATGATTTGTTTTGTATTATCTGGGAACTATTCTCAATACAAATGCTGCGATGGCTAAAAGATCTGTAGTTAAATATCTATCTGAATGATAGTTGTGACTCGTTAATAGGACAGCCAAACGTAAATGCATCGGTCGGGAAAACCATATTAAAACGTAGAGTTAAGTGGAATGTGTCCACTCAACTCAAAGCCCTCACCAAAAAGAAACCAAGCCTCTATTTCGAATCTCCCACTATGCATGTGCGAGTCTTTTTTGTTCTTCAAAATTGAAGAGGTCATTCTCAGGTGTTGCCAGTATAATTCAGGGGAGATAACTGGAATATCGTTCAAGGGAAATAACTCTGAATATATTCCGGCAACAGTCCGATACAATCATGTGAAACTTTGTGTAGCAAATAATGTACCCTAACACCTGTTCTGTTTCTGCAGTAGAAGGTGATGATGATGCATGTGCATCTACATATATACAATAAACATTCACTATCACCAGAATCCACTTGCCATTGATCAGGCTAGCATAATCTATATACCCTCAAAACCATGCCTTACCTGGGAATTCCCATGAGTAAAACTTGCTCGTCTGAGACATATTAGCTTTATCCTGGCACATAACCGAACTTCTTACATACAGTTTAATATCTGAATCCAAATTAGCTACCAGATGTGACAACGAGCTAGAGACTTCATCTGTGAAATACCTGGGTAACGTTCATGTTATTCATTAAGCAACGTTTCTCGACACCTTGTGTTGGGAAAAAACACCTGTTATCTCCATAACACACACACACACACATACCCAATTGTACTGATTTTGTATACAATTATAAATCCAGAGATTTATTCTCCGGCCATCTTAGTATGATTCATTTATGCACTTGTGATAACACGGGATCCCTGAATGTATACAAAGCAATAGTTTTTGCCATGACAGGAGTTGAATCTAAAGCTGTAGTAGTAAGCATTACTTCATCTGGACAAGGTGATGGTGTGAAATAATCCTTCACTGGTAGTTAGCTTAGTCTATCTCCATTGGGAACTTTTTAACTTGGTTTGTATGTAAGCTGGTAGTGGTAATTTGAAAGTACCTGTGCCTGAAGTTTTACTCTAGCACTTAAAGTATAGTATCGCTCAGTCCTCTTTTGAAAGCCCATGCAAGGGCTTATAGTCAGTAATGATTGTAAATCCCAACCACATCTATTTTTTGCTCACTCTAAAAATTATTATTACCCTTTCACGTTTTATCTGCATAACTCATACTGCTTTTGATGGTGTTTTTGAAGCTAAGTAAATTTGCTTTTTACTTCCATCCACCATAATATATGATGAAACTGACCCAATACACTTCTCAACCTTCGAGCTGTGGCCAAAGTATAATATCTGCTCTGTCCTCGGTCAGTGAAGAAGGCAATTTTGTCTCACTTCAGAATGTCCATTTTTGAGGAGCTGTATTTTCCTCACATTAAAAACTAACCTTGTGTCTAACTCTGCCCTCGTAGGGAGATAAATAAATAGGGACTGCCTCAATATCAACTGGGGACCGTACACACGGTCATAAGTTTATTTTTAGAGTTGTAATGAATATTAGCTGATATTAATAACCTTTTTGATTGTTCCAATGCAATTTCTTTTTTTATTATTCTCCATTTCCTTTTTGTAATAATGCATAATAATAAAACCAGTACTGTTCTAGCTTCATTGTGAAGCTACAACAATACTGGTTTTATTATTTAAATAATGGTGATAATCTTATATATAAAATAAAGTGAGATGTTCCTCTATTTGATTGACCGGTATAGCTTCATAAATAGGAGTTGCATAAAATATCTTAATATGTAAGATAGTGCACATAATGTGTTGTGTTCTGATAAAAAATTGTAAATAAAGATATTTTTTTATTTGTATATTTTATCTAACCAGCAGTTTTTCGTTTTGATTAGTAATGTCATAGAGATAGTCGGAGGAGATATCCTTCTGTCAGTCACAAGTCCTCTAACTGCTACTCTAATCATCGGGTTTGATTATTTTGTAGGATAAATAACTTTCTCTTCACCGCTTGTAATTAATAAAAGCTAGTTAATTGCATAGTTCCAATATATTTTTTATGCTGGTGCTTCAAGAATCGCTTTAATCTTCTCTTGGGTTGGATGAATTTTTAGCTAGAAACTTTGACCCAGACAAGTTATTGGCTATTTGCAGAAGTCTCGGTTTTTAATACTACGATGGTGATTCGCATTTTGTAGTTCTTAATATTAACTGCAGATTTTGGTTATGTTACTTCCTATCTTTGTCAGAGATTAAAATGTCGATATAGGCAGCAATCATTGGTATGCCTGCCTTGAATTAACTGTTCAATTATGCATTGAAAAATTCTGGCTAAATCAATTCCAAAACCCAATCTAGTGTACATAAACCCTTTATCAGTGTTTACAGTGGTTCGTTCTTGTGACTTCATTCAAAGAGATCTGTAAAATGTCACTCAAACTCAATCTCCTGAAACAATGTCTGCCCGATACTTTGGAATACAGGTTATCTGTTTGGAATAGGGTACTTGTCTATCAATAAGGAAGGGTTCACTGTTTGTTTAAAATTGCCAAAAATCCTAACTTACCCATTTTTATTTAATACTGGAATGATGAAGGCCTATTCAGAAAAAAGTGACTGGTTTGATAACGATAGAAACCATGCGATCCAGTTCAGCCTCAAGATTTTCTCAGGGTATCAATGTTAATGTTTAAGCTTCCATGAAACTTTTAGGTTCGATATGAAGCTTCACTTAGATTTAAGAAAGCTCAGCAAATTTTTTTTGATGCCGGTCTACATAATTTTGTTACAGATAGCCATTAGATTAATTGGTATTCTACCCAGCAATTCCATCCTGGATAGATTGAGTCCTGATCCACATACAACCAGCGCTCTTAAATTGTATGTTTTCCTCTGGTATTTTTGTCATGTTGGTAACTCCCCTAGGTATAATGATATGCCTAGAATAAGTACGCACTTTTTAGATTAAATCTTTTTCAGACAACACTGCGTTAGGTAGTTTTTTTTTTTATTTATCAGTTAGAAAAGATGGACACCGATTGTTGATTTTCATTTTACAATTGATCTCATTAAACTCTAGATGCATTGGAACTAACCTTATATAATGATAATAAATGTACCCATGACCTGTTGAGTTCATTTTAAAATTCATAAACTGTGATGGTTAGAATCTTAAAAAGATCTCTCGGTTGGAGTGTTTGAAATAGCTGGTGAATATCTGGCATCCGGTAGGATTCCCCATCCCAGCAAAAACAAAAAGATAAGAAAAAAAAAAATAACTAAAAGTAATAAGTAAAGAGACTTATTATTTTGCCATCGAATTTACATACGTGTTTGTGGTGTGTACAGACATTATGCAAATTAGATGGCAAAACTGAAAAAATAGTTACTCTTTCGTTAAATTCTCAGAGACATTAAAATATTAGAGAGTGGTTGAATTAACATAGTGAGAGAGGGTGAGAGAAATACATAGCTAAGTGAGGTGAGTGACTTGTTCAGTTAATTACATATTACGGCTAATTAGAACAATTAAAAGATTTTTTTTCTTCAAACATAACTCCATTTCAGAACTAAAGTATATTAGGACCAAAACGCCTTAGACGTTAATTGACTCAGCTTTAGTATAATAATAGATAGCTGGTGTGATTTATTTTTTTGTACAACTCTTTTTCCGTGTTTTTCTTTTTACATTTTCTTGAAAAGTAATGCTATTTTTTTTCTTATCTCTGACACTGTATAGGCTTTTCATGGCATTCTCTCTTGCACCCAAAGTGCACTTTTCTTTCTTCTGTAACTTCCTTGAACTCTATCGCCATAGATATGTTGTGTACTTTATTCCTATTAAAGTTTGCCACGTCGGTAGTCACAAATTCTATGACCTGGGACACTTTAAAAGCTTTTTACAGTGACGTGTCCTCTGATAACAACCTTTTTTTGGAGTGTTCTCATTATTTAGCCTACACACAAATTCATCGCTCTTTCCCAAAAATATCCCAAATTCACATGACACTAAATGTTTAAGTCGGACAAAGAAATTTGAAACTTTCACTTCTCCCCTCTTATTTCTGTGGTGACAAGGTGTTTCGGTTTGAAATGTGATAGGAATCTGTGCTTAACTTCCATTACATCATTCGGCTTGTGGTAAAAACAAGTCCTCCAACACTCTCTAACGCCTTTTCCCCTATGGTGCTGAGTAAAAATAGCTTTACATTTTATCTGTTTGATAACCACGAAATATTATTCACTAAATAAAATTGTTAAAAATTGATCCATGTATGAATCGAAATACTTCCTGATTCTATTAACATTTCTTCTAGCATGATAACCTGTTAACTTTTTTGCTTTAAGTTCGACGTGGGTGGCCATTTTTGAGAAGCTGACCGCAATGGAATGTATCTGAATTTTCTTGAAAGGTTTTCACCCCCTTTGCATAAAACTAAATTAAAGTAAATATAACCAACATTTGGACCCCTTACACTCTGCAGCTGTGTTCCAAAATTCATAATGATCAGTTAATTAGTTTAGGAATGAATCCTGTACATACAAATATATGAACATATAATTTTATAAAGATGGATATATATATATATATAACAATTTAAAAAGATACAAAATTATGACATTCATCATTAAGTATACAAGTTCCAAAAATTCAACATCAACAAAGTTTAACTTTACGAATGTTTCTGAGACAAAAATAGTCTTCATCAGCATAAATTAGAAGGAAAATCATCAGTATTTCGCCAATAGTTCAGTCAGAAGATGAAATAGGTCTGAATAATACAAATACAAATTATCAATCCGCATCTAAAAAATTTGTATAGTTTTTTTTTTATTAATGAGTAACCACTCAAGGCCCAAAGGCCACTCGAGGATAAGAGTTAATGGTTTTTGTTAGGGGGATAGTGAGACTAACACCATGAGGATTGCAGACGATGGATTGGATCTGGACAGAATTTGATTACTTAAGAGGACAGCTCAAAATAACTTGTTAACATTGGACTTGAAAACGACTAGTGGGCTTGGAAGCAGCCTCGTGGTATTGCATTCCACAGACGGACAGTTCTTGGAAAGAAACTCTGCTCATCAAAGTTTTGCTGAACTCCAGGTACACAAAAAAAGAAAGGAAAGTTCTTTACAGTTGTTGTAGCTAGATCATTAGATCATTTATTACCTGTTTTGTACACAAATGGTTTGTGGATTAATTTGTTTTCTAGGCATATATTTTTTGAATAGTCAATGGATTCTATTTAACCTATAAATTGGACCTTGATATATACTACCACTGCGAGTCAGAGTGGACCTTTGGAGTAACGATAACTGGGGGAGGGAGGGTGATTCCATACTCCCCAAAGTTCCCAAATTGGGGCCTCACTACTGGATGAGGTTTTGTGCCATATCCAAGACATAAGTGTACAAAAAGCCAAATAAACCAGTTTCTGCTTCACAAAGATTATTAAACAAATCTCAAAAGGCATAGAAAAAAGTTAACACGGATTTTATGGGTTGGAGAACACCGACAAGCCATAGATTTTAAAACAAAAATAAAACCCGTGGAATGGGAAAAGTTCACTGATGCGATTTGGTGCAAGAATTCACTGAATGGTAAGTTTAAAAATCACCACAAGGCAGTCACTTGATAGAATATAACTTCTGTATACAGAACAAGACTGACTGAAGCAACTTTATGTGAAACACCGACTCTCCAGAAAGACCAATGAATTTAAGCAAGCCTAGACAAAACAAATGCACTCACTACTGATTTCATTGTCATTTTTATATACCAACTAGCTGGCTTTGTCAGCCTGCTATTCTTCTTCTATTCATTTAATATCACTTTGCCCTGGTTCGGGGTCAGACGCTTTCTGATATTACGCAAGCTCAGTCTCCATTTATCACGATTCAGCAGGTTAACAGTTTCCAAATTCCACTCTATGCAGTCTTGTCTAATTACTTGCTATCAAGTTTTCTTTGGCCGGCCAACCTTCTTGCAATTTAAGACATCCATGCTTCTGCAACGGTTTATCTAGGAGGATGAACATTCCACATGACCAAACCAGCGTAATCGATTCATCCTTAGGATAACCTCCATGCTGGGCAAGTGTAGTGCTTCCAACAAATCCTCTGACCTGATGTGTTCGGTTTGGTCAGATTTCACATTTCAGATCCATCTGATCATGGATCTGTCATTGTGCTGCAGACGGGCAAGAAAGGACTGAGCGAGGGCCCAGCATTCACTCCATATATCATGGCGCTCCTGACACAGCTGCTATATAACTTACGCTGAATGTAGAGAGAGACAGCACATGATGTTATCAGAGGCAACAACTCACCAAATTTTGTCCGAGCCGCCTTCATTCTTGTGGCTGTACAGAGTTCATATCCACCACCTGTACTCAGTATATCTCGTATTGCTTTGCAAAATTCTATACTTTATTTATCTTTTAAATAAGACTTTAAAGAAATTAAAAAAGAAAAAGAAATCAATTCGCATGAGCCAGGGTGTGTATGGGGGGGTGTCTTCTTTTTAACTTACAATTTTTTCATTGAATTTAAAAACAAAAAACACGGCGTCGCTAACGAGAGGGTGGAAGGTGAGAGAGAAAAAAACAGTCACCCTACCCCATTTCTGAACTCTTGCTTATGTCTTGTCGGTATATCTTTCTTTCTAGTTAGTTTATTTGGTCCCCCTGATTTATAAAATCAGGGGACTTATGTTTTGAGGGATGTCCGTCCGTCCATCCGGATTTTTCTCCGCAAACATCCATTGAATTTCTCTGAAATTTTGCATGAAGTTGTAACTTTGGTCAGGTTAGAAAGTGACATTCTCCGATTTTTGAAAAAAACTCTGGTTAGTCCCCCAGGGGGTCAAAAGGCCCCGAAATGGCAAAAAATGACATTTTTTTTGCCCCATAACTTTTAATCCATCCATTCAATTTCTCTGAAACTTGGCCAAAATGTGGAGGCAATTGTTTCTAATAGAAAATAAGTATCGCTGACCTTGGAAAAAATCTGGTTCGCGCCCCCAGGAGGTCAAAAGCCCCCAAAATGGCAAAAAATTACCCTTTTCTCCCATAACGTTTGATCCATCCATTCAATTTTTCTGAAACTTGGCCAAAATGTAGAGGCAATTGTTCTGGATATAAAATGAGCATCCTTGACATCAAAAAACTTCTGACTCGCGCCCCCAGGGGGTCAAAGGGGGGTCAAAAATCGACTCACATACAGAGGGGGACCACGCACGTGCGGCTTGTTTAAATTATCTCCATTAAAAATTAAACAGAAAATATTTTAAGAAAGGTTTTAGTAATTTATCCTTTTCTTTTTATTAAAGCACTTTAATTACTGTTACTATTGAATATATATAGTAAAAATAGAACAATAGAATTACAAATGAATAACACTAAACATTAATTTAATATGAACTGTTTTAAAGAGTTATGCAAATTGGGTATTCAAATAGCTGTCTTTGGATCTTTCGTCTGTACTGTATAAACAGTATTTCAAAATATGTTGTTGTATTGATTTAAATAACAGTAACCTGTCTAGATGGTAATATAGGAGTGATTAATGAAAAAAGCTTTTTCATTTATTCATTTAGAAGACGTAGCAAACTCCCTAACAATCCTGTATATGAAAAGTAGGATCAAGACTAGAATACTGACCCCAGATCATTAACACAAGACGCGGGACATGTTTTGGAAATCACCCGTTGACCTCGCAATACACGTGGTCTCTATTTACAAAACACTTGTAAATAAATCTTTTATTTATTTTAATAAATGCAGTATATTTCGGAATTTTTTTTTCTTTTAACATGTTAATATTTATTTTAAGGCAGAGAGTCCATAAATAAAACAAATAAAATATTAACATGTTTTCTTTTAAAACATGTTTTTGTGTCACTATTTACTTGCCTCCCGACGAGGGCAGAAATGGGGGGGGGGGTATGAAATGTACTTAAGTAATCTTTTGTTTTATAGGGAAAAATCAAGCTTCCCAAAAAGGGGCACTCTGGATCTTACCTCTGTTTAGAAGGATTTTTCCATACTACACTTTGCTCCTAGCTCGAGGAGGCAAAACGGAAGATTACGCAAGTTATTTTAATAAATAAACGAAATATATACGCTTTTTAAAAAATCGGCTGACTTGTAATCTTTCGTTTTGCCTCCCCACGAGGGCGGAGTTAGACTTCAAAAATCAGTTTCTAAACGGAAGCAATTTAAAGTTTATGAAGTTTTTGTCCTCAAGCCCCCCCACTTTTTGACTTGGGCCCCCCCCCACTTTACAGTCATCAATAATGGAGTTATATATGCATGTGTTTAACCCCCCACTTTTTAGGAGAGCCCCCCCCCCACACACACACACACACACACTTTTATAACTGTGCCGCCAGTCCTGATAATTGATATGTACTCTTTAATAAAATTTCTGTCAGAATATAATTTTGAAAGAAAATGAAGATATACTTTTTTGCATTAGTTCATACTCGGTCATAATGCTTCCCAAACAGTTACAAAGCATGGGGAGAAGGATCCACAAATAATTAGACAGTATGTAGGTGGTTTCAGAAATTTTGTAGAGTTAATGAGAATCTTGAACAAGGTAGAGAACGGTTATTCACTTTAGACAATTGAAAGCAATTGTTGAACAAAACCCGCATTCAAGTGTCAAATGTATAAGGCACTAGATGGTGACAAAGCTTGATAAGTGAGTCCCACATGAATTAATTTAATGAATAAAGTTTTGCTTCTGAAATCTGTTGTTATTTTATAAAACCTAATATGTACATGCATTGATGACCTCTTCTTCAAAAATAATGTATCACATAAAATATTTAACCAAAATAATTTATAAAATTAGCTAGTTGCACAGATAATTATTTAAAAATAAATAAAAACTACCATAAAAAATGAACAGCAAAAATACCAAAGTCAAATGCAACTCTAGCAATCAGACATTATATTTGAGTTAGTTTGGATCTGTTTAGTTTAGTTTGGTCAATATTACGTTGGCTCTATCACACACTTGAGTCTGGTGGTGTGCATATCTTCACACCAGATAAAGATTGGATTCAAATAGTAAAGTAGTTTTTCTCCTCATACTCTTCTTACTTACTGTAATCCAATACACTGGGTACAAATTTTATAACAGACAATTTTTCTATATTTACTGGTTGTAAATAATATTCTATACTAGCTGTCTTAGCCCACGTACTATTATTTCGCAAATAATCTTCTACTTGGAATTCATGAAATGAAAGTTTCGGGGTTATTCAGAATACTCGTGTGTTGGGAGATACATTTTCAGAACTGCTATCGTTATAGATAATCAGAATAATATATGCGTTTCTGGTTTTCTTCTTGTAGAATAAATCAAGTTTTTATATCCATTTAGAAAATACATAAATAATATTTAAAATTGTCATAAAAAAGAAGGAAGGAAAGAACTCGGAAAAGAAAAAGAAAGCAATGCTTGAACTTAGTACAATTGTGAATTGTTACAACGATAACGAGGAAGCACTAGATAATTAATTACAGAGACTAAAAGTTGATGAATCAGAACCTGGATAATTGAACAGCAAGTAAGTTATATAAGCATAGACGAAATTCTGTTTGGTTTTATGCCTGGGAAAAGTATCACTGGTGCTATATTTATTCTGCGACAAATGCAAGAGAAGTGCCATAATAAGAACTTGTATTTTGCTTTTGTGGATCTGGAGAAAGAAAAGAGATGTTGTCTGGTGGGCTTTGTGTAAATTAGAGACAAGCGAGTGTTTGGTGAAGGTTGTTCAAGCAATGTGCAGAAATGCTAAAGTCATGTTAGAATTAACAGCTCATTTAGTGACAGCTTTAATGTACTGAGTCTGTTGCTTCTCATTTGTGTCTTAGAAACATTGTCCAGGGAGTTTCGTATGGGTTGTCCAGAAGATGATTTAGTACTTGCCTCTGAAACAATAGATGAACTACTTGTTAAGTTAAAGAACTAGAGGAAGGCTATGGAAAATAAAGGTTTCAGAGTGCATGTTACAAAGACCAAAGTGATGATCAGATGTTCTAGTGTTCAAATTCTCCCAGAAAGAAGAAAGTTCCTCTGCTCAATTTGTGGAAACGGAGTCGGATGCAATTCAATTTTGTTGTGGTACCTGTAAGCATTTGGTACACAAGAACACACATCTTCCAAATAATCAAATTTAAGCAATTATTTTGAGACTAAATAAAATATCTCTATCTTAAATAAAGTTTTTAAAGAGTCGCTCGTTCTCTAAATGCTTACAGATATTAAAAACTATTAGAATGGTTGAATCAACACGGTAGGAGAGATATTTGAGGAAAATATATAGATAGCTAAAGGAAAGATGGATGACTTGTTCAGTTAATTACAAGAATTAAAGTAGAATTTTTATTTTTCAAACATAAGTCGATCTAAAAATTAAGGAATATTTTAGCATGTATTTTGTGTCATTATAATATAATAGCAAAACAAACGTTGATTAACTCAGCTTTAATATAATAATTATATTTATTAGAGAATGTCAGATATGCATACCCCCCCCCCCACACACACACATATATATATATATATATTCAAATTAAATCGAATAGAAAACTCTGAGTTAACCACAAAGAGATATACACTGTGATTGTTGGTATAATTATTATTACCTAGATTATTAATAATTATTAATAATAATTATTATTACCTAGATTAATAATAATTTATTATTAGAATTTATATCAACTAATGGTGGAACTAGCATAATGTTTCATGTGTTTTCTGTTATAAATTTGTTTAAATGTTTGTGAATTATGTAAAGCATGTTGATGTTTTCACTCAATTTTCTGTTGGTTCCTAAGTATAAGGTGCTGAAGAAGAGCATATTGGGACTCATATATAAAATATTAAAAAAATTAAAAAATTAAATGATCCATAATTGTCTCTGAAACGATCGTACATCAGACCATTGTTGACATTAAATTCTTGGAACTGTAATAAATAATGTTATAAATCTTTTGATCTATTTATTAATCAATATTCATTAATATATATATACATATACTGCAAATATTTTTTAAGTATTAAAGTGTTTTTGTACCTACAGACGATATCGTTTCGTTTTTTTTACTCTCATCAGTGCAGGAGTGGCGGTTACATGGGATCGAATGCAGATTCAGTCTAGAATCACGATCCTAATGTCTATGCCCATGCGACTGCGAGAAATCACCACAGACAGTAGCTGAAATTAACGGACACTTACCCGACAGGTGGGGGCAGGTGTCATTGTTGTCGAGTGTTCAACGCTTTGCATATATATATATATATATGGCACTCGCTGTTATGCATAGAGTCTGTTCCAAATTTCATAAGAATGAGTTCCATGAGTTTACAGTTCATTTCAGATATATAAATACTAATATAAAGAAAGTTTAGTTCATCTCCAGACGACCAACGTCATCCTCCCAGGTAAGAACCACTCCTATTTCACAAATAGCTCACGTTCAATATCCAATGTCAAATTTATCCCCTTCTAAGTGAATGCTGAGTGAAACTGAGTAATTTTGTCTCCGCCTTGTATGTGTGTTCAGGGTCTCTATGGTAAACTTAATGAAAACCTTGTCCCTTATGTAGGAATGTCAATTTTCTTATTTCCAAACAAAGTACTGTAATTGGTCATTTAAAAGAATTTACCAAGGTGCAAACTATTATGTTGATTTGTGTTTGCTACTAACATCACTAATTTTTCTACTAATGTAAATATAGTATCTGTGTAAGTGAGTATGCTATTATAAAGTAAATTGAATTCCTTTCTATTGAAACTAATGACTTTTTTTAAATAATATAAACCATTTAATATATATAATTTGGTTTATTTGGACTACTGTTCTCATCTTGAGTTTCGGCCAATGTAACCTCCAACCTTCTTCAGGTGTATCTTGTAGAACTTAGGAATTTTTCTGTCGAACTCAGAAATCTGCATGGAATTTCAAATGGAACTCTTTATTTAATCCACGGGGGTAACATGCTCTCGTTCCATCAGCCATGACCGGGAAGAAGTTTTAAGTAATTCGCAATTGTAGAAGAGTGTTACTTAGAACTGAATTTTACTTAGTACTTTATCCATTTCATCACGGGTCCTTGCGGAAAATTCTAGTATGAATTTTGGGAGTCTTTCCAGACGATATAACCTCTGAACCTCTTCAGAAGAATCCTGTCGAACTCTGGAATCTGTACGGAATTTCATACAGATTCCCAAGTTCGACAGAAAGATTTCAGAGTTCTACAAGGTACACCTGAAGAAGGCCGAAACGTTGTGAAAATAGCACTCAAGATGAGACGGTAGTCTGAATAATACATATTATCAATCCTCATCTAAAAAATTCAGAAACATAAACCATTCGAGTCTAACTATTCATGCAGATCCTTATGAAAAACGAACCATTTTAGAAAATTCTCTGCATTTCTGTAAAAAAAAAACTTACATCTTAGGGTGGTCTTCAGTGATGCACTTTCTTAACTGCTAACTTCAGGTTCCGCATCATATCGGCTCAGATGGCAACTCTGACCTGACTTTGGACATGTCAGGTCGCCTCCTTAAAAGCGTTTAGTTACACAACGTAGACATTGCAAATTTTTTTAATTTTTGAAGTGACAGTCTTTTAACCGTTCTTATAGAGACACGTCAGCAGACATCATCCAATGAGAATACTCTCCTTGCTCCCATATAATGCCTTCCTTCACTTTTCACTTCACTAATGTATATATATAAATATTATTACAAATAATGGTATACATTAATTTGATCGATACCTGCAGTTTCACGGAAATCCTGGAAATCCTGCCGATTGGGCTAAAGAATACCAAGTATATCCGTTCTTCAGCTGATGGTTTGAAAAGTGGTTATTCAACGCATTTAGTAGTTCTCTGATGTCTCAGATATAAAAAAAAAGTCGTTTTTAAAAAGCCATGTTCAGCCTAAAAGAGTCAGCCATATTAGACTGCTTTAAAAGTCCAGCCAAAAAGAGACAGTGTTGTTTTGAATTTTCCTGTGTAGGTAAAACAAAATTGCAAACTTTTGTGGCAGAAGCAACATCGTGTGTTAAAACCATTTTTATCTCCAAGGGAGATAACTTTGGCCTAATCGTGTACTGCCCAGCAAAAGTCAGAGCTCGTTTTAAATTAGAATATTCAAATTGTTTATTATACTGCATTTGGATGACTTCAATGATAGCTTCCAAGCCCGTTTTCATCATTGATATGAATACCTCCTGATATGGGGGTAAATTCAATTTTCTGAGATTAGATTAGGTTCTCAAAGAAATCAGTAGTGCGATTCGATACTCCTATGGGATCCTGTTTATGTTCTACTATTTTAGCCGCTACATCTTTAAGTATATCAATCCCAGTCGTAATATTTTACTGTTTCAGTGTTGTATAAAATGTGGATACCGAAAGTACAAAAAAACAGTTTTCCTATAATGCAACACTCTAATAGCTATGTCATATCTAAAGGCAATTTCTTATTGTTTGTGTAAGTATTCATATCTAATTTTCTTTTCTTCTTTTTTTTTTATTGTAAAAAGGTTTCTTTATTTATAATATATATTACCAGGACGGGTAAAATGAATTCCCCCAAACAGAACAGTTTTGCACCACTTTTATGTCATCTTAAAAATATTAAAATCAAGATATAATGATACTAAACCTTATTCCTAGAATCCTTATTATAATTTTGATCCAAATCCATTGCATGATTTTGATTCTAGGAAATGTCTAAAATTTAAGGCTTAAGCAGAAATTAAAATTCAGGGAATCTTGCTTAATTGATGGCTATAGATCAAATTCAATGCAAATTTGATATATTTAAATTTTCTAATGAGAGGTTGTGCCCATATTATGCTCTCAGAAAAATATTTGTAAATACTCAAAAGAAACTGAAATTTAGGGAATATTTATTAATTGATGTCTTATAACTATTGTTAAAATTTCACAAAAATCGGAGGTATCTGAATTTTAATGAAGAACATCCACCCCTTTTTTATTCCCTTTACATAAAATCAAACTAAATATAGCCGTCATTCGGACTCCTTACGCCTAGCAGCTATATTCCAAAATTCGTAATGATCAATTAGTTTAAAAGTGAATCCTGTACATACTAATATATAAGCATATAAATATACCTAACTTTATAAAGATATATGTGAAAAATAATGTAAATCTTATTTCCTCTCAAATAAGAAATAATAAAAGCTTAAAAGCTAAATTTAACGAAGGAAGTTTTAAAATATCTAATGCTCCATTATTGTATTGCTATACTTTAAAGTGCTTATTTTAAAAATGATACGAGAAAAAATGTTACCCCTTAGGTCACCTGTTGAACTTGAATTAGATTGTTTGAATTAGGAAAAAGGTGACCGGGCATAAATCAACCCCACTTTCGAAGGAGAGGGTAATGCCTAGGAGGATGGCTTCTTAGGAATTAACCATACCTAATTCAGACGAAAGAATTGGGTCCTTTGCGAACCAGATCTTTAATTAAGAATATGCCTAGGATTACTCGATTTGTATGAAAAGAGTTGAAAAATAAAGGCCTTTATTTATGTGCTTCTCATGATAACAAGATGTGACACAAGGTCAGTTTAATGTGGAGAAAATCAGCTTCGGGGGGGGGGGGGGCACTCAGGCGACAGGCAATAAAGTAACCTCCCTCTCGAAGAATGTAATGCCTAGGGTAGATGGCCTTCTAGGTCCAATTCGAACCATGCATCATTCTGACAAAGAAGAATCTACCAAGAGACAAAACAGTCCCTACGTTGCCAGGATGATGCCAGAAATTTCCCCGGTTAGTATATATAAAAAAAGTAACTTTACAAAGCCAGTTAAATGTAAAAAAATAAAAAAATAAAAAATAAAGACAAATCCAAAATTAGTCTCTCTCTCTCTCTCTCTCATGCAGAGAGATGGGGGTCACTTGGTGAGTAAATTGCAAATTAAGGCTAATTAGAACAATTAAAATAAATTTTCTTATTCAAACGTAACTCAATCCCCATACCAAGGAATATTTTAGCATGTATTTTGTGTCATTAAAATATATAGGAAAAAAGCCTTCCTACAGCTTCTTTATCACAAAAGAGACGTTGCTACTCATTCCCTACTCTATCGGTATTTCCATGGTAGGTGCTTGACTGAACTTCAATCCCTGATTTTCCTCCGTAAAATCTTCTAAGCAAGAACTCGTCTCTCTACCAACAGTGCAAAAAAAAAAACTCTTTCTTCCTCTGTGCACCTAAAATCAAACAGAACTTCCATGAACAGTTTCTTTCCAAGAACACGTTGCCCCGGGAATGTTTCTCTATACACTATAACATGGTCGTTTTCAAGTTCAATGTCAACAAATATCTGCCGAGTCGTCCTGGGAATTAATCAAACATAGTTCTCAATCCTTTCATAGTACTGTTCCATCATCCATCTGAAAATCTCATTAACCCTTATTCTCAAGTGGCTTTTGGCCTTGGTAAATGATGAATCATTAGTATATATAAAAAGTAGGCTTCCTCCATTTTTCTTGCAATAAATTAAGAGTTGCATGGTTAACTGTGGGATCTGTTAGTTAAGAGCTTCTTTTATAAATGAGCTTGTTGTGGCAGTTTTTAAAATCTGCTCCTGTTGTCACTGCATAATTATTAACCATTCCATCGGAAGCACTACAAATATGCTTGAAGTAATCTTGAGGAGTTCAACCTGCCAATTGTTGGATGGATACCACATGGCAATGATCTGCTGTTGTCAACAGGATGCAATTAACATGAACTCCATCCTGTGTAAAGTAATCGAAGATTAAAGCTGTTATCACATTTGAAAATTCCTCCAACAGTTTTAAAGCCTGACAGAAACCCCAGATCTCCAGCCATTCGATTTACAGTGTCCCTTGCAAATATATCTCCACTAACATTTAATTGTTAAAAAAAAAAAGATTTTAATAGAGTAATGTTTTTGGTTGCTACATTATGTAATAAGCTAGTGTTGTGCAATTTGCGTGAAGCTGTTTTTAGTATAGGTGTAGGTGTTTTTTTTTAAATTTATTTTAAAAAATTTTTATCATTTAATAATTTAATTTTATTTTTAGTTTATTTATGTTTTTGTTATATTTTGTGAAATGTTGACATTTAGAAGAGGTAATAGTTATGGTAGAAGTGGTGTTGCTGGTCAAAGAAGGTTCAGCTGATAGAGGTAGAGATTTATGGGCTACTCTCTCAAAACGTTTATGAAAATATTTTCTTTTAACATCATACCATGTTGTTTTATTAACAAAATTACTGCACCCTTATCACAGTACTTCTTGGAATTATAATGCAGGTTATGATGTAATATCCAGTTTCTTTTTCTTTCTTTTTTGTATATAGTAGAACCATATAAAAAAAAACTGGTTTAACCGGTCCTATACGGTCATACTTCTCCAATGGAGAGGATTTTGAAATCTGAAAATAAAACAGTAATACATTTTAATGAATGAAAATAGTTTGGGCATTATCATTTAATATATAAAGCTATATCAGCCAAATTTTAAAAGTTGGGTCTAAATAGCATTTAAGCTGACAAACCAAACTTTGATTCTAACTAGCCAATTTTCATTTGTTATTGCTGTACCTTGTTATTGGAAATAAACTAACATACTTCACTACAATTTGTTAATATTGAGATTTTCTTAAATAAAAGCTTAAAAAGTAAAGTCAGCTAGAATAATCTTTATTCTTTTAATAAGAGTAAAGGTTGTTTATATGCTTTTTTAGCTTAGATACTCAACCTAACAAAAAAGGCATGGTTATAAAACCTAGAAATATTCACAAAACAAATTTAAACATAATGATGGATGTATCGCCATCGAGAACGACCTGGATCTTTCTTTTAGCTAAGTATAATATATATATATATATATATATATATATATAATTTAAACAGTCATCTTCTGTTGATTCACCTTTTTAAATAGATGTTTCGTTTTGAGCTTTCAACCCACCTTGTTCATTTTCAGCAATGAATAAAACAGTGTCCAAATCTCAAATGACCAAGCTCAAATTCATCAATATGAATTTTGGATAATTTCTACATACGTTTTATGAACAAAAAAAAAAACAAAAGAAATAGTTACAAAGTGGATCAACAAATAGCACTCGTTTAAAAAGAAAATTCTTGCCGAAATACACTGTATTGAAATAAAATAGGTAAGTGTATAAAAGTTTTCTGTATATAGATAAGATAGAAAGAATGCAGCTTTTAAAATTTATACTCACAATATTTACTTACTTTCAAGGTCAAAATAACTGGAGTATTTGATAAGGGATTTGTCCTCCAAAGAAATGTATGCTTGTGAATGTCAATGGTGTTATTGAGAAAATCTTAATTTAGACATTACTTTTGCTGTAAATCTTTTTGATACAATTAGATCCCCAGCATGACTTGCGGTGTGCTTTAATAATGAATATAACGCCAAGACTTGAGAACCTAGTGCACACATGAAGCAGTTTCAAGGTAACTACAGAAAACTATTAAAGTTTTTGTAATTTGTTGTAATTTCTTCTTTAATATGATCACTACTAATTTCCAAAGTATATAATTTGGTTTTTACACTTTTTTATGCAATTCATTGTATTAATTTTGCGAAACAATTAAATTCATCAACAAAGTCTAAAAATGTTGTTGCTTAACCATTGAAGAAAAAACTTATTTCTGTGTAAAAGGATATGCAAATAAATTTCCTTTTTCTTTTCTTTGTTTAATTTGTTTTCATTACAGTTTCAAATGTATTCAAATGTGTTAGTAACTATAAACTGAAATATAATAATGAAAGCTCATAAACATTTTGTAAGTAACATGAAATGGTTGGATTTATTATTACAATTAGGGTTGCTACTGCAGCTTAAGACTGCATTGGCAACCAAAAAGGCTGAGAAACACTGCCGTATACCAATAATACCAATAATACTGTTTAAAATACTGCATTAAATTAATTTTTTCTATTATAAAAACAAAAAACTTTACTGTTTCACTGTATTTTTTTCTAGATAAGCAGAAAATTATCTATTTTATATTTAACGCTTTTAATCAATTTGAACGATGTTAAGTGAGTCAGTTGTAAATATTTTTGTTATCAGTCACAAAATACCAATAGAGATTAATTTATATTTGTAAAGTTTTTTTTTTTAAAATACAGGGTGGGCCAAAATAAAGGTCCTATCTTTAAATTTGAATAACTTGAATATGAATAACTTCCACAAAATAAAAGTTAAACTCACCAAACTTTATGTGTGTGTAGACTGACCCTTCCGAGATTTTTTGAAATAAACAAAACAAATTTTAGCCGAAAAACACTTCTTAAAACTTACAAAAACTAAAGTATTGTTTTTTACACTGTTTTGAGTTTTTTAAGCAAAAATAATGTTTTCTAAATGAGGGTACGTTCCTTAGGGCTAATACGGCTCATGCTTGCTTCGGAAGGGGTCCTTTACTTATTCTAAAAAAAAATTTTTTTAAATCAATAAATAAAAAAGTTATGAATTTTTAAAAATAGGACCCTTATTTTTGCCCACCCTATATAATCTACATTTCTTTTCGTTTATTAATAACTAGTTGGACGCGTGTCCCGTCGTTGCCTGGGACAATTGAGGAAACCAAGAATTGCACCCCCCCCCCCGAAGTAAATTATTCGGAAAATCTCTTTTCACTCAAAATGCTAAGCCTTTATCATCGACGATATAAAAATATTTGTAAAGATTTGTTGGAGGGAAGGATACTTGTGTGTTTGTGGGTTGTTTTTTTTTAGGAGGGGGGGGGGCCTTTGTATTTAATTTACTATTTAACAAAAGAATAAAAAGGTCGACTTGTGTACGAATAAACCAAAATGTATTATGGTGAAATTTAATGTGGGAGATGAATACTTACTGACTTGTTTGCTTGGCCGCTATGTGTGTGTGGAGGGGGGGGGGGGCTTTGTTTTTAATTTACAATGTAGAAACGAATTGCAACCCTCCTCTCAAAATAAATTGACCTGGAAAGACTCGTTTCACCCCAAATGTTACTTTTCTATCTACAATATAAAAATTATGCGTAGATATAATTGTGTAATAACAAAATGAAAACAATGAGAAAAAATAGTGAATTAATGAGATGTCATTTTTCAAATTAATATGCAAATTACCTTAATATATGGGTCGCATAGACCTACTCAGTATATTAGAAAGCTAAAGTTCTAGTTTGAATATGAATTTAGCGTTTTAATCTCACTGTCAGTGCGATAAATGACCTAAGTTTATAAATAGATTGACTTGCATTGTTTGTTTTTCCGTATTTTATGACTATTGTTATCCTCCAGTACAGGTTGGAGAACATTCTGACAGATGAAGATGAATTGTTTATCATTCAAATAATCACATTTATGGGAATACTTTTCGAGTAATTGCTTCACACTTGTTTCTTTATTTACAAAGATGAATTGTATTCACTATGTTTATTGTTTATTTGAACTATTTAAAAAAAAATTCTGTTTTAATGTTTCTGCCATTATACTCCCCAGTTTAGGTGGAGCTTGTCAGCCTTGGAAGCTAGTCCACCTAGGGGAAAGTAAAACCCTGATTTCAAACCTCCACTGCCTTGTGGCATACTCACCCGTGGGAAAGGTTTCAGAAGTAAACCTTGAGGAAAAACCTAAAGTGAAACCCCTAAGGCAGTTTGGTGTTGCCTACAACTTCATTCTGGCAACTCCTGTGACGGTGTTGGTGCCAAACTGTAACAGCTTTGCTGTTCCTTTGGATCCATCAGTGACGTCGAGAGAGGGAACGTGCCACATGGACAACAGCCTGTCCTGCATATCACACCGCCCAGGTTAGCATCCAACAGCAGTAAACCAACAAACCTACAGTCTCTTCAGCCACAAGCGGCGCTGCTCTAGACGAGCAGACAGTCAGGACAACTAGGCTAAAGATGTATCACCCATCGGCGACCTTGAACGACGGAGGATTGCTGCTGCTGCTGTTACTCCCCAGTGTTTTAATGGAAGTTATAGATTTTAATTGTCAATTATAGTTCTGAGAGGGCATTAATGTATACCCTTTTACTCGATGATGGATTTGCCAGAGTGTCAGCTTGTTTGATGGCAAATAGATCTCTGAAGTGGGCTCCCTTTATAAAATACAAATACAAAACGAACTGTTTTAGAGATAAAAAGGCATAGAAAGAAAATAGAACAGAACACAAATAAACAATGCATGAAAAGGAACTAAGTAAACGTCCAAACTTCATAATATATGATAATCTTATGTAAATAGGGATTTATCTCTGTCTGTCCATCCATCAGTCACAATTTTTTAAACGTAATAAATACATTTTTTTAAACGTAATAAATACATTGTGAAATAATGGAGAATACTGTATTTAGCTAATCTAATATTCCAATCTAATCTAATCTAAATATGAATAAATGCGGATCTTTCTTGAGTATATTAACATCAAAACCTTTAAAATTAAATATAATGATACAGTATATATAGTAATCTCTAAACTCTGTCAAACAAAACCCGCTTTTGCATAATTTTTTTCTCAAGTTTCTAATAAATTATAAAGTCATCTGCATGCGATCAGTCCAATGTGAAATACATTTTCAAAGCTTTTATAAAGAAAGTATTGACACCCCCTTCCTTATACAGTGAACTATCCCAAGTAGCATATCAATGATGACGATGCTAACCTTGAAGTACAATGGTACCTAACTTGTAACTACCTATTGCATTGTTCACTTACAGTAATAAACGCTTTTATATTTATATATTGGCCGTTAAAGTTGTTAATTACCTTTTGGATAACATGACCAAAAAAGCTAATGATTATGAAGAAAAGATTAAGAATTTTTTTGTCTGATCAGAATTTGCAATCTCATGTTTCTATCCATTGAAAATAAATGTTAGATGAATTGGATACTGTTGTGATGGGATAACCTGACTTCCCCATTCAGGAAATAGATGGACTCGTTGGAATATAAGTACGACTACAGCGAGCAGTCGAGACATTCGAGTTAAGACACATGCAGTCTTAACATTCTGTCTTACGTATTCTCTAGTCGGTCTGCCCTATTAAATATTCTGTATTCTGTTAACATATCTTGTATGTACACGATATATACATCCGGAAATAAACCTATTATTTTAAAGACCTTCCACTCGGGTTATTTATCTTTATATCTTCAAGATATATCAGATACAAAAACAATTATTGCCAAATTTAAACAATCATCAAGTAAACGATTGCTCTTAGTATAGTGAACTGCATGAAATATTCTATGCTGTTAATACATAAATTGTGCAGCAAACTATTTAAAATATCAACCAATTACTTATAATTGAATGGTTTATTTATTTTTAATTTTAACATGCTATATTTACATTAGTTTTTATTTACTTACTTACAGTTAAAGCAAGCTATTGCACAAGAGATAGCTCAGTACAAAAATGGCTAAGAACGAACCGGTCGACATTCCCCAATAGGAGGCGCCCTTAATGATCGGCAATATACCAATCCATCCTCAAAGTTAGGAGGTACTGCCTTGGAGGTTGCACCTTCTAAGATCAAGCTGGACCATACCTCATCCCAACAAGGCAGGATCTAGTACTCTCAAAGCAGACTCGACCCTGTCAGACTGAGTGCTGATAATGGATCTTCAGCAAGTATGTGATAGTAGTTATATATTATGATGTGTACAGTACATGTAATTACTATGGAATACACATTTTTTACAACTAAATTTTGTTATTGTACAATTTTTTTTTTTTTTGTCACGTATATTTAAATAAAAATCATTTATTCATTATGAAAATTACAGGATAGCATTGTAGCCGTACGTCGTTCACTTTGTCTTCTGGAAACCAATATATATATAAAAAAAATTCTACCACTGCTTACACTGATCAAAATTGGAAGCTATTGTCACTTGTCGGCCCAGCCTTAATCAATATACATACTAGCTGATCTACCCATTCAATATGTAAAACTATCAACTTTTGAAATTGATTTTCAACTTCCTTCTAAAGTACAGTTACTAATAAAATAATTGATACTTGAGCTACGATGTGTATGAAAATCATCTATATCTATCAAAACAATGGCCAGACTGAACTGAAGAGGCCCATCACCACGAAGAAATACTAAATTAATTCTTGTTAATAAAACTATGAATTAATTTGTATGGCTACAAAATGTGCATCGAATGTAGAATATTTAACAGCATACCTCCCCCTCCTTTTGCTGCTCGGATCTGGTTTGCTCAGTTTGTACGTCACCTACTTTTTCTACTGGGTCTTATATATTAACTAACAGGGCTACCTGGTGTTGCCCGGGGCCATAAAAAAAACCCAGAAGAGGTTAAAAAGTGTGCAACATGTTTATATTAAAACCTCTCTCTATCTGTCTCTCTTTCCCCACACCCATTTTCCCCCTCTCTCTCTCTCCCAGCTATTTCTCCTATGCCCAAGCCCATTCCTATCTCTTGTTTTAATATAGAGAAACTAATAATAATAATAATGTAAGAAATTCACCTGAGTTTTTAGTTTCAAAGTTATTGCTCCCGGACAACACCGAGTTTTACCCCCACCCCCCTCCTCCCCCTCCTCCCCGCCATGCCTTAAAAATATTATGAAACTTATTTTTTAATATAATCCTGGGCAATGCTGACATTCTTGTCTTCCCCTTCTCAATCAAACATATAACACATAGCAAATGTACTACCGTATCATTAGACACACCTGCTTTATCTAGTGTATTGACACCTACCGATTCAGCATATACCACTTGCCAAGTGTAATAATGTATTCTTACATACACCTGATCTATCTAGCATATTGAGTACTTTCCGATTCAGTATATATATATATATACATTACGAAGTGTAATATTATACTATTACCAAATGTTATGTTGTATTATTACTTTTATTGCACCTGAGCAACATCGATTTTCCTGTCTAGTATACCAAACTATGACAAAACACATGGAATTTATTTCTCCCTGGGAAACGTGGCATTTAAACACATCTGCTCTATCTAGGATATTGGCCACTTGTAGATTAACATATACCACTTATACGAAAGAAGAAATGAATGAAAAAAATTAATAGAAATAAAACATATTGAAGTTATTACTCCTGTGCAATGCAGCGTTACACCTGCTCTATCTAGAGTACTGAACACTTTTTGATTAACATATACAACTTGCTAAATGTAATACTGTATTATTACTCCTGAGCAACATTGAGTTTCTTCTCTAGTATACAACATGATAATAAAACACGGTGAATTTCCTCCTCCCAGCTAATGCAGCATTTAAACACACTTGCTCTATCTTGAGCACTTTTGGATTAACATATACCACTTACCAAATGTAATACTTTATATTATTGCTCTCGGGCAACACCGAGTTTATTATCTAGTTAAAAAAGTACATTAAAGTTATTACTCCTGGGCAAAGCAGCGTTTAAACACACCTGCTTTGTCTGGGATAATGAGCACTTTTTATTAACATATACCATTTACCAAATATAATATTGTATTATTACTAATATGGCTCCCGGGCAATGCAGAGTACCTTTTCTGGTATACAACAGTATAACAAAACACAGTGAAGTTTTTTCTCCTCGTAGAATTTAAATACAACTGCTTCATGTAGGATATTGAGCACTTTTGGATTAACGTATACCACTTACAAAATGTAATACTGTGCTCGAGTTTCTTGTGTGCAACACTGTAACAAAACATATGGCAGTTATTGCTCTCAGGCAATTCAGAGTTTCTTGTTCCCCGTCTCTCTCAATGATTTGAAGAGAAATGATGTTGATAATGACAATAGTCCGAAGAAAACTTAAGAAACGTAAAGTAAAATACGGGAAATTAGCGTTTCTCAAAAAAAATAAATTACGTTGACATATTTCACATATGTTAGTTTAGTTGAATAGTGTCAACATTGAAATAAATTTAAATAATGAAATAAAATAAAAATGATCACAAATACAAATATTATATAGACTTACAATCAATTAATTATATTAAAAATTTAGAGAAAAAAAATTAAAGTAAAACATGTGAAGAACTAATTTCAAATATATAAGCTCATAGACACGAATTAAGAACTAAACTGTCAAATCATTTCAAAATATTTTATTATAACAAGGGGAATAATCCATTACAAAATTTCTATATTATTACCTCCCCTCATTTTGCACAATAATTTAATATTAATTTTTTTTAATTTGTTAATTGATTGAATTTGAAATTTAACATTAAAATAAATTAATATAATAACAACTAATTAAATTCACGCCGAATATCTTAAATAAATATAACAATAATAAATAAATTCAACGGAAATTATTTCATGATTTAAATTATCTAAATCTAATTTGGTGCAAAATTTCGATGCCAATGTTTTGCACTTAAGATCACACACGTTTTAGGAGATTTGAAATACATACTATTTGATAAAGAGGTCTTACCTAGAAATATATTATGAAAGACGGTTATACATACTAGATCATTGTGTAGAAGTTGAGACTAAATCAAATCAGATTTACTAAAAGGGAAAAAAAATCATTTCGTTTTTGTCCTCCTTCTCAACTCTAGCATATTTCCACTTCTTGCATTGTGATAGCCTTCTACAACCCCTTTATAAATAACTTGATTATGACCCTTGCTACAAAAGTGATACTTCACATAATTTATTAATTTCCTAAATTCTACTTTGTCTTTTTTCTGAATCTGAATGCTCAGTTTCATCAATAATATTTAATAAAAGTTAAGTGACACTTAACATGGTCAGTACAAGATGGGTGCCATTTTGAGAAATCCAGACATGGTATATGGGAGAATAGTGACATCTCTCTGCAAAAACTAACATTGTCAAAATCGTATTGCAGCTAAAAACTGCAAAATAGAGGTTATCTTCTATATAATGTCTATATTCTCAATGTGAGAAACATGAGATTGTAGTGCAAAATGTACGTATATCTTATATGAATAGAGATTCTGTCCGTCCGTCAGTCACAATTTTCTTAACTGTAATAAATGCATTGTGGAATGTGTCTCATTTCGAAATATAAAAGAGCTTCAATACTTTTAGAAATGGAGGATATTACATTTATAGTAAATAATAAATTCCTAACAAATAAAGTGGGATGCCCTGACCGGAAATCGAAACTGAAACCTTTAGATTTTCAGTCTGATATTCTACTAACTGAGCTAATCGAGAAACATCATCAAAATAGTTGGAAATTATCTTAATAGTTCAAAACAATTTATTTTTCTTTAACTACATATTGGCGTTAAGATTTAAAAAATATTTTTGTGTATTGATGTTAAAAACAATTTAATATAAGATAATAAGAAATGTAAATAAAAATTATATAAGAAAACTTCATGAGAAAAATATCCGTGTTTTTTTTCATTACAAAAAATTTGGGAAAAGGAGTATTTTAAATCCTAATGTCGGGAAGTGTATTTTTGAGCGTATTTTATGAAACATTTTCTCCGCTAGTTGCACAATATGCACTAACATGACTGAGTGTCTCCCAAGCCTTACGATCTTGGACCAAGATGTTCGCTTGGTTTATGTTCGTTTGTCCATTCACAAACGTTGTCTATCCATCTTTTCTTTTGTCTGCCTTCGATGCATATTTTGCATAGCCCTACACTAGAACGCTTAATATCACTAAACAATTCCAAGATATTGATGGGATGCCAGTGAGTTTTCACAACTCTGCAATACTGATGTGATCAGATAGTTTATGATCAGTAATAAGCGTGTTTACTTCAATTAAATTCATGTTTTTTTTTGTTTTTAAGAATTTATTTTGCTTTAACTACATATTGACGTTAAAAACAATTTAATATAATAAAAAAAAAAAAAAATGAATGGGTAAATATTATCAATATCGTTGGAAATGATTTTGATAGCTCAAAACAATTTATTTTTCTTGAACTACGTATTGTCGCTAAAATATACTAAGAAACATAAATAAAATTCTATGAGAAAAAATCGGGAAAGAGAGTATTTGTAATCTTAAGTCTGGAATAATATTGTTGGGTCTGCGTTCGCACTTGATATCCATAAACGGAAATACGTTTTACTTAATTTTATTTATAACAAAAATATTGTGGGGTCTGTGTTCGCGCTTGAAATTCATATAAAAGAAATATATTTAATTTCATTTTATTTGGCTACTTTTAGAAATTAAGAATCCTGCATTAATAGTAAGTAATAAATTCCCAACAAATAAAGCGGAGGCTATGACCGAAAATCGAAACCGAAACCTTGGGGTCTGAGGTTCTATTAACTGCCCTCTCTAGACTTTTTATAAATAGAGCTTAAAACATTACTGTAACAAAATAAGTATAGCTTCGGCGTGACGTCATAGATTTATGATTCGAAGCATGAATTCAAACATAAGCGATAATAAAAGATAAATAAATGAATGGGTAAACATTATCAATAGCGTTGGAAATTATTTTAATAGTCCAAAACAATTTATTCTGATTTAACTACGTATTTTATGTAGTTTTTTCACAATTATATAATCCTCCCAGCCTAGCTAAAAAAATGCGACTGGAGGGAGAATATATTTGCTAGTTTAAAAAAATATATATTTATTTGAAATTGGTAAGCTTATAAAATATTTGTTTAATGATGTCTGTTATAATTTGAGTTTAAAATTTGTTTTATCTAACTTAACTTTAATTTATAGATTTTCAAAGTGTATTGTGATGTACACATAATAATCAGTAGATATATACAACTGGGATCACTTACAGTCTTCATAAGTAGACACAATGGATATTTCCCTCTGGTCACTGTGGATAAAGTTTCTACTTTTCTGTATTCATAGACTGATTGATCTTTCCCCCTCTGCTTTGTTTTAATTGACAGTTGTCTTATAGGGGCCATTTAATTGGTAAAGATGTTTAAAAGAGTAAAAACATGGAAAAACATGAAAGTTGAATGAATGATAAAAGCATGCATATGGTTGACGGAAGAATAAAACGTAATTTAAAGGTAACACAAAATATTTATATATTTACAAATTACAGAGCATTAAGTGTTCATTTCAAGTGTTCATGCTTGTGATTTATGAGTATGTATGTGCGTAGTGTAGCCATGTGTCGAAGTGTGTGAATGTGTGTGCCGCCTTTTGTTTCTGGTTGTACGAATGTGTATGTGTGAGAGTTGATGATTCGTTTAGGCATTTGTATGAGTGTGTGTCTTTGTTAGCAGTGTGTGGTTGTATGTGTTGAAGAATAATAGGAGTGTAAGCCTTTGTGTATGTGTATGGGTGTGTGTTTAGTAGTCAACCAATGCGCTGGCACCCCTCGCCCAAGGGCGAGGGCAGCCGTACTTGTATTCTCTGAAATAGAGGAAAGAGGAAAAGAGGCAAATTTTGTTGCGCAGTCTGCTTTTATATTGTTTCACAGTGATTTGGCGGACGTAGTTCAGAGCACCACGCGTGATCAACATTTTTAGCTTTGTTTGTGCCTTTTTGTTAGACTGTCTCTGGGAGCTGATTTTTATGACCTTAGTTTGAGCTTTTGTTGTTAAAGTGAATTCGGGTTGGTTTCTGTTTGTGTTTATGCTGTTTGTTGATGAAATAGACGATGTTTGTTAATAATTAATTCAAAATGGCTTCCGATCAAAAATCACAAACGAGTATCGGATTAGTTAAATGTTTTCTTTTGAATGAGATCAAATGCATTAGAATGTAGCAGTGCACCTCCAATTTCATTTTTGAAGTCATTAAATGCTTTCAAGGAATCGTGTTCGAGGGAGAGAGTGTCAGCAACAATCAGGGGCCTGATTTTATCCGAAAATTTTGGAATCCACTGAGAATGATATGAAAACAACCTGATAACTCGACGTAAAGTTGTCTTGTCTTTAGGGATTGTAGCTCTTTTAGTGGTCGCAGCCTTTCTCCATTGGGCTTTATTTTTCCTTGTGATATTGTGTAGCCGAGAAAGTCAATTGATTCAATCGATATAAGGGACTTCTTCTCATTAAATGTGAGGTTATACAGTTTAGCGATTCTCCTGAATTTAGTGAGATTTTTGTCATGTTCTTGTTTGGTTTTTTCCCACTACCACTATGTTGTCAACGTAAGCATAAGGTTGTGTTGTTTTATAACATTATCAATGGTTCTCTGAAAACGGGCTACTCAGTTAGTAACTCGGAAGAGAACCCTGCAAAACTGGTACAGCTTGCCATTAGCCTCAAAGGTGATGTATTGTCTATCCTCTTCTCGAATAGGTATTTGATGATAGGCATTTTTCAAATCTAACGAAGTATAAAGTTTCTATCGCGACTTCTTCAGTAATTCTAAAACAAGCCACAATTTTCATGTTGATTGGAGAAAATGCAGCTACCACGTCAATGGACACTGGAAGCTCCGGATCCTTCATTTCTGAAACGTTGTGAGAATAACATCCAAGATGAGAATAGTAGTCTGAATAATCCAAATAATGCAAATTATCAATCCTCATCTAAAAAATTCCAAAACAAAAGCTTTGTCTGTTTTATATCGAGCACTGTGATAAGCTTCATTTCTATTTCATATTTTTTTTTTCATCATTTTAATGGTCTTGATAAGTTTGAATTGTTTTGAGGAATTGCACCTCTGATTATTATAAGCTAAATTTTATTATTTACTAGCGGAACCCGTCGCCCGGCGTTGCACGGGAGAAAGTACTACCTATTGCATGACGTCAAATAAAAAAAAGGAAATTACCTATTTTTCTCCCCCCCCCCCGTCTATTGTGTTGGCGAATGTGTTAAATTTAAAAAAAAATAAAAAAAGTGGTAGAGTAGAATGGGATCGAACGCTACAACAGGTGATTATGAATCCTGCCTTCTTACCGACTGCACCACGCACTCGGGTTAAAATAGATGTGAAAATAGGTCAATTAAGTTAATAATAAATAAGAACCGGTGTTTTGTGAAAATTAAACTGTGTGTATTAGTTCCCGGTGTCGATGAGTAGAGTGACAGTACAGAATTGTTAGAGAGAAAAGTTTTTGCTACCACCTATATGGAGTTGGTTTTTTGGAGAGTCGTGGATGGCGGGCCAAATGTAATATTTAGTGTAAGCTGGGAAAAAAGAATAACAAATGTACTAAAACACGCTCGAGTGAATAAGTGTAATGTAATGGTGAGATTAGTAGCCTGTGATGCATGTGGTTATTTTCCTATTCTCCGCGAAGGTACAGGGGAAAAATCGTCTCTACTTTATATATTAGATTAATTTTATTATTTAATCTAGTAGTAGTAGTAGTAGTAGTCCATTAAAAATTTATGTTGCTCCTCACAATCGTTCAGAGAGGATAACGCCTGGAATCGGTTTCCTCCTCGCTGATGAGCACTCTGGATATGACGTTAAACTGCATTCGGTGGTGAGGCACCAACTTGAGAGATTTGGTGAGTGTACTCGTTCTTTAGTTGTCATTACTCCCCGGTACATACTGACTTGGTGTGGTAGTACCTGTCACGGGAGTAGCTTGCTCTGGTTCCATCCACAATACTCCATGGCATGTGAGTAATAATCAGTTCTAAGTGACAGTCTCCTCTAGGTTGAAGGTTCAATCCTCAGTATGGGCGATACTGAAGACTTCTACCCAGTCATGGTTGATGGAATGAGAGAAAGCTACCTCCATGGATTAAATAAAGGGTCCAGTTCGAAATTTCATACAGACTCTTGAGTTCGACAAAATTCACCTGAAGAAGGTTGGAGGTTACATCGGTTGAAACATTATGAGATTAACATCCAAGATGAGAACAGTAGTCCGAATAATCCAAATAATAAAAATTATCAATCCTCACCTCAAAAATTTCGAAACACAATAGAAATTATATTAAAAACTGTTCCTCATTGTAATCTTTCTCCGCTCCTTTCTTTCTCCTCTTTTGTCTCCATTTAGTGTCACTTTTCCCTTGTTCAGAGGTCAGACGTTTTGTAACTTTTTGCAAGCTCACTCTTCAGTCCTCACCGTTCACTGAGTCAACCGTCTCCAAACTTTACTCTGTACGGTCTTGTCCAATCACTTGCTTCCAAGTCTTCCTTAGCTGACCAGCCTTCTTGCAATTCATGATTTCCATGCTTCTACAATGGTTTATCCAGGACGTTCAATACTCCACATGGCCATACCAGCACAAGAAATTCGTCCTTATAACATCTGTGCTGAGTAATTGTAGTGCTTTCAGCAAATCCTCTAACCTAAGGTGTTGCGTTTGGTTAGATTTCACATTGCAGATCCATCTAATCATGGATCTGTCATTGCGCTGCAATCATGCGAGAGAGAACTGGATGATAGCCCAACACCGGCTACCATTATAACATCATGCTCCTGACACAGCTGCTATACAACTTAACCGAAATATAGAGAGGGACAGCTCGCGATGTTAACAGAGGCAACAGCTCACCAAATTTTGCCAATGCTGCCTTCACCATTTGTGATTTTAATGAGTTCACATCCATTGCCTGCACCCATGTAGCAAAAAGAGTCTACCTCCGTGGTTTTGTCATCTAATATCATCTCTTTGTGAGTATGACCATCAATAAGACATGTCTAAATAACACAATTGAAGTCGGGTTTAGAGCTAACTATCTTTCAAATTACTATACTTTTTATGAACACACAATAAGCACAAGTTACACTTGCATTGCATCTAACACCCTTCCGGCACACCGAGGACACTGATTAGAGTCCTTTAATGATTATAGCCCAGAGCCACTCCCTATCATTTTGGTTTTAGGTAAGTTCACCCTAAAACCTTTAGCCTCTAGACCGTTTTCTATATTTTCAGTTTATCCTGCAGCTGTTCCAATGACTCAGCAATAACCAATATATATATAATGTGTATATATATAATGTGTGTATGTATGAAATAAAAAAGCCGAAATAGAACTACTATTTGAAAACATACTCAAACTAGAAAATGAATAACAAATTACCACACATCCCGGAATTAAAGATCTACTCATAGCCGAAGTGTAATAAAAACTGGACGCCGAATATAACTTAAGGATAAGCTTTATTTAACCATTTGTTGCTTAGCTAGACAAATAGTGTTTTAACATTCACTCTTAATATACACGAATGTAGAACATTCCATTATTACTCCAAGGGGGAGACAGGCATCAATTATCTTTGTTACTACATTCTCCCCCATCTATCTTCTTATTCGTAGGGAACAAAATCATCCCATCGACCTGGCCTCCTGCGGGTTCTTTGAGGGCGTCTTGGTTGTTCGTGCCCGACATCCATTTCTAATCTAGGCTCCTCGGGACCTGACGACGTTTCGGGACTGTCTTGTGTGGCTGGTTTAGGGCTAAAATATCTTGCTCCAAATCGCTCTCGTTTTCTACGGCGCTTCGGTCGCTTGGTGTCTGAAGATTGAGTATCTGTCTCAGATATTGGGTGAAACCGCTTTCGTGGTACCCATCTGTCGTCCGAACTAGAGTCAGAGACGACTCTGTTAGTATATTCAGATTCGTTTTGTTGGGACTCTGAACTTGACGTATCTGGCACACGATCACCTAAGAGGGTCGGACTTGTTCCACGAACCGGAGCTCTATATCCATCTGAAGCAGTTCTACGTTCATATACATTTCCTGCTGGGGCTAGATCCCTTAAGGAGACAGTAGATTGCCTTCCTTCTGAATTTCTGACCAGTGCATACTGAGGGTTCGCTTCGATTAATTGTACCTCGCTTACCAATGGGTCATGTTTACTATGACGAACATGACGTTTTAATAAAACTGTGCCAGGTTGTGCAAGCCACGAGGGAAGTGATGTGCCTGCTGAGCTTCGTCGTGGGAACGAGAAGAATCTCTCATGTGGGGTAGCGTTTGTCGCTGTACATAATAGAGTCCTAATAGCGTATAAGGCCATGGGGATGAGACTTTCCCAATCGGAGATCGGACTATTGCGATTTGCTGCCGCCAACTGTACTGTCTTCCATATTATACCATTGTATCTTTCGCACTGTCCGTTTCCTTGAGGATTGTGAGGAGTTGTTCTACTTACAGCTACTCTTCGTTCATGCAGAAACTGCTTGAGTTCGTCCGACATAAAAGCAGACCCACGATCTGAATGTATATATGCAGGCACTCCAAAAACGGCAAAAATGGAGCAGAGGCCTTGAATTACTGTTGCAGCCGTTACGTCTGGGCAGGGGATGACGAACGGAAATCTTGAGTACTCGTCTATTATTGTGAGCATGTATTTATTTTTAGTTTTAGAGGGTAAAGGGCCCTTAAAATCCAGGTTAAGTCTTTCAAAAGGCTGTGTGGCCTTAATGAGTGTTGCTGGAGGAGGTTTGTAGAACCTGGGCTTATTTTCTGCGCATATCCGACAAGAGTTCGTAATTCTTTTTACGTCTTCAACAGAATATGGCAAGTTTCTGCTCCTGACTACGTGAATCATTCTTGTGATACCTGGGTGACACAATTCCCTGTGTATATACTGAAGATCATCTGAGCCAGTTACCAGGCCACACACCCTTGAAAGCGCGTCGACCGCGGCATTCTCCTTACCAGGGCGGTAAGTGACGTCAAAGGAGTAGCAAGAAAGCTCCATTCTCCATCTCGCTATTTTCTCGTTTTTTATTTTACTCGTTGTTTTTGGGTTAAACATAAACGAGACCGACTTTTGGTCAGTGATTAATTCAAAATGTCGGCCGATTAAGTAATGCCTCCATTTTCGTAATGCCTCAACTATGGCGTACGCTTCTTTTTCTATTGCAGAGTGTCGTCGCTCGGATTTCGAAAGTGTTCTTGAAAAAAAAGCTACAGGACGACCGGATTGTCTCAGTGAGGCAGCTATCGCACAGTCGGAGGCATCCGTCTCAACTAATAGAGGGATAAAAGGATCCACAGCAGAAATGGCAGACTGAGCAATGTTCCTTTTCATGTTTTGAAATGCTCTGATGGCGGAACAGGACAACGGAAAAGTAGATACTTGTGTCAATGGGTGTATTTTTTCTGAAAAAGACGCAACCCATTGGGAGTAGTGAGCAAACATACCGAGGGCTCGTCGTAAAGAGGGCATGTTTCCAGGGATTGGTAATTCCATTAGCGGTTTCAGTCGCTCGGGATCCGGCGTCATGGTGCCATTTTTGACAATGTATCCCAATAATTTGATGCTTTTCAAGTTGTAGGAACATTTTTCACTGTTCAAAGTCAGATTATATTTCTTGACGGCAGCCATGAATCGTTTAAGGTTGTGGTCATGTTCAGCTTGGTTATGTCCGCATACTGTGACATTGTCTATATATGCAACAGTACCCTTCAATTTTTCATTGGAGATTATTTCATCTATTACCCTCTGGAAGCTAGCCACACCATTTGTTATCCCAAAAGGAATTCGGCAGAACTGATATAGGCGACCGCAGGCCTCGAATGCCGTGTAGGGCTTATCCTCTGGCTTGATAGGTACCTGATGGTAGGCACTTCTGAGATCTAAAGTACTGAAAGTGTGATATTTTGCAATATTAGAAATCATTTCGTCAATACGAGGCAGTGGATAGGCATCGAGTAATGTGTATCTGTTGATGGTCTGGGAATAGTCAATGACCATCCTTTTCTTGTGATTTTCAGTGGCTGTTACGAGGACCTGTGCTCGCCATGGAGATTCACTTGGCTCTATAATTCCTTCCTTAAGTAGTTTTGTTACTTCTGCTGCTATGAACTGTTTGTCCGTTTCTGAATAGCGTCTTGATTTTATTGCTATTGGTTTGCAGTCAGGAGTTAAGTTTGTAAAAAGTGACGGGTGCCGCACTTTGACAGCTGCTAGTCCACATACGCTTAGGACTGGCTTGGGGCCACCAAAAGGAATTCCAACGCATGAATGTTGTTTTAGAAAATTGTGACCCAAAATCACTTCGCAGCAGAGGTTTTTCATTACTGATAATTTGATCCCTTGATAGGAGTTTCCTTTTAGTTTCAGGTTAACCATGCAATATCCAATTACATGGGACGATAAAGATGAATTTGCCATTGATATTTGGTTGGAACAAGGAAATATTTCCCATTTATTTGCTTTTACAATACTGGCATTAATAAAACTTTCGGAACTGCCTGTATCAATAAGCGCATGAATAGTCAATCCATTGATTTTTACCCTCACGATTGTTTTTGAGAGGCAGCCGGGGAATGCAGCTGATATTGTAATTGGTGCTACAGTAGCAAGAGTAGCCGAACGTTTTTTTTGAGAAGCTGACCGGCAAACTTTCGAAAAATGTCCCTGCTTATCACACTTGTGGCATCTAACATCTCGAGCCGGGCAGGACGAACGAGCATGTATACGAAGGCCACAAAAGTAGCATGTGGATCCAGCTGAGGCGGCAGTGATAAGTTGTTCGTGATCGTTAGAAAGGGGGGTGGCAGCATCTTGGACAATGGAAGAATTTTGAACATGCAGAGGAGGGGCTACGATAGCAGCTCCCAAAATATCGGGTTGTAAATAGAAGACAGACTGCTTCTGTGCCATGTCCAACGTTAGAGCTTGTTCATAAGCTGTTGGTAAGTCTAGGTTTTTATTCTCTAGTAGTCTTTGTCTTATTTGGTTGGACTGTATTCCATTAATAAATGCGTCCCTGATAAAAACATCTCTCGCTTGGTTCGCAGTTAAGGCTGTAAATTCACACTCGCGACTTAACGTCTTTAGAATCTGAAGGTATTGTTCAAGGCTTTCTTCTGGTTGTTGACGCCGGGTAGCAAGTAAATGTCTAGCAAAAATAGTATTTTTTTTCTTGACAAACATGGCTTCTAAAATGTCCACCGCAGTTTCATAATTTTCACATTCAGATAAATTTCTATAAATAGCAGTAGAGACATGATGTAAAAGAAGGGTATATTTCTCAGTACCTGTTAAAGCCGCGTTTGAAGATAACTGTAGAGCTGTAAGGAATCCTTCGAACATTTTTCTCCAATGCCGCCATTTGTCAGTAGATTCCGAGTCGGCCGTATCAAGGTCTAGACGATCGGGTTTCAAGTAACGTTCCATAACGAATGGTTAAATAAATTGTAATAAAAACTGGACGCCGAATATAACTTAAGGATAAGCTTTATTTAACCATTTGTTGCTTAGCTAGACAAATAGTGTTTTAACATTCACTCTTAATATACACGAATGTAGAACATTCCATTATTACTCCAAGGGGGAGACAGGCATCAATTATCTTTGTTACTACACGAAGCAATAAAAAACAAAGATCCACTACAATATTAACTCACAGTTTAAAAAAAAAAGCCGCAAATGAACTCCAAAACCACCCAAACATTATTATTAAAAAAGCTGATAAAACGAACATATATGTTGTACTTAACAAAACTGACTATTTCACCAAATTACAAACAATTTTAGACGATCATTCGAAATTTAAAAAAGTTAAAAGAAACCCCATTTATCAACTGAAGACATGTAAACAAGCTTATTACAGCCAATAATGCTGTAAACAATAACCTTATACTGCCCAAAATAATTGGGGACTATAAACCTGGTTACCTATAGTACCGTAAAAATCCATAAACCTAACTCCCCTCTCCGTCACATAATTTCTCAAGTCACTCCCCTATATACCAATTAAGCAAAACAATTACTGAACTAATAACTCCTTATTTACCAAGTAAATACAGTGTAAAATTCACCCATGAACTCATACAGATACTCCACCCTCCCTAAAAAAACAGATAATTAAATTACCGCTTCACTTGACGTTGAAAGCTTATTTACAAATGTTCCAGTACACAAAACAATTGATATTATTGTTAATAACATATACAAAACCCATCTTTCACTCCACTAAAAATTACCCTAAAATACTCAAAAAATTATTTATTTGCACAACCGAAGTCCCTTTCTATGACCATGAGGAAAGCATCTATACCTAAATTGACAGCATTTCTATGGGATCGGTCCTTGGACCGACCTTCAGTAATTTTTACATGGCTGACCTCGAAAATGAAATATTTTATAAAATTACTAAACCCTCCATTTATGCCCGCTATGTGTATGATATCCTTATTTTAGCAGACAATAATGATGAAATAAAAACACTACAAGACATTTTTCAAAATAACTCCATACTTACATTCACTTATGAGCTTAACATTAATAACAGAATTCTGTTTGTTTAATGTTCTCATTGCCTCTAACAATGACGCATTCACCACCTCTCCCTATAAAAAACCTACCTCTATTAACACATGCATTTAAAGTTAAAGAAGCGAATGTTGATATCGATATGAAATTGCAATGATTAAAAATCTATTAAACCGTGCCAAACTAATCTCTTCGACCAGAAAAAATTCTTTAGCGAATGAAAAAAACATTAAGCAAGTCCTAATTAACAATCAATTATATTGTAGACGAACAAATAAAATTAATGATGAGAAACTTAGACAATACTAATAATAATCAGCTAAATATATTAATCTATTCTATTGTAACCAAATGCATCCGAACTTTAAATTGGATGAAAAAGCTCTTAAAAATATAATACATCGTTACATATCCCCCATCAACTGTAATAATAAAATAAGATTCGTCATTTATTGAAAAAAAATGAAAGCATCAAACCACAGAGTTAAAAATTACACTTCTCAGACCTAAAACACATTAGGAAGAACCAATCTAATTTATCAGTTTTAATGCCCCATCGGAGAATGTATCTTCGACAATAATAATAAAACTAATTGTTACATCGGTTTCACTACAACAACACTTTCCCAAAGACTCACCTTGCATATCTCTGACGCTAGCTCCATTTTCCAACACCAAAAAAACATGATTGCCCCCCCTTCTCAATATAGACACATCATAATTAATAATACTAAAATAATACACCACGATACCAACATCAAAAGATTAAACATTCTTGAAGCCCTTTACATAAAAACTAAACTCCCACAATCAATAATGTGAATTACGAAACTAGTCACAACATTTTAAAGTGTCTAGCATAGTAATTAACATTACCACATTTTTAGCCGGTAAGCAATCATACTTTTGACTTTTGCATGCGCTTAGAACATAATCCAGTTTGCATGCATCCAATATTATAGACGCTTATTTAAAAGTTGTATATTACTAGCATTAAAAAATTCAACAGGAAAGACATAGTTGTAAACACACCAAGACTAACCCCGCCTAATGATGATTTGACGAATCAAATCGAAAGTACTTGCGAAAAAAGAAAGAAAAATGGAACAAGAAACCCACGGAACTTACATACACCAATTTGACCGAAATACTAGATGAACTATTCGAAAAATTTCAAAAGTTTCAAAAAGTCTTATCAAGCAAAAACACTTTGTGTTTAATAATATTTGCCTAAATATATATATATATATATGCTTGATATAAATAGGATTTGTTTCTCATCACGTCGTGTAACAGTTGGAATTGGTCTCATTGGTTAGAGCATTTGAAATTTAGTTAAAGATGACTATTGTTCCGGGGTTCGAATTGTGTGACCGGTTAGAACAGTTATCTACACTGATGATTCTGCAAGGATAAAACGTATATGTATGTAGATATTAATTAAATATTTATTACTATATATATATATATATATATATATTACATATTAGTATAGGCCTGTCCATCCATCTACTCCCTACTGTGTGAGCGACATCTTTGCTGGCTAGACCACATGCACAGGATGGATGATGGACGCATCTCTAAAAACCATCTCTATGGCAAGCTTGGCTCAAGAAAAAGGGGTCGTCCCCATCTCCGCTTCAAGGATGTCTGCAAGCGAGATATGAAGGCTTGCTCAATGGACATTAATACATGGGAAGCCTCTGCAGCTGACAGACTTGCTTAGAGGAAACAGATAGGCCAGAGAATGATCATCAGTGAGAAGACTCTCCACGTTGAAAACGCTGTGAAGAGAGCTAGAAGAGCGAGCCTACAAACAGACCAACCAGCCGAAGTGACACATTACACAACAGCCTTCGTATGTCAACGCTGTAGTAGACCATGCAAATCAAGAATTGGTCTCTAGTCACACAAAAAGATGCACACAGGCAACATCCCAATACAGTGCTGATCCATAGTCGTTGCGACTGACGGATGCCAACACAGTATGTTTCCCTGAGAATTAATGTGGACTTGTTTACTCCTGCCCCTTGAACCCTATATTACCATTATTCATCTTTTTAATTATATAAATAAAGTAAAATGTCATTGATGTTTATGGATATCCGGTGCGGACAAAGATCCTCACAGTATTATTGTAAACTCTCTCTCTCTCTCTCTCGTTTCTTATATCTATATATTCTTCATGCATAAATATCTCGGATCTCGGTCATATTTGTATATGAATATATTTTATGCATATAAAAAAAAGTAAAATTAATGTTTTGTTGCTAATATGAGACTCTAAAATTATTAAAATTCACTTTTTCATAAAGGAATTTGATAAAAGCATAAATCTTTAGTATATTTAAATATTGAAAAATTCCAACATTCCTTTTCTTGTCTTCAAGAACTTCGGATGTCATGCTACAACATATTTATGAAATTAATTGAAGGGTGGGGCTAACTGGCTTTAAAATAATATTTCTATGAATTATACCACCTGAAAGAAAAAAAAGTCAGCTTATACAACAAATTCTGAATATACAAGGTTTTTAAAAAGTATATCAGTAGGACTAAACTATTTTTTGTCTATAAAATTTTTTTCTCATATTGATCACTTGTTTTCATATGTATAAACTTGACATACCCGTAACCTGATGGGTCACAACTACAATTTCTTCTTCTTTGATTTCATTTGAAAATTCATAAACTGTAACATCTGTTAAGACATTCTTCTTGCGTAACTAAAAATAATATCTTTTTACTTCTATAATTTCATTATGGATAATATAGAAATAATGAAACTTATTATTTTCCCATCTAATTTACATGCATGTTTGTGGTGTGTAAATACACAAGTAAATTAGATGGAAGTGTTAAGAAAAAAAGTAATTCTTTTTCTAAATGCTTACAAAAACTAAGAAATATTAGAGAGTGGTTGAATCAACATAGAAAAAGAGGGGGAGAGAGATACATAGATAGCTAAAAAAGTGATATGTGACTCGTTCAGTAAATTATAATTTACGGCTAATTAGAATATTTTTCAAACATAACTCAATCCCAGACAGTAGTGTGTAGAGGCCTGATGCCTGGAACCAACTTCTTGATTGTATGATCCAAAGACTCAAGTATAAGTCTTAGTAATGAGAAATATTATGAGAAAGAGATATTTTGAATATTATTATATGCCCCCCCCCCTCTGCATGCCACTGATCTAAGAATCAAGGTATATTTTAGCATGTATTTCGTGTGATTAAAATATATAGGGGAAAAACTTAAGGAAACAAACGTTCATGGACTCGGCTTTAGTATAATAATAGATATATTGTACACGGACAAAAAATCAAAATGGATTCAACTGAACACGCATAAATCAGATTTTAACTCTGACTTGGATATTTAAAACATATTTCACTTAAAAAGATACATTTTCTTTTACATATTATGAAAGGTCTCGTTTTTAACTATTAACAAATTTCTTACATTAACCTAACATAAAAACGTAAGACACATATTAAAGAAACTGTTATAATATATTTTGAAGACTATAAAAAAGAAAATCGCTTTGTAAGTGAAACATACTTTCCTCAACAAATGTGAAAACAAGAACGTTATCAAAAACCCGCTAACATGTGTATTGATCATAGTTATAAAAACGACAAACGGAAAGAAAAACTTGCAATGAAAAAGATCAACAAAGATATTTGATGTGCAATGAAAGTTGTCTACTTGTTTTTATCAAGAAAAACATTTTTGCTAAATGACAGAACTGTCCGAAATATTAAAAATATAACACTTATAATTTATATGCCTTTATATTTTCCATGAGGCTCCTTTTTTGTGAAGAAATTCATCTCCCTTAACCGAAACACAAACACACACACACACGTATGTGTATTTTTTGTGTGCATATAATCTGTATAAACATAAAATATAGTTATCCACAGGCATTTAGTTCAGCAATATTTATACTTTTAAACATTTTATTGTATAAGCTATACATTCTGTTGATCATTTTTTTAATTGATCAACTATCACAAGTGTGTAAGATAAATTTTTTTCCAAAATTCACGTTGTTGTCTGGGACTTTCTTTATTTCTTGAGGTTTCGACAAACTTCCTTCAGAGATATTATGAAACATGTACATATAGTCCAATCAAAGGAGAAAGACACAAATGTGTGTGTATATCTCTCTCACACACACTCACTGTGATACATTTGCTTGTTTAACTGTTTTTAGATCATGGGCTGTGAAATTTGGTAATTATGATCTACTCCCAATGCAAATTGCCTTAAGGGGGTGGGGTAAATTAATCCTTCCCCCCCCCGTAAAGATGTCCTCGAAGGAGGGGGGCATCAGCCCCCCCCCCCTTTTCTTTTCCCCTGTTTTAATGAGATTTTGACAAAGTAAATGACACAAGATTAGACAGATTTTTAACAATTGAGAAACATTTGAAAGCTAACTCCATAACTTCAGTTGTGTAAGTTGTATTTTGGCAGTCTTTTCATTCTAGCTGAATGTTTTTTTTTATTGTTGGGAAGTATTTGGGAGTCTGAACTTTCAATTTTGGGTCCAGGGATGTGTCAATATCATGAAATTGTCTTGGAACTGATATACTAGCATTGCATATATTTTGATAACCATAACGTTAAATCTGTAATCATAATTATTATACAATGATCTATGTCTACCGTACTCCATTTTTGCCCCTTTGTGATCAAAGAATATGAAACTACCCGGTAAGCCTGGTGAAATCAAAGCAAAAAGGTGAGAATACTTCAGGAAATTGCTGACCCTTTTTTTACTGATGAGTAACCACTTATCAAGGCTAAAAGCCACCCGAGAATAAGTGTTAACGACTTATGAAGACGGTTTTTTATAAGTGTTTATTGACATTTAGTTTGAAGAGGACCATGTTGCAGCCCCCAGGGAATCAATCTTGTGGCAACGTGTTCCACAGATGGGAAGTTCTTGGAAAGAAACTCTGATGTTAGGCATATGGAGGAATAAAGGAAATTTTTTTGCAGTGGTGGTAGTTAGACAAGTTCTTGCTTTGAAAGTTTTACAAAGCGGAACCAGAGATTGAAATCCAGTTGAGCACTTTCCATGGAAATAACGATAGTAGAGAAATACTAGAAACGTCTCTTCTCTGAAAAAGAGGCTGTAGAGAACGGAAGATCCCTCACCAGATTGCAAAGTCGATTTTGAACTCTGCCATGGCAAGAAACAGTGCTCACAGACGTGACAGTAGTAATCCATCTTATGACATATTTGACTTATATAGATTAGGAGTCAGATACTTTCTGGGGTGATAGAATGATCCAACCATTTTTCCAGCAACTTTAGTAACAGATTGGATGTCTTCCATTTTAGATCTAGAGTGAAAGTCAGTCCTAGGAGCTTATCAAAGCATGGGGCTTCCTCAAGGAGTGAGCTTCATATCTAATGTCAATAGGTCTCAAGTTCCTGTTATCTCCGATCATCATGATCCTCCACATATAGATGAGGTCAAGTTAGCACTGAATGAAATGAACACTGGAAAAGCCTCTTGATAAAAATGGTATTTTGGTGGAAATGGTTAAACAAGGTGGCTCCACAATCAATAACCTTCTGCTTAGCTTATATCAGCCAGTGTACTTGAAGGAATCACTTCTCTGAGGTTAAAGAGATGCTATCATATTTCTTGAAAAAAAAAGGTACTAAAGATGTTTGTGATTTCACTTTTTTTGGCAAAATGTTTTCAAAAATATTACTCGGTCGTCTGCTAAAACATGTTGCACCAATGAATTTCAATGCAGATTCCGTCCCAACAGTGGATATGATTTTCACACTTCGGCAGTTGTAGGTGAAATGCAGAGAACAACAGCTTGATTTATATAAGCTTTTCAGCAGCATCGCTTTTTGATTTAGTCAATATGTTAACTTTTTGGTGGATTCTCTTGAAATTGAGATGTACTAAAAAGTTCACTTGGTCCGTATGTTCTCTCTACAATGATATGAAAGTACTTGCAAACTAGTAAACATTGTTGATACTGGCATGAAACAGTGATGTGCCAGCTCTTACATTGTTAACTATCTTTTTGCCATTGTGCTATTGCAAACTTTTTTGGAAAGTAATACTATCATTTATGTCCGATACCACTGGAAAATCTTTCTTTTTCAACCTTCAATGATTCATTGTAGCATCAATAACATTTATTTCCCTGATATGTGATACATATATGACGGATCTTGTAAATCACGCAAGGGAAAGTCTTCAACTACTAATAGACTGTTTCTCAGATACACGTGATTGATGAGTTTGGGCTAATCATCAGGCTAAAGAAAACGGTGGTAATGCATCTCTAGCAGTGATTAACATTGTGTCCTAAATCTGTTTTCCTTTGACGGAAGTATAGTTATACAGAGGTGATTTGGTTATCTGTTAGCCAATCAAGTCTCTGGGCATAGGAAAACTTTGTCGAACTACTTACACCAAATAGCGAAGTCGCTCAGGCAGAAAGTCCTATGCTGTTAACCAAAGAGGAATCATCTCCACTCTGCCCCCAATTAGCCTGATTGTAAAGTGGGAAAAACTGCTATTTCATGTTGCTATGCCAAACGCCTCGTTCACGGCAACACACTTAGACAATACAGGTCATCACCATCAGCTTGAGAAACTGACTACAACTCTCAACAAACAAATGGCTAAAAAAAAAACTTGCAATATATACCCACATATTTCTACCAATTAACTTACTTTCATATTAAGTAAACCTATGAACACTTTTCCTACACATTTCTTTTTTTCATTCACTCAATAAATTGCCGTTATTGTTACAACTACTGTTCATCATATTTCATCCGTGGTTGGATCATGCATGCCTTTTTTCCATTATTAATTCCTTATTAGCTGAGGGTCATGCCACCACTTCCATGCTATATACAAACCTACACCAGCAAAAACATACAATTCACCGTCCATCTAAATAAATAAATGCAGAAGCTTTTTTTTTTAAATTTTATTACACCTATATTACCATCAAAAGGACTCCCTCTTATTAAAATCAATAATACGACAAAGTCTTTTGAAATACTAATATATATATATATATATATATATATATATATATATATATATATAATTTTTATGCCTAATTTGCATAACTATTTTTTAAACAGTTTATAATAAATGATTTGGTGTTATTATGCTGTAATTTTATTGTCCTATTTTCTTATATATATGCAATAGTTTTGTCGATATTAACAATAATTAATTGAAGTGATTTAATAAAAAAAAGGATAAATTACCAAAACCGTTCTTCAAATATTATGTTTATTAATTTTCTAGGGGGCAATTTAAATGAAAACTAATAATTTTTTTAATTAAAAGGTATACATTTAAAACGAATACTTAGAGCTAGATTAATAGCCGCCAGATGACAGGTAGTTTTTTAGGGGTTTTTTTTTTGGCTTGTTTTTTTACATAAAGGTTAAGAGACTAGAAATTTTAGATCATTTTGTCCACCTCAGAAGCACTCTCTAAAAATCAAACGCTCTTGATGAAGAAGTTGACTATAGAATATCATCAAAAACTCGAGGTTTTCGAAGTCAAAACTTCTGGGCAACCTCAATAACTTAGCCATCCAGATATACTTTGTCCACATCTTATACTTCTTGCACATAAGTTGGTTGTCCTCTCTCAAACTACCAGTAATTTCACTGCACTTCTGGTGTACCCAATGTTTATAAGTCGCACAAAAGATTGAATTGCACCACCCGGCTCCCTTTCCACAAGCTGGGCAAGGGAACTTTCTTCTTTTTGAGAGCTTTCCAATACTACAACCACTGATCATCACTTTGGTCTTGGTAATATTCACTTGATATGAAAGCATTCAGCCAAATATTTGTATAATATTGATCTTTTCCTGGAAAAATACAATCTAACTTGTAATTATGTGCTCGTATATACTTGTCGAGAGCTGGTTTACTTGGCCACAGGTGATGACATGCCAATCAGAATACCACCTTTTTGAGTATCTAATTCAGCAGAATTTTGCATTTACAGTATGCAATAAAGTGTACTATTCAGCAGGTGGGCTGACACGGCAACTCGTGCCACCCAAACTAGACTCAGACAGGTAACTTCCTAGTCTGATGATTCATTTGCAAAGAGATTGGCAACAAGGTATTTGTTTTCCTTACTAGTGCACGAGTTGACTTTAATTATATATATATATATATATATATATATATATATATATATATATATATATTATATATTACAGGGTTGTCGCTAGAAAAGAAGGAAATTTGAGATAACAAATTTTATTGTTTTAATTTTATTGTGTCGAGCTTATTAAAAAATATTACAGCTAATTATTCATTAAAAGTTCAATTGTACATTGAAAAGTTAATTTAAACATTTACTTTGTTGCCGTCCTATTCTAAATTATCTGTTTCAACTGCAAAGTTTTAAAAAGCCTGTGCGGATATATGCGGAACATCAGGAAATTTGATCTGATGTTCTGTCCGAGAGCAGGCTTGAAGAATTCTCTTGGATAATAGCGATGGAGAGGCACTCGTAAAGCCAAGCCAAATCAACTCACAATGGTCACCAGTGTGGTGCAACATTGTTAAACCAAGGCGATTGAGGAAGTCTCAAATAAAAATTGCCGAATTATAATATAAATTCTCATTTTTTTTTTTTTCAAGATACTGCTTTCCTATTTAATTAATATGTTACCACGAGACTGCTTCCCTGCAGACTACAACACGCTTGTCTTCAAATCCAATATTAACAAATATTTGTCATAAGTAATCAAACTTTTTTTGTTCCATTCATTTTCAATCCTCTCATAATATTTTTTATCATTCAACTGACAATCCATCTATCTTGTTAACCTTTATCCTCAAGTAGCTTTTGGCCTTGGTAAGCAGTGACTTATTAGTAAAAAAAAAACAACATGCCACTATCTTAAGGTACTTTTTTGGTGCAAAAATTAAACAACTTTACATGAACATAAACCAGAGAAATGGTAACAAATCGGCCTTTTGACTAGGAGCAAACTGTAGCATTTGTTCTGATACTACACTTAATCTTTTCTGTTCTCAATCAAGGAAGGAGAAATCCTTCTAGACTGAGGCAATTAAAATTTTTGTCCCAATCCAGAGTGTCATGTCTTTTAGGGAGCTGAATTTTCCCTACATTAAAAACCGACCTTGTGTCTAACTCTGCCCTCGTGGGAGGCAAGTAAATAAGAACAGTGTCTATGTAAGGTAACATGGATTCTATAGGATACTTGTAGCCACAAAACAGCAAAACCCGGAGAATATAACAGCTAATATTTTAAAAAAAATGGCACCAGGTTGGTTTTGTTAGCCATCACTTTAAAGTGTTCAAAATACTTGATAATTTATAATCTTTCACATTGAAAAAAGATGAATCACGGCAGAAATGGTCATCATTAGATTATCTTCCTCCATTCACAATCAAATCAAACGATAATTTACCAGTTTTGTCACGATAAGTCTTCCATTGGCATTCACAATTTTCAGTATAAAAGTGCTAAACCAATAAACTCCATCTTTTTTCCATTTTGAATTCTCTGGCAATAAACTTTTGCACCATTCTATACACAATTGCATAACTGTTATGCCCTCTTATGAAGATTAAAATCAAGATATAATGATACTAAACCTTATGTCTAGACTCCTTGTTCTAATTTTGATCAAACCCCATTACATGATTTTGATACTAGAAAATGTATAAAATTTAAGGCTTAGGGAAGAAATTGAAATTCAGGGAATCTTGCTTAATTAGTGTCTAATGACTATGGATCACATTCAATGAAAATCTAAAATATTAAAATTTTCATATGGGAGGTTGTGCCCATATTATATCTGCTAAAAGCCCTTTAAAATACTCCGAAGAATCTGAAATTTGGGGAAAATTTATTAATTGATGTCTATTACTCATTGTTAAAATTTTAATAAAGCACTTCTACCCCCTTTTTACCCTCTTTACATAAAACTAAATTAAACTACATTTGAACCCCTTACACCTAGCAGCTATATTCCAAAATTCATAATGATCGGTTAATTAATTTTGGAGTTAATTCTATACATACAAATATATAAACCTACCTAATTTTATATAGATAGATATATACTAGATGTACCCGTGACCCGTTGGGTCACAACCACTACCAATATTTATTGTACTTTGATTTCATTCGTAAATTCATTGTGACATATCTTTTAAGGCATTCTTCTTGCATAGCTTAAAATTAGTCTCTTTACTTCTATCTTATCCTTACTATTGCTATTATCATTATTATGTAGAAGTATTATTCTTTATTATTCTTATATAGAAGTAAAAAGACTTATTTTTTTCCATCTAATTTGCATACATGTTTGTGGCATGTAAACACATATGTAAATTAGATGACTATGTTGAAAAAAAAAAGAGTCACTCTTTCTCTAAATGCTTAGAGGTATTAAGAAATATTAGAGTGGTTGAATCAACATAGTGAGAGAGGGCAAGAGAAATACATAGATAGCTAAGAGAGAAATTGGCGACTTGTTCAGTTAATTATAAATTAGGGCTTATTAAAACCATTAAAACAGAATTTTTATTTTCAAACATGACTCAATCCCAGAACTAAGGTATCTTTTAGCATGTATCGTGTGTGATTAAAGTATATAGGGGGAAAAAAAGCCTTAAGGGAAACAAACGTTCATTGACTTAATTTTAGTATAATAATAAAGGCTATATTAATTCTGGAATGATATGAGAGAGATAATAATAATAAAAGAGTCGCTAATTTAATAGGTCCCTCACTATCCATCCAGCCCCTGTCCCATTGCCGCAATGTTGCATCCTTGTGGCTGTTTTACAAGTACTTTAATGGATTGTGGTCCGATGAACTTGCTGCTCTGGTGCTTCCTCGACGTAAATACACTCAACCAACCTGACAATCAGCTAAATCCCATCCATTCACTGTGGAGGTCCCCATATGCCGGAGAGACTTCTACTCCAATAGCTTCTTTCATTGTGTTGCCGACCTTTGGAACTCTCTCCTTGCTCCGTGTTTCCCCGACTGTACCAACATGCAGAAATTTAAAACTAATGTGAACAAGCATCTTGCTGCACAGCTCCCAATTAAGGATGACCCCCAAAACTTTCACTCAAATTCTCAGTAGCCCCTTACGTCTACAGTGGCAACTTGCCTTGTTTGGGGGTGAACTATGTTAATACATAATATATATATATATATAATATGAATTATTATTTTAATAAATATTTGTATATCGAGGCATGCATAAAGACTCATCAGTGTGGCTATATTCAGCTGACGAACCTCAATCACCGCTAACTGTTAAGATCCAACGTCTTAGTTGACATGATCACCATGACCACATGAATGACAAGGAATAAATCATAGTTATTTTTACAGTATTAAGTTTTCACGAGGATTGAATTTCAAAGGAAAAAATCTTGCATATTTGCTAGACAGAAAAGTAATCTTTCTCATCAGATTGCTCTCCCCTTAAAGGAGCTAATATATTATTTTAATAAATATTTTTATATCTATAGACATACATGTTTAGTCTTGTAAAGACTTATCAGTGTAGCTATATTCAGCTGATGCGCTGACCCCGCGACTCGAACCTTGGACCTCGGTCACCACTGACTATTAAGATCCAGTATATACATATATAGTTCTGTAATCAAAGAGAAATAAACACAGTGAACCCAATTATGTTTGTAAGAGTATAATATATTTATTATGGGTAATACTATACAGTAGCAAGTGGTTTTAGACAGTGTGGGAAATCCGGTCCGTTAGGCTAGGAAAAACACTACAGCACCATCCTCCGTCAGCAAAACTAATGGCGAATTATGAGGAATATATAAATCTTTATAAAGATAGCAGCCACTGGGAATGTACTGTCTCCAAGAACTGAAGGTATTGGGGGGAGAGGGTGTCAAAACTAAGCATTAAGGCAAGAAATAGTTAAAATAAGAGGATATGTGTAGGAAGTTTATAAATGATAATAGCTAAGAGTGAAATAAAAATAAAGTTAAATTAAAAATTTAGTGAAGATTAAGGAAATTAAATATTAAAACATACAATATAAATAAGCTAAGTTATTTGGTAGTGTAAGAATCTAAGAGGAGCGATTAGGATAATGTATAGAATGGCAGGTTCTTGACAACTACTGAGAGTAAGAGGCTAGGAGTCAGCAATTCAAAGAGCGGGAGGATGTCTGGAAATGTACTGATGTGGAGGGGAACGGAGAAGTGAGAAGGGTAAGTTACATTTTGTTCTGTTTATGGGCATATACGTATGTGTGAAGTTAGATGCAACACACCCTCATCTATACAGACATAACCTCATATAGATAGGGTGAAAAGAGGCTTTAGCATATAATAACATAAAAATGAACTTCTCAAAATCGGAATCAAAACAGCAGACGTTGCACACACAAAGGGATCGATATTCCTTTAAATGGATCTATAACAATAAGTTAGCCACATTTTTTAAATATTTATTATATATATATCATCATCATCATAGCTTCCGTTCAGTCTTGAGCGATAATGGATACCCCCTGTAAGGGTGGCTGCACGTGTAATTATGAGGCAAGGGTTGCGCAATCTTCAACCTCATCTCTCCTGAATCGGCACTGCTTGATTCCAGTGGCAAGGAGAAGTCCAGCATGACTGGAAACAATGCCGAGATAAGCGGAGAGCACATACAGCACCTGGTATTCCCAAATGGTCACTCATTTAGTATTGGCCAGGCTTAATATGTATGTATGTATATATATATATATATATATATATATATATATATATATATATATAATGTATATATATAAAATAAAGTAACACAAAATCACATAATCACTGGTGCAATAATTTATTTCGACCCTCCGGCCTCCGAGGAGATTACATGTTTGAAAATGAAAAAAGAGAAATTCACATTCACTATTCAATACAAACATAGAGAGAGAGGGAAATTGTGCGATTTACAACAGAATGCATATAGTGAAGGGGACAGAGAGTATTTAATACATATATGAAGAGAGGGTCAAATTGAATGATTTATAACGGAAGGTGTATGTTGAGGGGGAAAGAGGGTGATAACATATTTAATATATATATATCGAGAGAGAGGGAGATTGTACGATTTATAATGGAAGTCACATAGTGAGGGGGAAAGAGAGCAATACATATAGAGAGGGGGAAATTGCATGATTTACAATGGAAGGTATATAGGGAGGGGGAAGGAGGGTGAGATATCATAATCAGATCAATCTGTCTGGGTCCCCTTACAAACGCTTAACCCTAAGTTATTTTTAATCGTCTAGGAAGGCCGAAAATTCAAATTATAACGCCTGCAAATCCTCAGTTCGGCGATTGAGAAATAAGTTAGGAGGGAGAAAAAACACAAAAACATACCGCAAGACAGCCAAGGCTGTGACCATGTTAGAATGTCAGACAATATTTTATTCAAAATTATTCATGTTTGCCAATAGATTAAACAATTATCAGAAATAAATGCAATAATAATAATATCAGTGGTAACGTTAAGATTAAATACCAGTCCCCAAGTCAAATAATTACATACCTCTACGTCAAATATTAACTAGTTTTGCATTATTATGAAGTAATCAGATAGCCGGAATATAAGCACCATGAAACTAATTCTAATTGTAGATAGTTCTAATTGAACTACCCATCAATCCTAGTATTCACTACGGCAACCAAATCTAACAGCGGAGCAATAATATCATCAAGACCCCTGCAATAATTTAAAACCCAATGATAGCAGTCACAATAACTATAACGTTATTATAATACTCAAAACCAGCAACAGTGTCATCGGTCACCATAATGAAAACACTAACAGCCCCGCCAATAGTGACAACAACAATTATAATAATAATAGTAACAATAATTGTCATAGCCGCAATTGTAATCCCAATGACAACTGTGGCAGCAATAGTCAATCTGGCACAAATGACCATAGCGACATGGAGAATCATGGGGTATATTCAAAAGTAGTAGTACCCACAATGAAAATAGTTACCCCAATGTAACAATATAGCAATCCTAATAATCCTACCAATTGGAATGATAATAATGATAATAATAATAATAAAATTTATGGAAATATTGACAATATTAGTTGTTATTAATAATAGCTATAAAATATAAATATATAATAATGGAGATCCTAATAATAATGATAGTTGTATTTTAGTTATAGTGAAATAAAGAAATACATAGATAAAGAAATAAAAGATCAGGATGGGATTAAAGGATAACAGATACAAAATAAAAATAAAAATAATCTAGGCAGACCCAATTCAGTATATCCACTGCTAAGGATCGCAGTGGATCTCGGATTATGAGTTACTGGTTATTTTAAATTTACATTTATGTCTGCACTTCGCATTAGTTCATCTCTTCTGTTTAGAAGATTGCTGTGTTCGTATTTCAGAATTTTTACTTTTTTCTCCAAACACAAATTGCATCTTTGCCTAAATCCATTCGGAGTGTTAGAATAGCACAAGATCGACCAAGAAACCACCGGTATTCATTTTTCATTTTTCAGTAGCCACCATTGTTTCCCCAACTCCGTTTTGTTCTTGAGTTCTAGATTTACGAATGAGTGTTTATGGTCATAGAAACAATGTTTCCAGTTTCCCGCAGATATGCCAGTGTAGACTTTCTTGTCTCTGTTATCTTCCGGACATATCGTGGCCTTATAAACCATGCACTCTACTTTGCAATTACCGTCTAGTGGGCATTCATTCTTCACCTGACAATTACACTTATTTATTTTTGCCTTAATGTTATTAGATTTATTTAATATTTTCTGATTATGCGTAATAATTATCCTATCCATGTTCTTGGTACAAGAGTAACTAATTTTAATTGTTTTTCTATTGAATACCATACTTAGTGGATTGTTCGCGTTAAAATATTTGTCTATTAGGTTCAAGAAAGCTTTACCGATGTTGATGTTAGATAATTGACAGTAAGGCGGGTTGATATATAAAGGTTTTAGAGTAACTTCCTCTAACACATTACAGACAATAATTATTTTGATCCACCACATCTTTGTCAGTTCTGGGTATGAACTCTCTTTACTCTATATGCTAAATACATTTAGCTCTTTAGTCAGAAATATGATGTCTGATATATATTTATAACTGTATAGTCAGCCTGGAACAAGTTCAATCCTAACCTGACACTGAAGGCCTGCGGTAAGGTATACAGTACCTGTGTCCGCAGTATTATGCTCTCTGGGAGTGAGATGTGGCCAATGACAAAAAGCGACATGCTCCGCATTCAACATGACAGGGCCATAATCGGAAGAATCTGCAACGTTGAACCTGAGTGTATCAGATCCACATCTACCAAGCAACTCTTGTCTAGACTTAGTGATTAGAGAGAGAAGACTGCATGTTCAACGATCTGATGGAGCCATCAAACATGATCTGGAACTATCCGTTGATCGTTGCCGCTGTCCTGGCAGACCCAAGGAGACTTGATGCGACGTCATCAAAGATGACATTGCTGCCTAACGCTTAAATAATTTTGATCCCATGAACAGACCCAGCTAGAAATCTGGTGTGAGATCAGCTATGCATGCAGCAAGCCAGTCAACTGGAAGAACTACCAACACAGAGGATGTCTCCATCTCTACACGATAATCAAAAAGAACTTCGAGAAATAAGAATAAGAATATAATATATTAGACCAAACTTTTCTATTTAGATCGAACCTGAAATCTCAAATATTCAAAATCAATATTATATATATATATATATATATATATATATATATATATATAAGATTTTGTTACATTCCAAAGACCAAGATTTCATTTATTTGACGAAACATTTTTTCAAAACAAATGCTTTTGATACAATTTTACGGTTCCGTTTCATTCAGTCGAGGACCAACCAGAAATTGTATGTCAATATTGGATCTTTCTTCTCTGAATTAATCAGAAAGACCAAAAAAGTTCTTAATCTGAAAAATTATATATTGCTATGTGACAAAAAATAAAGGTCCGAAAATCAAAATAAATAATATTTTGGTCTTTGGAATGTAACAAAATCTTGTTTATTCATATATGCTCTGTTGTTACAAGTTGACAATCATCGAGCTTTCAATTGGAAGAAGATGGTATTCATAAAGAATAGAAGGTATATGCTAAAACATATTTTCGCATTACTATATATATATATATATATGAGAGATAGGAACTAAGATCTTGATATTTTCCACATTATCATAAAAGCTCTGTCTGTATTTTGATTATTCGGACTACTGTTCTCATCTTGAATGTTATTCTTCAGCTGCATCTTGTCTAACTCGGGAATCTTTCTGTCGAACTCTGGAATCTGTACAGAATTTCGAATGGAACCCTTTATTTGATCCACAGGAAGCTCCTTCCATGAACCATGACCGGGTAAAATTCTTAAGTAATTCATAATTGTATTCTTAGTATCGCCTGCACTAAAGATTGACCCTTCCCCCTCTAGAAGACTGTCACTTAGAACTGATTATTACTTAGCACTTTATCCGTTACGCTACGGGTCCGTACAGATTCCCGAGTTGGACAGAAAGATTCCTGAGTTCGACAAGGTGCACCTGAAGTTACATCAGCCAAAACGTTGTGAGAATAACATCTAAGATGAGAACACTAGTCCAAATAATCCCAATAATACAAATTATCAATCCTCATCTAAAAGATTCCAAAAGATTCCAAAAGAAAAGCTCTGTCGTTTTTTATACTGAGCACAGTCATAAACCTCATTCGTATTTCATTCGCTTTCATCATTTCAAGTGTCTTGATTAGTTTGAATTGTTTTCAGTCATTCCACCTCTGATTATTACAAGGTGAATTTTATTATTTAAGTTTATTATTTATTAATTTTATTATCTAATCTAGTAGTAGTAGTAGTAGTGTGGCAAGGATAGTGACCCCTTCTGTGGGAGCTTCAATTCTCCACACTTGGGGCACTTTTACCAGACTTCGACGGTCCCCGTTGGGAAATGAGTATGGTCGTGACAGCTCTGTACTGAAAAGGGGTCAGTTCGCATAGCACAGCCATGCTGTTTATATCAAGGTGGGCGGGTCGCCGGCGCACGTTGAATGACGACTTAACTATAAACAATAAAGCACGGCCACATCAGGGGTTGAATCAGCTGTCATCCAAGATCTGTTAGTCGGAACCGGTTGCTGAATCATAGCGGGGCACTTGTGGGCTGGGAATGCCTTGTCTCTATGTCTTTCTTTTTGTGATGCATATTGTCTCTATCTTTCTCTCTCTCTCTCTCTCTCGTTTAGTTTACGGCGAAGAGATTGAAATCAGTTTGGTGTTTGTTAGCAGCGCGACGATACATGTGTCGCATGCATGCCGAGCTATTCGAGTTTTTAATCATAATTCTTCGGTAAGAATAAATTATATTTTTATATATAAAGTAATGTGTTGTTCGCTCATTACAAAATGTTCAATTTCCAGCCGATGGTCCCAGCAGATGATTAATGCTCAGGAGAGAATTAAAGATGCCTAATGAATCCAGCCAGTCCAATGATGCAGCCCTGCAAACCGACCAAATACACAACCGGGTATAATTAACTCTTTCATTAAAGGGATGTGCCTATTGTTTAGTCTGGAGAGCTAGTGTGGTACCGTGCCAGGACTATAAGAGCCTTTCTACAGATGTATCCACGGTGTGGACACACTAACATACACTCCCAGCAAACGATCGTGTTACAGTAGTAGTAGTAGTAGTAGAGGTGCATTAAAAATCTATGTTGCTCCTCACAATCAGTTAGAGAGGATAGCGTCTGGAATCGGTTTCCTTCTCACTGATGAACACTCTGGATTTGACATTAAACTACATTCGGTGGTGAAGCACCAAGTTGGGAAATTTGATGAGTGTAGTCGTTTTCTAGTTGCCATTAATCCCAGGGTCATTCTGACCTGGTATGATAGTACCTGTCAGGGTCTCATCTATAGGTTAAATAGTATTTGTCCTAGGTATAATACGAAACTACACTTGGTCGTCGTCATTATCATCATATTCGGTTTAAAATCTGTGTTACAGATCTTTTCTTTTTTTTTTTTAAACCATCGTGTTTTCTCGACACAACATAGGTTAATACATCTTCTCTCAACAAACTCAACTATCTCTCCTGACCTTCCCCCAAAACTTCTAACATTCAAACTGCACAGCCTGAAATTCAACCAATTTTCTTTGGAAAACATTTCATTAATAAAGGCAAAACTTTTATAGGCGAATGAGATGGAAACCGATTCCAGATGCTATTTATCGGGCTGATGCCCTTCCTGATACAAACTCAGTGAGGTAATGAGAACCAGTATTTTTTTATCGAGACACCATCATATGCACATAAATTTACATAGTTAATAACTAGTTAATGCAAACACCATGAATAAATATTTGTAAATATTAAGAACTTGAAGCATAACAACTTTTACCAAAATGACTGTATGCAGTATTAAATAATCAGAAAAAGGTTGATATGCCACAAAAACAAATATTCAAGCCAAACCGTCAACATACTTCTCTTTTAAATCAGATCGGTTGAACACTACCGAGCCCTTCTTAACAGACACAACTATACTGATCTGAGTACCCTTGGGTAAATACCTGGCATTCCAATCATCTGGGCAAATGAACAATAGAACAATACCCCCTTCAGAGAAGAAATATCAACAGTCATAACAAGCCTAAAAATGGCAAAGCAGCTGAACAAGGTAATCTCCCTGTGGTTTTAATAAATATATTTTTTAGGAATGAGGGGGGGGGGTGTAGTCAACTGCTTTAAGGCTTTAATATTTGCCATATTAATAAACAATATATGAACGACCAACCATTATAGATTGAAAAACATTAGAAATACACATAATTATGACAACATAAGTAACTTTAGTGATTATTACATGCATACTTTTTTAGATGAACATTCACACACGCACATATTATATATGAAAGGGCAATATATGTGATTATTTTTAGTTTCTATTCATAGTCTTAATACACAAGAGACCAACAAAACACCAGGGTGTGGATTTATATGCATGTGTGTAATTACAAAAAGAATTTACTCAGCCCACAAAAAAAATCTTTAAAATTATTTACATTTTAAAATGAAACTAATAAAACTTTACTCATGAGTCTCTACTCATCATAATCATCACCATCATCATCGGTATAACGTCTGTTTTACGTGCTGGCATGTATTGGACGGCTTCTAAACTAGCCTACCTCTGACCATGTCCTTATTTATCCCTTTCCTCCAAATCCACCTTTATCATTTTTTCCATTGTTTTCCATGTCCTTCATCTGCCAACTGACCATGCTACCTCAAGTGTTCTACATCTACTAACCCAAGAATTATTATTTAATTGTGACCAAACCAACGAAGTCTCTTGTTTTGGACACATCTCCAGATTTAACTTTCCTAAGGTCATCAGATATAAGGCTGTTTTAAAACTCACATTACACATCCATCATATCATTCTCCTATCATTTCTCTCCATGCAATGCATGTCCTCAACTCTCATTGGTCAAGTTTCATTTCCATACATCATCACACTGCGCACACATGCCTAATAAACTCTTCCCTTGGTCGACAGTGGTAACGCTCTGCTGGTTAGTAATGGCAGATATTTCCTGAACTTACTCAATCCACTCCTAACTCTTGTTATCTTTCCAGAACCAGCTCCTCCCTGTGCTCCAAAGTAACAAAATCTTTGAATGACCTCAATAGCATCGCCATTCAAATATACTTTCTCCACAACGTACCAGTAATTCCACTATATTTCTTGTGTACCCAATACTTACAAGTACCACAAGAAATTAAGTTGCTTTCATCAAATGAGCATGGGAACGTTCTCTTTCTGAGGACTTTCCAACAGTATATCCACTGGTCATCACTTTGGTCTTGGTAACATTCATAGCTTTCCTTCAAGTCTTTAACTTAACAAGACCTTTCAATGCTTCACGGACAAGTACTAAATCATCAGCATAAAACATCTCTTCCGGACAATGCTTCTAAGCCACAAATGAAAAGCTATGAACTCAGTACAGATCCCTGATGTACTCCCATTTTAACATCAAAGCTGTCACTAAATGTGCTGTTAATTTTGTACATTGCTTGAATAACCTTCACCAATCACTTGCTGGCCCCTAATTTATATAAAGCCCACCAGAGAACATCTCTTGGCACTCTGTTAAAAGCTTTCTCCAAATCCACAAAAGCAAAATACAGATTCTTCTTCCTACCAAGATACTTCTTTTACATTTGTTTCAAAATAAATATAGCATCAGGGATACTTCAGCCAAGCATAAAACCAAACTGTATTTCACTTGTGTTTATTTGACTTATTTGCTGCTCAATTATTCTCTCAACCACTTTCAGTATCTGATCCATTAACTTTAAGCCTCTGTGATGATCTTTATCAAGATCTCCTTCTTCGCCCTTGTAACAGTTCACAATTGTACTAAGAGCCCAGTCTTTAGAAACAACCTCTTTTATGATTTGTTAATAGTTCTGCAACAGCACCTGAGGATTCTGCAGCCTTACCTTTGTTCATCTTTCAGCTTCCCATACCATTTCTTTCTAAATTCTTATAGCTAGACCAGATACTACTTCTGCAGCATCTAGATTTTCTCGGTCCCGTGAAAACTTTGTATTCCATCTTGTTCGTTTGTTGCTAGCACTTCATTGTCATTTTGAATGCCCTTATTAATTAAACCTTTTCTCCACTCACTCCATCATTTCTGCTTTCCTTTAATACCTTTCTTAGCTTCCTCATTCCACCACCATGCCACCACTATGCCACTTGGAGGCCCTTTTTTCACCCACAAGTCTGATCTGTTACCTTCAACACTTCCTGAAGTGGATCTGATAACCAACCTCCACAATTTCTACTAGGGATAAACTTTCGCTTTACCTCATGAGTTTTCTTCAAGTTAAAGTCACAAATAACTGGTTTATGCTGTGTCACAATTGATTCACCAGGTATTACTTTAACATCATTCAAGAGCTTTCTTTCCTTTCTCCTTACCAACAGATAATGTATTTTAGTATTTGCTGTTTCAGAGTCATACGTAATGAGATGTCTTTCCGTTTTCTTATAAACAGTATTTGCAACCAATATTTTCATATAAAAAGCCACTCGAGGATAACGATTAATAAGATGGATAGATTGACAGTTAAATGATGATGAATACTATGAGAGGATTAAAAATCTTTACATACCATCCACTCAAAACAAAAGCAGACCTAAAAAAAGCAATTCTTACCACTTTGTCAGAAACATTGCCCATGGAATATGAGGACGAAGAAAAGCAAGAATAAGCAAGAATTTTGAAAGTAAATCCAAGGCCCACTTACTACTCTTCATACGAATAACGAATTTTCAGAACATTTAATTCTTTCATCAATGATAATAAAAAATTGTCGCAAAATTCAAAAAACTAAAAAGGATTATAAATCAGAAGAATTCTGTGTTATTTAATTAAGTGCTATATAGAACAATACTCAAACCAGTTCTGCACCACTTTTATGTCCCTTTACGATGATTAAAATCAAGATATAATGATACTTAACCTTATGTCTAGAATCTATATTCGAATATTCACTAAAATCCATTACATGATTTTGATTCTAGAAAATGTATAAAATTTAAGGCTTAAGCTTAAGAAGAAATGTAATTAAGGGAAACTTTTTTTCATTGGTGCCTAATGACTGTATCAAATCTAATGCAAATCTGATATATTTGACTTTTCAAATGGGAGGTTGTGCCCATATTATGCCCTCTAAAAACCCTTTAAAATACTCCAAAGAAACTGAAATTTGGGGAATATTTATTAATTAATGACTAATACCTATTGTAAAATTGCACAAATTAGAGGTGTCTGAATTTACACAAATGGGTTCCACCTTTTTTTTTTACCCCCCATTGCATCAAACTAAACCAAATTAAATTAAAAATAGCCCACATTTGGACCCCTTGCATGTAGCAACTGTGTTCCAAAATACATGATCAGTTAATTAGTTTAGGAGTGAATTCTGTACATACAAATATATAACTTTATAATGATATATATGAACAAATTTATATAGTTCAGATTGATTAAAATAGGAATCAATTTCCCAAAACAAAATTGAAGCTCAATATTTAATATTTTAAATATTCAATAGAGCCTATAATAAAGTATTAAATTCAAGATTATATCATTCTATGATTTAAAAACAATTTTGATCAAAATAACTTTTACACATGTTTCTCGAGGAGTCGGAAGAAAACACAGGTAATCCAGGCTGCTTACTGTAATATCCCTTTCATCAGAAAGTTAAAAAAAAAAAAAAAAAAAAAAAAAGCAATAAAAAGCAATCCAGAGAAATCTTTTTAAAATGGCACCTGATTTTCGGACTATACTTCATAAAATCTTTTGATTTTATACCTCTAACTTTTTACACCGCTTTGTTTTTTTTAACAGTGTCTGACTGTTTTTGGTGGACATTTTCGTTGTTTGACATTTATGTCTAACGATTTGAAATCTCTGATTGTCCATGTGCCACTTTTCTTAATCTTTCTTTGGATGTGCCTTTTTTTCATTTCCAATGAAAGGGAGGGAGTAAGCAGCCTGGATTACCTGTGTTTTCTTCCGACTCCTCAAGAAATGTGTAAAAATTATTTTGTTCTGAAATTATTAAATCATAAAATGATATACTCTTAATCTTAATACTTTATAATATATATATATATATATATATATATATATATATATATATATATATATATATATATATTAATGTTTATAAGCCAATGAAAACGTAACAAATTTTTTTCTTAGGTCTAAGAGAATCTGAAAATCAGTAAAGATATTTATCACTTGGGGATTTTACACTCCAAAACTTCAATTAGTCATTTTTAAGCTTAATGTTCTATAAAAAATTGCTATTGTAATTTTATTTCCTCCACCTCCAAACCCATATTTCTCTGTAGAGTAATTGACTCCATTCTTGTTGACCCACACCATTCCACGTTTACACAATTTTCTGTAATCGTATACCTCTGCGTTTTCTTTTTCGACTTCAAATCGATAAAGCATGAAAGAAGAAAATTCTGTTTGTTTACCAATTCTTAAGGGTTGTGTTCTGTTTATCAGGCGGAATGTATTTACAGACTTTGGTAATTAATTCCACTCTTAAAGTCCCCAGAGAAAGCTTTACTCAACAACCAGTTTTGAAATTCTTGCAACTGCTTGTACTGTGTGCACGAACCAGCAAAACTTGGCTTCTCGCCTTTCCAGGGTTGACTGAAATTTCACCCAAATGTTTTAAGTGATATTAATGTCAAGCCTCTCTCTCTCTTTTTGAATAAATATAATGGAATTTTCTTCATATAAATGTCTTAAATGGTTTATATGCGGCATAGCAACTCTTTTTGGATTATTATATTGAAGAGATAATCTTGCAGTATAATTAACAGCCGAGAAATCGAAAAAAAAATTACAACTAATGACTACTAACTTTCACCAAAAGTTTTTGTTTACTCACTTGTATACTTTTAACGTTTTGAAACTGTTTTAAAGTTATTGTTGTTTGTTTTTGTTTTGTTTTTTTAATTTTAAAATAAGATTTTGTTTGAAGCTCTTTCAAACCCAATAAAAAAAAAAAATATGACTGCCTACACTTTTCCGTTCAGCTTTGAGATACTGGAACTTATTTTGAAATAAAATTTTTTTAAACAGTTTCAGACCGTTAAAAGTATATAGGTCAGTAGAAAATTCAATTTTATTGCTTTTGGTGAAAGTTATTAGTTGTAATTTTATTTTTATTTTTTATATTTCTTGGTTGTTAACTATAAGGTCTCACATGAAAAATGTAGGTCGTTATATTTTATTTTTGACAGGGTTTGAAAGAGAGCTTTCAACGAAATCTTGGAATTAAAAAAACTTTAAAACAGTTTCAGAACGTTAAAAATATACAGGTCGGTAGAAAATTCAATTTTATTGCGTTTACTTAAAGTTATTTGTTGTATATTTTGTTTATTTTCGATTTCTTGGCTGTTAACTATGCTACAAAATTACCGGTGAAAAAAATGACTCTTGCAGAAAAAGAAAAGTAATGTTGAGGATAGTATATCCAACATCTATAAAATGTCGCTATTTCTAACTCATCCCCGTCTGTCACAACCAATCAAAAATTACCTCCAGTTATAAATGTATGTCATCACTTGGAGTGTGTTGTAGTTGTGGCAATATTTCCAGTAGAAGAGCAGACTTGTAGCTTCATAGGACAAACACAACCTCAGGATAAACGCACACTAAACAGATAAGAAAACAAAATACACTCCTCGAATTGCACTAGACTAATGCTGACGGAACACTCTAACGACACTAACAGTGTGACATTCAAAATCTTGTTGCAGATTCCAATATCTCTCCTTTTATTGAGCATTTTAAATTGCTGGAGATGCTGACTACTTTTCGACCATCACCTTTGAAGTCAGACAGTCCGAGGTTTGCTTCTGCACACAGCCACTGTCACTTTGTAATGGGCACATATCAGTCGTGTCTGCTTATTTCGTGGTTATGATCTGATGACTAACCGGACAGACACCTTGTAGATCGCTACTGTCTTGGCCTTCGGGCCTTGATTCCCCTGGTATGAGGGATTGTCCTGTGCAGTTCTAGGAATTCCACCCTCCCAGGCTTTGCCTTCTTATCCGTTGAGAAGGGGTTAGTTTATTGCTAATTGTCTGAGGCGCCCCTACCGGGAAATGCCGACGGGGATGCCCAGGCATTTTTTGTAAGGCAGAGTGGTCATTCTCTAGTGCACTGGCTTTTCAATCCGACTTTTCGACCTTGTGTCACATCTTACCGCTGTGGGAGGGAGTTAAATACAAAAAAAAATATTTTTTTTAAAAACGGACAGACCAATTACTTAGATTTATTTATTTACGTTATCCTCTTCCTCTCCTTTTATTTCTTCATCCAAATATCTAATACTTTCATTGTGTAAATGCAGGCTCCAAATGCGAATATTTGATTTATTTATTTTTGGACCAACCAGAAAACGTTTAGGAAACGGTTTATCAAGCATGACGTCTGTTAGAAATATAAGACTTTTTCCTGGGAGCAGAGTTAGACACAAGGTCGGTTTTTAATGTCAGGAAAATCCTTCTCTCCCTAAAAAAGAGCACTTTACATTGGAACAACAATTTTAATTGCCTCAGTCTAGAAGGATTTCTCCTTCACTGACCGAGGACAGAAAAGATTAAGTGTAGTATTAGAACAGATGATACACTTTGCTTCTAGCCAAAAGGCTCCAAATTCTAAGTCATCTCAAAATAAAATTAATTGTTTAATTTTCTACAAAAAATGTTTTTTTTAAATTTCTTTTCTTAAGGACACTTAGAAGGTCTATGGCCGCCATAATAAAACAAATAGACAAAACATTCCAAAGCATTCTAAATCTGTAGAATTTCTCTTTGTAATTGAGATGATCTCCATCAAATAAAGAGGAAATGTATGTTAATGCCATATGGGTTACTGCCCTTGGTTTAGGAATGTCCACCAGGGCTAGGATCTATAAGAGTCTGGTAGCCATGTTGGATTGGTTCAGAAGTGAAGTAACAATTGGACCAGAAGGACTGTTAAAGAAATTGGATTATCAGTGGATGGTATTAGGATATTTAACAATGTATACAAGTAGAAAGTCATAATAAACCATAAGAAACAGTTTTATATATTTGTGATATAAGTCTCTCTCTAGAAAAAGAAACCACATTTTATCTTTAATTTTTCTTTTTGTTTCGATAAGTCCTCACATCTCTATAAGACGCTATGTCCGTAGCTCCGCCTGTCACGTTTAAGTTTGAAATAACAGTTTTGCTGGTCTGTCACGTTTAAGAAGATTCGTTCTTGTTTCCTTTACTTTCCTTTTTAAGCTAACTCTCTCCTTACATTTTGCCAACCCAGATTAGGTTGACTCTGCCTCCCTAAATCTGATCTGTTTCTACAAATACTTAATGCTCAAGTGACATTAATTTCTACTTCTGCAGATTGTCCAAGTCAGACCCCACCCCCTTATGATACATATTCACAGAAATGCGTCTTGGGTTTCAGTCGTTCTTTCTAAAATATTAGACTTGCAAGAAGAAAAAAAAAAGGCTCTAAAAACTTTGGTTTATCAAAATCCATCAACGTTTGATGCCTAATTTGCTTAGGCTTTTCCTTTTCTTATTGATGAAAACCTCTATCTATACATTTTTGCTGGTGCTACCAGATCAGGCTGTCCGAAAATATCGGCTTCCTGACCTAAAATGCACCAAACACTGATGTTTTACTGTTTTTTTTCTCTTTGCAAAACTCAATCATGTTCTACAAAACAAAAACAATTTCCCTTCCCCACTTCCCCCTCTCCATCCCTTCCTCCCTTTCACTCAACCAAACACTATGAATAAATACTTGAACATATAAAGAACTTGAAGCATAAAAACTTTCAGCAAAATGACCGGGTTCAGCATTAAATAACTCAAGGAGGATTGATATGCCGTAAAACAAACAAAAAAAACTAACCTATACATTTTTGCTCTTTCTCTCTGAATATAAATTCTATTACCTTATGATTTTTTTTTTATGAGACCGACATGGAACTCGTCAGTCCTATCTTTTTTTTTTTTTTACTAAGTAATCAAGGCCAAAAGCTATTTGAGGATAAGGTTAATGACATGCATGGATTGTCAGTTGAATGATGACGAATATTATGAGATGATTGAAGATGATGAATGGAATGAAAAAAAATTATTAATTATGATGGCGGTTTATGATAAGTATTCGTTGACATTGGATTTGAAGACGATCATGTTGTAGCTTGCAGGTAGGCAGTTCTGTGGTAATGTGTTCCACAGGTAGGAAGTTCTTTGAAAGAAATTTATTTCATGGAAATTCTGCCTGACGCGGGGGAAGATAGGAAAGTTCTTTTAGTTGTGGTAAGAAGACGAGTTCTTGCTGTAAATATAAAACTGATAAATGTTTAAGTTTAAAAGAGAATATGGTAGATTTTTCGGAGAGTACACCTTCCTCTTCAACGTCTGCCTTCCACTGCAATTCCTCTTCCTCCTCTTTTTCTTTTCTTCTCTCTTTTCTTTCTTTCTTCTTCCCCCTTCCTTTCTCCTTTTCACTGTTTTCCTTTCTCCATTGTTACTTGAACTTTAATTAAAATCGCACATTATTTATTTGCATAAGATACATTTTCACAGAATGTGACACAAGGCCAAAAAAAGTGAGGCATAGGGAAGCCATGTTATCATTATCTTATCTAGCTTAGCTAGTCGCAGTCATTGACTCAAACATTTCTTTCACCAAAACAAGACATTCACATTGGTGTTTTACTCGCTTCTCACCAAAATAAAAAACGCTCTATTAAATAAATAATTAAGACTTATATGGACAAAAAAAAAAATTAATGTAGATCCTCTATTCTCTAAATGTAGCAGATTTACCAGTTGAAAAAGGATGTAGCTTTTAAAAGCTTTATTTAAAAAAAGAATTACTTTAAAGTGAGGAAATTAGATCTACATCGCTGACATGACTGGGTATGGGGCATTATCAAACAAAAAGGGGGGAGGCAGATAGTAAATTACACACCCTAGCTAAGATAAACGTATTATGAATAAACAAAATGTAAAATTAAACTAGTCTAATCAGCACTGTAAAAAGTCACGCATGTTTTGGAGGCTCAAAATCTTATTCGCAACACATTCACGACACTTCCATCAATCTTCCACCAAAGTTGAACAGAGATTTTCTCCTTCTCCATCTTAATTCTACTTTTTAGATGGTGTTTGAAAATGAAAAGAGAAGAAAAGAATTCATCCTCGTAATCGCCCTGTCGGCAGGGCCACGAATTCGCCAACTCCATACAGAGGTGTAACCACCTCCCTGAAAACAGGGCCACTAATAGACCATGGGTGGCGACCCATGATGTCTTAGGACGGGATCCTGGTGTTTGAGCCATTCTTCCACTTCGGTCCTTACTTCAGCTAGACGGGAGATCAGAGACGCCCGATCCGATCAATCGGCTGGTCACGTTATGCCCTAGTATCTATAAGTTCATTCCCAATCATATTATTCAAAACATCAAAACCTTATTTTTCTATTTTATTTTCTTCCCAAATAGATACTAGAAAGCTTGGGCTGAAGGTCAATTGTGTTGAGAACACAGATTACCAATGCCAAGGAGTCATTTTTTTTTAAAGAGTAGTGTTTTCAGGGAGTAGTGTCTCTACCCTCTCTGTAAAATTTCCTTCTGAGAGTAATGTATTCTAGGAATATAAAATAATTATCCTACTTATAGAATTATATTTGACAACTTTATTCGGCATTAAATAACCTATAGATGATTATATGCCATAAAACAAACAAAACCATCCTCATAAAATTTCTTCTGGCATGTCGACCATGTCATGGTTTGCATAATGCATGGAAACACAATGTTTCTTTTTATCCAACGACAGTGCCCAAATTGCTACAAAAAGATACAGCTTTTAGGACAAAGAACTGCCTACCAAGCATGCAAACCATGTATGAAACCCACTCTCACAATGGACACTAAAGTAAAAGATATGATCGATTAACTCCTCCCATTTGCTGCAGCGCATGTTTACTTACCAAGCTAAGTGTTTAAGTTTGTTGCATACACTGAGGGCAATCCGAATTATCAGCCTTGTTATCAAGATATTTCTGCCAATTAAACAAAGCTTCTTTTCGTCAGAACGAGCTTGTTAATTGTATTATTCCAAACGAACACTCCTAACAAATATACGATATCATGCCCTACAAGACGATAGTTGAGCATTAGAGGCTATTTCTCATATGCAAGAGGAACCTCAAAGCATGTCTATGCTTACAGGAAAAGGATCACCTTTTTTTGGGGGGGGGGGGGCAGTCAGTGTGTAGTCAGTTCAACTGAGCCCAATCTGATCTATATTCTAGTGTAATTTTTCGCTGCTTTAGATTCTAGGTATTGTCGCCGACTATAATAAGCAGAAAACTACCTAATACACACCTTTATGTGGCTCCACCACTTATTCCCAGCACCGATCCTGTTTTAGAGTTAGTAACAGGTGATCTTGGAAGTTCTTCACACCAGACACTGTGTTGAATTTCCAATAGCCAGCCAATCTAAGCATACGACTATCTAAGTTTTATATGCAACTGAACAAACCTATTGATAAGCTAAGATCCCGACATCGGTTCTTTTAATTGAGTATTTATTTACTTCTCTCCAGGAGTTAGGCACAAGTCTAGTTTTATCTTACTCCCACAAGTAAGATGTGACCTAAGGTCAGGTCGGGAAAGTGGGGTTTGAAAAGCCAGCGCCCGAGAGGTGAGCACTCTGACCATTAAAAATTGTTTGGGCAGCCCTGTCAGCATTCCCCAGTAGGGGCGCCTCAGGCAGTAAGCAATAAACTTACTCCTCCCCAAAGAGGGGAGGCGAAGCCTGGGAGAGTGGACCTCCTAGAACTGCACAGGACAGACCCATAGACCGGCGTAAATCAAGCCCCGAAGGCCAAGACAATACCAGTCTATGGGGTGCAGTATCCATCGGAACAGATACTACACTTTGATCTTAGCCAAAAAGCCAAAGAATTGCGCTTAGCAGTCCAAGTCCATACAACATCCATGTTTTTTTCATTCCTGAATTTCTCTGATGCTACCAGATCAGGCTGTCTAAAGATACCGACTTCCTGACTTTAAATGCACCAAACATTGATGTTGTCTTTTTTTCCTTTCCCTTTGCACAACTCAATTATGTTCTGCAAAGCTAAAAACAAAAACATTTTTCCTCTACAAAACAACCAAACCAAACACCATGAATAAATAGTTGAAGATATAAAGAACTTTAAGCATAAAAACTTTTACCAAAATGAACTGATTCGGCATTAAATAACCGAAAAAGGGTTGATATGCTGTAAAACAAAACAACCAAGCTATTCCTGAATTTATCGACAAACACAAACTTGTACAGGAACTCACTAAATTGTTTGACATCCATTTTTTAGTAATTCTTACTGTGCCCCACAGATCTAAATTGGGATCAAAGATAATGTTAAAATCTGCTGCTAAGACTGTGATGAAACGGTCATGAAGCCAAAATAAGTTACTATGCTGAATGTTGGATGTATAAACCCCAATAAAATCAAACACCTTATCCTTGTTGGTAAAGTCCAATACTCGATAGTCAACTTCTTCACTTTAGTCATGACCAGGAGGAATCTAAGATTATTAAATTTTTGAGAACGTATTTTCACTTTTTCCTCCTGGCCAGATGATATTCTGCAAATATCTTTCCCTGAGAAAAAGGCAGAAATTATGGGCTTCTATGTCTTTTTGTAGATAGTTGAGAATGAGGGTGAGGATAAAGGAATTGGATTTGGGGGTGAGTTGGGTAGGTGAAATCGCATTGATTGTTTTTCTTGTGTGTGGGTAGGTGTAACAAAGAATGAAGGAGAAGAGGTAGAAGCTGATGGAGCCCTAGACTTCTTAGGAATGTGGCAAGGTGTAATAACGGAAGGATGTAGAGCAATTGACCATAAGACTGGAGAGTATGTGGTTCAGTGTATATTGCCTTGAAGATGGTGATGATTTCACTGGTGGGATCATTGCTCTATTTTGAGTAGGAGACTAACCGCTTCCAATGATTTGTTTGTCCATCCAGTCTTTCAGTTTGACCACCCCCTCATACTTTTTGTATCTAGGATTGTACTTCTTTATTCTCTCCTCCAACACCTTAAAATTCTTTCAGTTTTGAACCCAAAAAGTAAATTATGAAAGTGGCATTAAAAAAGCTTATTGACAGATGAAAAGAGGCCACACAGAAAGCTCTATTGTTTTTTTATTGAACCATAAACAACGGACAGAACTTACGTTACAAATTAACCTGATTTTTTTGTTAAAGTCCATAAGGAATTACATAGTGTGGGAATGTTGATTTATTGATGTTAATTTTAAAAACAAAAGGTTTCATGAGTTTTTTTTTTAATTTTTGGATTTGGATTCAAACAAACGTTTGTGTCAGGTAAATGTTTTTAGATGATATTTGATTAAAAATTTAAAACTTGTTCCATGAAATGTAATTTAAAAAAATAATTTATGCTAATGAGTCACCACTTACCAAGGTCAAAGGCCACGTGAGAATAAGGGTGAATGATATTGTCGGTTGGATGATGAACAATATGAGAGGGTTGAAAACGATGAGTGAAATGGACAGAATTTGATTACTTAAGAGGACAGCTCGACAGGTATTTGTTGATATTTGACTTGAAGACGACCATGCTGTAGTCAGCTGGGAAGCAGTCCTGCAGTATTGTTTCATATATGGGAAGTTCTTGGAAATAAACCTTGTTCATGGAAGTTCCATTTGGTTTAAGGTGCACATAAGAAAAGCAAGCTTTTTTGCAGTGGTTGTAGCTAGGCGAGTTCTTGCTGTGAATATTTTACAGGTGGGGGCCAGAGATTTGAGCCAAGTTAAGCACCTCCCATGATATTACTGATAAAGAAAGACTAGGAACGTTTATTCTGTGAGAAAGGAGCTGTAGGGAATAGAAGAGATCCACCCGACTAGATTGAAAAGTCGATTCTCTACTCTGTGAAGACAAGAAAGAGTGCTTTTAATGGCACCTCCCCAGATGTACTAACAGTACTCCATCTTAGGGCGTACCTGACCTTTATACAGGTAGAGGATTGCATGAGGAGTCAAAACTTTCTGGAGTGGTAGAATGATCCAATTATTTTTCCAGCAGCATATTTGATGCAAGTCTTCCATTTCAGATCTAGAATGAAAGTCAGCCCTAGGAGCTTATCAAAGCAAGGGGCTTCCTCAAAGAGAGATCCATTTATTTCAACTGAGGCAAAATAGGGATAAAAAATAACAAGCCACTAACACGTGCTCCAAGTCGGAAGAAAGAGAATCAGTGAGATCTTGATCATTAACGCCCTTCAAAGTGCTGCCATAGATAGTTGGATTATCAGCATAGATGTCAACAAATGATCTCGGAATATGATTTAAAAGATCATTGATGAAGATTAGGAAGAATCTTGGGCCCAGAATACATGTTTCAGACTATTGCTCGTCAACAACTACTTTAATAGACCTATCAGAGAGTAAAGATTTGATGGTTGAGAAGACATTTTCAGATGTTCTATAGTTAGCAAGCGTGTGAAGCAAACCTTTGTTCCGAACTCTATCAAAGGCCTTTGATATGTTAACAGCTATCGCCCTAGAAAAGAATCTCCCGTCGATAGATTCACTGATCTTATACGATATTACAGTCAGTACGTCAGCTCTTGATCTTGCAGGATAAAATCCATATTGCTTGACACTAAGTAGATTGCTTTTGCTGAGGTGATTGATTTATCACAGATTCAGCTTACTCATGATGCACAGATCACTGATCAGCCTGTACTGAGATTCAGAAGACCGATTCCCAGTATTTTTAAATACTGGGCAGACCAACAAAGTTTTCCAAGGAGACGGAAAGCATTTCTCCTTTAAGCAACAATTGAACAGCTTTGTAAGGATAGAGGCTAGTTCCCGTTGCAGATTTTTAAGCACAATGACTGGAATGCTGTCAAGACCAGTTGCCTTGCTGGCATCAAGGTTCTTGATGAGTTTGGAAATATCACAGACAGATATATGGATGTCGCTTACAGTGTTTTCAGTCAAAGGGAGATATTCTGGAGGTAGATGGTTCGATAATGATTTAGTTTATTTATTTTTAATCCATTAGCTAAAAAGACTCCCAAAGAACGGTCTTCAGGCTAAACCCTGTTGAAATGTTAGAGCTTTATTTAAGCATCATAATTAGTATTCTTAATTTAGATTACATTCGACATCCCAAGGACTCTTCATACTAAATTTGGTGCAATTCTGCTCCAATAATTTTCGAGTATATAAGTTTTATAATTGTTATTATTATTTCTTTACTAGGAGTTTTCACACAAATCATTATTAGTGATTGCTCATTGACAATAACCAGTAGTTTTCCTTTGAGTCTGGTTGACAATCTCCCCAGATTTCCAAGTACTCTTTGCCTCATTTGATAACCGTTGCAAATAGTTTTGCTTTATCGCAACAACCGTTTACCATTGATTTCTCACTGACAACGACCGTTGGTCTTCTCTGGAATTCCAGTGGCAATAAGCTTCCCCGAGATTCCAGTACTCCTTTCACTCTTCCAGTGGAGGTCTGGCTGGTGCTCTCTCTCCTCCGTCTTTCCATCCTCCTTGATCCTTCACGGTCATTTTGTGTGGTGCCAGCCGATACTGGTGCTACCACATGTGTGTGTGTGTTTTAGGTAGGTGGGCGGGTGGGTAGGGGTATGTCAGTCTATGGGATTGCTGGAAATTTCGGTTTCCTTGGGCTGGTGTGATGTTCTTTCTATATTTTTTAAAAATTCTATTTCAACCTAACTTTGTCTGGTTGGTTATGTGGGTTGGTTTCCACATTCAAGAATTTTCTTTAATATTTCGGCTGTTTGCATCATTGCTGTGCATTGTATGGTGTCAATCTTCCCATTGATTCCAATTCATTTTATATATATATATATATATATATATATATATATATATATATATATAAGTCAATGTTTGTGTGTTATAGAAATGGATTATATCAGTTATAACATTCAAATAAGTGTCGGTAAGAGTTAAATTTTTCAAGGAATCTAAAAACGCCATTGAAATTTTCCTTCGACTCAATCAGGGGTAATTATCTGTTAGATCTATAAAATATCTGAAATATAAACGTAAAGAGACGAAATTCATTTAATAGAAAAATAAATTTAAACAAGGAATATCTTGGTGAGGAATGTATTTAAAAAAAAAAACGGTTTAAATATTTAAATAATTATTTTTATTGGTATTTTAAGATTTAAAATAATTTTCTTTTCTTATTCAAAAATAATTTGAATTCGTTTCGATTCGTTAAAGCCATTTGCTGTTTTACAGCTGTCTGTAAGAAACATTGTTCTTGTCTTAGCAACACCACTACACTAACAGTTTTGTTTTTATTACTTGACATCATATTATAAATGTTATTTTTAACTTTTCTTTCAAGGCAAAATTTGTAAACAATTTTTTTTCCCATAAAAACCTGACCAGCAATATATCTCCATGCGAGCAACGCTGAGTGAATACGCTAGTAATGAATAAATGGCAAACTCTTTGGAATCTCTGCATGAAAAATAAACCCCAAGTCCAACCAACAATCAAAGATAACTACTAGACTTATAGAAGAGTGAAAAAAGAGTTACCTCCTCTTGCCTAACTCCACATAGACCACACATATGTAATGCACTTGTATCTGTATAAAGAAGATCCTCTATTATGTGTTGACTACCGTGCTCCATTTTCAGTGGAACATATATTGGTGAAATTTATTGATTTCAATGAAATCTCTTCTAAACATTATTAAGTGAACCTGAAGGACATTTTTGTGCAAGTCAATGCAAAAGACAGTTTTTGGATTCTTGAAGAAAGTAAGATTGTACAAAAGATAGCTTACTATATATATATATATATATATATATAGTAAGCTATGAAAATATTTTCATGGCAATTAAGCTACACAGAGGCTTCCGCGTTTCATCCCCGGGGGGAATCGTAAGGCTAAAATTCAATTTTAGCCTGAAGATTGGGGGGATGGAGGGGGGGGGGCTTGAGCCCCCCACCCCCATTTTTTTACTTCCCCCCCCCACTTTACGATCATCAATAATGAAGTTATATATGCATGTGTTTAACTGCCCCCCCCCCACACTTTTTAGGAGAGCCTCCCCACTTTTATAACTGTCCCGCCGGTCCTGCGTTATATATACATTATATATATATATATATATATATATATATATATATTATATAATGACGAAAATTGAGAAAATAAAGTCACAAAATCAGGCGGCGGGAATAAATTATGACCTCGAAAACTCGATTGCTTTAATTTCTGGATTTTTGTCACATTTTATAATCTTGGCAAAATCCTGTGGGCTCACAAAACACAACTTTGCTATTTAAGCAGAGAGACTTTTGAATGGGTTAAAATTAAACATTACCGGAAATACTGAGTGCAGCCAACTGTGTACAGACCATTTTAAAACACTTTTTAGTTAGATATCACATCGCAAATATCCATTTCTCTGTATGTCATTACACTCTGTAAATAGATATGTGAAGAAAACCACACAATATTCCATTATTTTTTTTGTGTTATGATGATCTATCCTATTGTTACTACTTGGACTCTTCCCGACACTATGAATAGTGATAATGGTGGTAACAGACAGAAAATCGCCATGACCAATCCAGAAGCAGTCTCTAGCAACCCATTACTTCTGTACTTTCTGTAAATACATACTCTTGTTAACTCTACTTCCTTGTTGTCTTATTTCTTTTCAGCCCTTTAAGGCAACAGCACTTTGTTAAAGCAGTTAATACTGGATCGGCAAGCATTAACGCGATGTTCATAAGTCGCTAGGGATGTATTCGCTTCTAGCAGCATAAGAACATTTTGCAAAGCTGTAGTATAAATCCACTTTTTGCAGTTAACAGTAATAACATTTTAAACAGATTTATACTGATTTTCCCCAGCAAAAGGGTTAACTTGATTACATAATTTTTTTCCAAAAGTATATTACAATATGAGAAAAAAAAGGTCTAATTGTGTGGTAGGTTTATGTTTTTAAGTCTTTCTTACCAATAAATCTGTTTTAAAATTGAGATTTGCTATTACTGTTAGTTTACTCACTTTTCGTTTTTTCTTTTATTTAAAACAATTGATTTTACTTATTTTGTTGATTAACTTTTCTTAGAATATATCCATCATAATGCTAAAACTGAGTTAATCGATGCTTGTTTGCATAAGGCCTTTTTCCTATACATTTTAATCACAAAAAAAAACTAAAATATTCCTCACTTTTTTCGATTCAGTTATGTTTGAAAAAAACTTCTATTTTAATTATTCTAATTAGCAGCAATTTGCAATTAACTCACAAAATTACACATCTCTTACTAACTTTCTATGTATCACTTTAACTTTCTCTTATTATATGTTTAACCCCCGCTCTTATTCTTTCTCTCCCCCCTCCCTCTCCCTCTTTCTCTCTCTCTCTCCCTCTCTCTTTATTAACAGTCTCAGGTAACGAAAAAAAAAAAAGATTGGAATAGTCTATTATTAACAAAAGGGAATATCGCCAGAGTAGTAATATTATATAACATGTAAAGAAAAAGAGGGAGGGAGATATAGCAAGCAGAAAGAAACTTATTTTAGATTTTGTTGTTCTAGATTTTTGTATGTTTAACTGGCTTTGCAAACTCACTTTTTCCTGATTCAACCTGAGCTCAGTGGGTGACACATTTTTTCTAGTATATTATGCAAATACTTTAGAATCTGAATTTTCTATTTGTTTGTTTTTGTCAAATTTCTTTCCTATTAGGAAATGCCCAGTATGTTTATTTACCGCCTCTCCAGGAGGTTAGACACAAGGTCAGGTGTGGTTTTGAAAAGCTAATGCATTAAGAGAAGTGCACTTCAGTCTACAAAAAATGCCTGAGCAGCCCCGCGGCATATGAATTTCCTAAAATAAATAACCCATGAATGAATTGTTTCACTTTTAATGATGAAACACTTACATTGATAGAGTGGCTCACCTTGACCTGTCAGGTAATGAAATTTCATTTCTATGATGGCCCAGATGAGTCAGGTGTGAGCTTTTCTTTTGTGACTCATACGGGACATGCTATGATAATGACAATCTACATTAAACATAATGTAGGTTGGGTGAGGGACAGGTAGGTGCTGGCGACTGCAGGTAAATCAATACAAGAATAATAGCTTTTGGGGGGGGGGATCTTTTGTAATCTAAAAAAAAATATATAAAAATAGGAAAACAACCTTTTAAATGTCTAAAACGGCCCTACCTAAAATAGACATTTTGTTTTCATGGTTTTGTAAAAATTAGTTTATTTTGATAAACAGAGATGTAAATGTATTCACGGCTGTATCTAAACATTAAGACAAGGTTGGTAACGCACTCCCCTCTCCTGATCTTCATTTCTGAATGCTTTGTGTATATTTTGAAAAAAAAAATCTTTGGTACGTCTTTATTTTTTTCTTTTTTGTTTTCGTTTTCTTTTTTTTTCTTTTTTCTTTTTCTTTTTTCTTTTTCTTTTTTCTTTTTTCTTTTCTTTGTTTTTTTTCTTTTTTCTTTTTTTATTTCTTTATTTTTCTTTGCTTTTTTTACTTTATACATCTTTTCTGTGTTTGTATTTTCTAATTTTATACTATTTTAAAGCATTTTTATTTATCATTTTTACATGTTTTTTCGTTTTGTTTACTTTTTAAACATTTTTCTATCACTACTTTTACTTTTACATTTTTTCGTTGATTATTTTTCTTTTTTCTACTTTTTTCTTTCATCTATTTTTATATTTTATTTTCAAATTTTTTTTTCTCTTTAGTTCCCAAAATTAAAAAAATACGAAATTCTATTAACTATCAGTGACTGTATAAATTTAAATTTCCTATATTATTCAAATATAAAGACATTTCTCAAAAGTTTTCAAGTTCTTCATATGTAAGCAAGATTTCGTTTCACATTCTTTTTTTAGAGATGATAAAAAATGTGAATTGACGCCCTCCCATCTTGAAGGTAGAACTCTATGAATGAAGGTAAGTAAATCATTTATGTTGTTTTCATCTTTTTTTAAGAGCCTCACTCACCCACCGACTCTATTATTTGATTCCATTATAATTCAAACGTTTTTATGTTGCCTTAAGTATACATTTTCATGCTTGATTTGTAGAGCAATGGGGCCATTTTTTAAAGTCTTATTTATTTATTCTTTTTATCCTGATAGACACCGGATGACCAATTTCTTTATTCATTGTATTTTGTATTCTAATATTTTATTTTCATTTTTACAATTTTTATTTATATCTACTAGTAGAATACCTGCCTTAAAATGGGTATTCTGATAGTTAATAATAAAATTAATCTACTGAACAGTGCGGTTTTGCAACACTTTTATATACCATTATGAAGATTAATATATATATATATATATATATATATATTCTACTAAACCTTATCTCTAGAATTCTTATTCCAATTTTGATAAAAATCCATGAAATGATTTTGATTATAAATAAATGTCTAACATTTGGGGCTTAAGCTTAAAGAGTCTTAAGACGAGACTGAAATTCAGAGAATTAGTGTCTAATAATTATGGATCATATTTCATGCCAATGGAAAATATTTAAATTTTCAAATTGGAAGTTGTGCCCATATTATCCCCTTAACAACCTTTTAAAATATTCCAAAGAAACTGAAATGGTGGAAATATTTATTAATGTCTAATACCCAATTACATCAAAATCGGAGGTATCTGAATTTTTGCAACGGGCTAGCAATTAAACTAAATATAGCCCATATTACACGCTTTTATGTCAAGCAACTGTGTTCTAAAATTCATAATGATCAGTTAATTAGTTTCTGCAGGAGATCATCAGGTTAAAGCACTTAGCCTGATGATTCCCTGTGAGGATAAAACATGTATACCTCTGTGTAGCTTACTTTCATATTACTACTACTAAGCTCTACTCACATATTGAACGCTGAAGTAAATGCTGAAAATCTATACATAATATACATGAAATAATATATATATACTAGTTGACTGCTCCTGTGTTGCCCATTTTTTTGACATGCAGAAAAGGAAAATTTAAGAAAACTAGCATAGGCGGGTACTTCAGCTAGTTCATTATATTTCAAATGTTTTTAGATGCGGACATCGCCTTTCTATAACTGGTTTTGTCTTGGTCAGTTTGTCAGATCCCATTTAACCTTCCCCATAACTTTGTCTTTAACCTTGACCTTGAAAATCGTACAGATCAGTTAAGCTGTTGATTAAAAAATAGGTCAAACAGATGCTAACTATCTGTATTATCACTTTAATGAATGAATGTAATTTTATCAATGAAGATTAATACTACTGTTATGGTTGTGGCTCAAAAGAGGAGAACCATGGAGTCAGAGTAGCTAGCCATCTCTGTATCAGATTAGGTCTGATCAACCCCGGTTGGGTCACCTAGAGTAGAGTGTATAATGTTGAAAAACCGGAAACGCCTACTTATTACAGAAACATCACTGACAATGTCTCCAGATGCATCAGAAGATTTTTTTTTTTTAATCTGACTGAATTTAATATTTTCATTATATTTGTTTTTAAAATCATATTTTTCATTCAACTTTCTGACTGGGTGCATATTTATTAGCATTGTAACCTTTGTAAGTGATAAACGAAAACAAATCTCCACGGTAGTTTTTTTTTCAGTGTGTAAACCTTCTTGCTCCTCACCTATTTTCAGCATCTGATTCCACTGAACTTTCTCTTACTCCTCTTTCCTTTCTCATCTTGTTGTTACTTTGACCTCAAAATTGCACTGATAAATTCGTAGCTTTATATACACTACCAATGTTCATTTTAAAGTATATAAGGTTAAACAGTCTGCACATGCATCGTTACCAGATTTAAAATGACTGACAAAGTATGCAAAGCAGGAAGGTCTTTTAGCTTCAAGTGACTAAAATATTCGCAAAAGCTTTTTCTCATTCTAATGGAAGAATTGACAACTGACAATGAAACTATCAGGTTGTAAAGGTTTGTATCCTTTATTTAACTTTTTTTCATTTTTCTTTTCTATATTTTTTCTAAAACTAATCTCTTATTCATTTATTAATCTATTATTTCATTTACAGAAAAAATATACAAATAATAATTTTTTTCACTCCTGCTATTTTTGTTTTGATAAGGTTTGTCATAAGATGACATATTTATGCTTTCATCTTGTTTTAGGATTCAAATTGTTAAGGAACAAATTTTATTTTTACACTTTTTACATATTTTTTAAATCACAGGAAAATTGCAATTTTGCTACTTGAGATTCAATAAAGTGTTTATTGCATCCGGGGTGTAAACTTTGGTAATTTCGGATTCCTTTTCATTTATTGCATTTTATCTTATTTAGATGAAGTAGAAGATATTAGATTTAAAATTACTTTTTCTTTATGTTACTGAGTTAACATTTTTTTAAGGTACGTTTAGAGCGTGTACATTCTATTCATGTGTTATTTTCTGCTGACTTGTCATCTGTTTCATGATTTCGGGTTGTTTTCTTGGAATATTAACTATTGCATATTAGTTGATGACTTTGTCGGGACCAGAGTTATCTCTCTTGTAGAGAAATTGCTTTGTAGGTTAGTGAAATGCGTCAGACTCCCAAAACTCATGGAACACAAGATTTTGATTGGAAACTCTCATACCACACATGGTCGAGAATTAAGACGAGATTTAGTTTTCATTTGTTCACCCGGGATGCTACAAGCATCATAAGCTACAAGGCATATCCCCAACAGGAAATACGTCATGTAAAAATTTAAGTTTTCAAGGTATCTTTTTACATGAATAATTTGTGCATTTTTTGCTGTATGGGAACAATGTATTCTGTATGCAATCTTATGTCTTACTTGCCTCATTTACTGTCTTTATACTTTGTCATAGACAAGCTATTAATAAATCAAATGTATTTGTCTCTCATGGCTTTTTAACTATCTTTTACTTTTCAAAAAGTGCAGTATTATCAACCAATACATGATAATTCTAAGCAGCTCCCATGTGTTAAGAATTAATTTCATTTCTCTATACACGTGTTACTAAACTTATAGTATATCAAATATTCTAATTATTCAAGGTAAATTTAAGTTGCTTTCGTGTGTGATGAGATTAGATCATTCACAGATGAATGGTTATTGAACATCATGCTCTCATGGTGTGTCCTATCAATTGAGTTATTTCGGCTGTATTATATATATATATATATATATATATATATATATATATATATATATATGTAGGCTCTAGGCAGGTTGATTTGAATTAGATGGAAATATGTTTATATTGATTAGAAACTCCAATTCATTTCTTTGGAATGTTGACTTAGTCATTTGAACTATCTGTGAAGACATGGGTGAAGACACATTACATGACCTTCTTAACGAATTGGAATTCTGAATTGTGAATTTTATTTTCATTTATCTCTGATCTACCCACAATTCAACTTTGAATAATGAAGAGAAAACACAATTTAGATCAATTTAACAATTTTTTGATAAAAAAGAAGAAAGAAATTACTTTTCATGATAATGTCTGTTTATCATTTTTTGTGAGTATGGCAAACATTATGGTCCTGAGCCAAGATCGAGCAGTGAAAGTGGCCTGATTTGCTTCGCCCCCACCATAAAAGGATCCGTCTTTGCTTGGCATGTAGTTTGAAAAGTGGGGAAATGTCAAGCAAAGAGGTTGCTAGCAAGGATCGAACTCACGACCTATGAGAAACGGTGTGACTGGTTGTTGCACTGAAGTGGGCGAGTCTATCTTGATAAGAGTATTAACCCGGAATTGTCTGTGTTCTCATTGGTCAAAAGGAATTGACTGAGATTATTTAATGTCTGACATCTCCTGAGTTATGGGGGAAAAAGAAGAAAAGAGAAGTGAGAGACAACGTCGAGTTATTTGTGAACTGCATTATTTTTGTTATTGAAGCATCAGAGAGATCGTTGGTTTCATCCAGTGGAACAGAGGGTTGGAGTCCGAGTGATAGACTTCCGAATCCCCTCCTTCAGTGAAATCAATTTATTTCTCTTAAATCGATAATCTGATATTTCAGGTAGAAAGTTCATTTTTTTTTTGTTGAAAGTTCCGTACAAATTTGAGTATTTTCTAATCGTTTTTTTTTTTTTTTTGCTTTGATGAGTTATTTAATTTGTGTTTTGCTTTTGTTTCTCTTAATTTTGTTCCTATGTTTTCATTTTCTTTTAGTTTACTTTCTGGAATGTTCTTTTTTTTTACAGTTTATTTCCATCAACTCATCATTTTTTTTCATGTATGATTGTGCACTTTTTTCAACTTTCTTTCAATTCAAATGTTTAGTTATATATTTTTTCATTTATTTTTCTCCTTATGATTTTATACATATTTTTGAATGTTACTTTTTAATAGCATAACCCTATAGAAATTCCAGTTACTTTCTTCATCTCTCTGCATAATTTACTGTTTATCATAATATTTCTCTTGAAATAATAAATGTATGTAACGCTTAATAATATGAAGAAAAAATCGTAATTTCTTCCAGAAAAATAATTATCATTGTCAGCTAAATATTCTTTAAATAAAACGAATATGTCTTTCTTTATTTACTTATTGAAAGTAACAATTTAAATCCTTTTAAAGTAGTCTCTAACCGTGAAAATAATTGTCAACTAAATATTTTTTCATAAAAAATACAAATGTCACCTTTTTAGCTAAAATTGTAACGATTATGTGAATTACAATTACATAAAAATAAAAATAATGCAATTATTAAGATTTTAAAACTGGTTAAATCAACAGAACGACAGGATTCGATTTTGGAAAAAAATCATTCTGAAATAGGTAAAATCTAAATATCTTACCTTAGTAACCTAAATTAACTTGGTTACTTTTATGCATTGCATTTCCACTTCAGCGATTGGACGATCTAATTTTTAAGAACTAGTGTGATCGGTGATAGAGTATGTAAAAGCATATTATTCAGATAAATGCTGAGATTTTTAAAATAAATTGCAAATTATTAATTTGAATTCTCTAATTAAACTGTTTTGTATAAGGGTAAGTTAAATATTGGCATTTAACAAAAATCGAAGATATAAAGAAATTATTAAATATTTTGATTGAACATAATGAAAATCACATTGAAGTTTATATGTAAGTTAAAAAGAAAACATTAAGAAAACGATAAAAATGTGTATGATTTGTGTGCCTGTTTCTTCCTGTATTCTTTTTCTATTTTTTTCTTCTAAAAACATTTTTGCTAAAAGTGTATTTGTCAATTCTTTGCTGAATTTTTTAACCACAAGCTATTTCGGTAACACTATGGTAGGAAAAAGACAGATGGATGTTATATTATTAAAGCATATAGTGGCAAGCAGAAAGGAATAGACAACACAGGATGGAAATTATAACAATTCAATCATTTATTTTCCAAACAAACAGAAGGAAATTACCAAGAATTGTCGTCGTTGTTGTTGGTGGTAGTGATGGAAGCAGCGGCGGTACTTGTTGTTGTTGGTGGTAGGAGTAGACACAGCGATGACTGTTGTTGGTAGGAGTGGACACAGTGATGACTGTTGTTGTTGGTAGGAGTAGACGCAGTGATGACTGTTGTTGTTGGTAGGAGTAGACGCAGCGATGATTATTGTTGTTGGTAGGACTAGATGCAGTGATGACTGTTGTTGTTCTTGGTAGGAGTAGACGCAGCGATGACTGTTGTTGTTGGTAGGAGTAGACGCAGTGATGACTGTTGTTGTTGGTAGGAGTAGACGCAGCGATGATTGTTGTTATTGTTGTTGGTAGGAGTAGACGCAGTGATGACTGTTGTTGTTCTTGGTAGAGCTGCACATGTGGGTCTGCGCGGTTGTTTGATGAATGAGTGCATTGGTGACTGCTGCACATGTGGGTCTGCACGGTTGTTTGATGAATGAGCGATTTTGGGTCGTGCTGATGTTGGTGCGCATCGTTCGAATTGATGGGTCCTCCTGTTGATCAACGAACGTCCAGTTGTTGCGCATTTAGTTGTGCTTGTGCAGGTGTACTCGTTTTTGAACTAGTGCGATTTCTTCCATAGTGTTGTCAGTGATGTCCGGGAATGTTTGGTGCTTGATGAATGTCTGGGAAGATTTGATTGTCGCGTCTTGTGTTGAAGAGGGTTGGTAGGCCTTGAAAGGTGATGTTGATGCTTGCTGAGCCTGACTTTTTAAACCAGTATTAAGTCATGGGGCTTGGTGATGTTGTTCGTGTTTGGCTGAGTTTGTTGAGATGTTCAAAATCGTGGTTGATCAGGTCTGGACGAAATGTCATCTTCTTTACCAGATTTTATGTTTGATTGTTTCGATCTTTGATTTTTGATGAGGCTGAGAAGTTCATTACGAGTGAATCGTGAGTAGTCCATTCTACTTGCCGCACACTTCTGACACCAGTGTTATATTTTTAAAGCATATGGTGGCAAGCAGAAAGGAATAGACAACACAGGATGGAAATTATAACAATTCAATCATTTATTTTCCAAACAAACGGAAGGAAATTACCAAGAATTGTCGTCGTTGTTGGTGGTGGTAGTGATGGAAGCAGCGGCGACACTTGTTGTTGTTGGTAGGAGTAGACACAGCGATGACTGTTGTTGTCGTTGTTGGTAAGAGTAGACACAGCGATGATTGCTGTTGTTGGTAGGAGTAGACACAGCGTTGATTGTTGTTGTTGGTAGGAGTAGAAGCAGCGATGATTGTTGTTGGTGGTGGTGGTAGGAGTAGACACAGCGATGATTGCTGTTGTTTGCAGGAGTAGACGCAGTGATGACTGTTGTTGTTGTTGGTAGGAGTAGACGCAGTGATGACTGTTGTTGTTGGTAGGAGTAGACGCAGCGATGACTGTTGTTGTTGGTAGGAGTAGATGCAGCGATGATTGTTGTTGTTGTCGTTAGTAGAAGCAGCAGCGCTGATGGTCGAGGTGGAGCGGCCGCGATGCCCACCATAGTAGCCGCGGGTCTCGGTGGCGAGCGGCCCCTCTGCCTTCCTGTTGCTTGATCCCACTATTTATAGAAAAGTGGCGGACGTAGTAGTAGACATATGTCTTCGGATGAAAGATGGCCCCATGATTCAGAAAATTGTGTTTCTTTTGGGACGTTCTTTTTGCCACAGTGAGCATGGCACATGAGCGGTCGGGAATCACGTACACAAGGCTTACTTAGGTGGCGGTCGTCACGGTAACACGTGCCGACAGTATGACGGCGTCTTCAAACTAAAACGAGATCTAAAAACATAACAATGGATAAACTAAAACCATACAACAAAAAAAACGAGGACGGTACAAAACATAACAAACAAAAATGTAAAGTTAAACTGACAAATAACAATTTAATGTTATTAAAATTTAAAAATATGTGTAGAAAACACAAAATATCATGTATATTCATAATATATTTATATAGTATACAAAAGGTTAAAATCTAACAGTTTTCTAGAATTTTTTTGTTCTGATTTCGTGAGTTTTTACAATCTCAATTGGCAGCACTGCTTACAGTACCAGATAAACCACCAAGAAAATGGAAATAATACGACATATTAAGTTCACATTGTGGAAAAGATACTGTGAAGAGAGGAGCCGTCGGTATTTGGTCCTGAAAATCCTGTAGGAAAATCGTTTTTGGAGAGGCGCCTAGTCTTAGAAGACAGCCTCCAAGTAATGATGGTCAACCCTATTGAATGTTTTGGACTGATCCAAGTTGATCAGTGCAGCCTTCGAGTCCAATTTCTCAATGATCAGGTGTATCGTGTGCAAATTATCCTGAATAGTCCTGCTGTTATAGTTCGCAGTGTAAGATGAAGGAATCTTAACCCATTTACTTTTGGAGAGTCAACAATTTTTTCAAAATGTTAAAATTTTGAACTGAACCTTCTAAATGAATAAATGCAAAAGTTGGGTCCATTTCTCACACTAACATTAAAGTCACAACGCCCTATTGCAAGTTAATTCAACATTACGCAATAGACACATCATCTATTTTATATACTACTCATGTGTATGCGATATCAGTCGCAAGGGTCACTAATTTACATATTTGTTTTGATGAAGGACATTTTATGAATGAACTATTATTTGTTATTGTTTTTTTTATATAACAAATAATTCTGTTTAGAATTATTGCTTTATTTGCTGGACAAATATTTTGCATTTGTGTTCAAGTGTTCCTTTCTTTAGAGGGACCGACTTGATTTTCAACAAGTTGCGATCTATTTCTAAATTGCAAGTAAAAAAGCAAATTGATTTCTTTCTTTTCTCACATTTAAAAGATAAATAAATTTGTATCGAAATTATCAAAATGTTAATGTTTATCTATATGAATAAATGAAAAAGACTTTGTGTTTACAACAAAGTTATGAATGAAATGTTTATTTTAAATTAATGTTTCAAGTATTTCAAGTAGCGAACTTTGCGAAGTAACAACTGTAAGATAATGAAGAGTGCCAAAAATGAATCGTGGACGAGTCCATTGTGGGTAGGACGTCGAGAAAGAAAGAAAGCGACTTGATAACTGTTAAAAAGGAGACGGTTCCGCAGTGCAAGTGAGACTTGAAAGGCGGCAGTTTCAGAAACGCGAAGAGCCGGAGCGTTTAGTGATCGGAGTATCGAAGTACTGGAAGAATGGGAGTTTACCCATGTTTATGGCACCGATGAAGCTTTATTGGCTATGGTACCCAAGCCCGTCTTGCTGTTAGGCTTTCGTGTCCACTCACTAAAAATGCGACTGATAAGCAAGTTGGTACTGTGAAGGAATTCCCTGACTTGTATTTCATCTAACGGACAATTGGAAGTGCTTGTGGAACAATTGCTTCAGTTCACGCTCGGATAGACAATGCAGAGCAAATTGCTTTCCAATCGGATGTATATATGAACGAGTTTCTAGTGGAAACCAAGTCTGTGACCTCAGCAAGAAAAAAGACTTTTATGAGACAAAAGTATGTCAAAAGATTTTTTTTTATGTGTGTGCGTAGCCGGCATAAACCATCCGGTGATGTGAAATAAAGAAAACCAAAGTTTTTCCATATACATTCTGTTCTTTGTCATTTTTGTTGGATCTTACCGGGTACCCCGAAAGAACGGGCAATGCAACACAGTGAGCTGCAAATCCAGCAACTTTAATATAAATATCAACAAATCCTCATCTCAGAAATATCATGAAATACAATTGATCAGAATGCATTACGAGTCATTTTTATGGTATACATTTAAATGGACCAGTATGTAGGTGATGTAAGTTTTTTTGGTTTTTTTTTTATCCAAATACTTTTGAGACTGTTTTCATTGTGTATGCTTATGGTAACCTTCTGTTTATATGAATGAAAGTTTTCTTTCATCACTAAAAACTGAATTTATAATAATAAAAAGACTGTTTGAAAATAGAAAAACATGAAAAAAATAAAACTCTTAAAATATTTTTACAATTCTTTCCATTGATACGATTTAGCATTAGCCATCCTATCTGGAAGAAATAAAGGATTTGGTTTTAAACTTCCACGATAATAATCGCCTGGGGAAAGAGTGCAGCAGCCATATTGTTTTGACTATATAACAAATATGGGGGCACCTGTTTATATTCTCTACTCTATAGTAGAGATTAGTGTGTAGTTATTTCATCATCATTGTCATATTTGCTTCAACGTCCGTTGTACATGCTTGCATGTGTTGGACGGCTTTTAAAAATTGATTTTCAAACTAACCTATCTTTGGTCAGGTTTTTATTTATCCCTCTTTCTCAAGTTCATCCTTATCACTATCTCTCATGTTTTCATTGGCCTTCCATTGTGAACTGAACCTGCTACCTCAACTGTTCTACATCTACTAACCCAAGAACTCTCATCCATTTTTTTCAACGTGGCCATACCATCGAAATCTACTGTTCTGCACACATCTCCCTATACTGTTCATTTTTAATCATATTTTGAGGTCATCAGAACTAAGCCTCTCTTTAAGACTCCCATTACACATCCATCGTATCATTCTCATATCATTTCTCTCTATGCAACGCATGTCCTCAACACTAGATATATTTGTAAATAAATATATGTACTTCCATTCCGTCATACAAAAGTTAGCAAGTAAAACACATGTCTTTTTCTTATTTATTAGTTATACATTTTTATATTAGTACCAGTTTAAAATACTTGACATAGTTAGGTATGCAAGTAGTTACAACAATTTATTATACTAAATGTGAGTCAACTCATCTCTCTCTTAGCTATGTATTTCTCCCGACCTATCACTCTATATTGATTCAACAACTCTCTAATATTTCTGTGAATATTTATAGAAAAGATGACTCTTTTCTCGGTGTGACTATTTAATTTACACACGTGCCTGTACACACCACAAACGCTATGTTTTTTTTAATGTTTATTCATCCCAAACAAGTCATATTTCCACTGAGATGTAAGAAGCTACTGTGATTAGGGACCAGATTTAAGTGGTGAGTTGTGCAGCAAGGTATTACATTTAAATTTCTGCATGTTGGTACAGTCGGAGGGAGCAGGGAGGGAATTCCAAGTTTCAATCAGCTGAGTCTCCACTCTGAGGTATTGAGCTGGAGTTGGGATTCAGCAATAAATTTTTTTACTACTATATAAGAATAATAAAGAATAATAATATTTCTATATAATAATAATAATAATAATAATAATAATAAGGATAATATAGAAATAAAGAGACTCCAAAGATATGTCGCAGTTTATAAATCTTCGAATAAAATTAAAGTAGAATAAATAGTGGTTGTGACCCAACAGGTCACGGGTACGTCTAGTATCAATATAAAGATTAGATATATAATATTCATATCTATATTAGATTAAGAATTATTTTTTTGTCTTTCCATTTTTTTTTTTTGTTTGTTTTGTCCGATCGAAATTGTCTGTCAATTTATTTGCAGCCATTGTTCAATGGACACTTCTCACTTCCATGTTCGGTGACCATTTTCCCAATTCAAATGATTTCCATCTTTATTGATTGTTTGCCTATCACTGTGTAAACTCCATTGATCTGTATCCATGGTGATAGCCATTCCATTAATAACCGTGCCACCTCCAGTTGGATTGGGAAAACTTTAAAAAACTAAAAAAAAAAAGTCAATGGCTGTAAAACATTCTTGCATAGATTTGCTATTTTTAATTTTTTTTTTTTAATTATTTTTTTTACTTATATCTCAAATTATTTTATCTTTATTGTTCTGATTGATTTGCAAAGACCAGAGGTGAGGAGTCTGCAGAAAAAATTCTGACTCCTGATTCTGGAGCCAGTTATAGAAAATCCAACACAGACTCTAACAAAAATTGCAAACTCCTTTTCCTCCGAGGTGAGAAGTGGACTGAAAAATAATCTATCAAATCCGGAGTCATTTTTAAAACCACTCGACTGTGGCAAAAATTGCTGAATCCTGACTCCAACTCAATATCTCAGAACGTAAGTTTTTACAAAAAAGCCAACCTGACTTCCTATCTCATAGGTGGTAAGTCAGCTGAAGAACATCCAACTCCCTACACAGGAGTCAGTTTAAAAAAAAAAAAACGGACTCCCACCTTCTGCAAATGACACGTGTTAAAATTAAGTATCCTCGACTATATAAAAAAGACCAATGTGTATTTATTTGTATATTTTTATATAAATAAATATGTATTCATCCTGTAACACAAAAGTCAGCGAGTAAAACACTTGCCTTTTTCTAGCCACTGGACGAAACCTTTTCTAGTGTTGAGGGGAAACAAGAAAGCAAATGGCAAGTCAGACAACCCCAGCCACATGAAATGAATTTGGAAAGAAATCCTTCACTCTAAATAAAAAAATTAATAGATGTTTTTTTCTCTTTAGATCATCAGAAATGATAATTTATACATGAGAAATTGTATTACTGATGTAATTCTATGACTTTATCTGAATATTAGTGTAAACACTGACGAAGCATATTTTTTTCCCATCATATTTTGACTGAGGATGGACACTAGAACTGGAAAAAATACTCCCTCCCTCCAAAATGTTTATTTAGAAATTGATGTGAATAAATATGTAAGCTTATTATGTCTGTTTATCTGTGAGTGTCTGAAGCATCTGGACACTAAAACAGCTAGACATAGAAAGATGAATGGTCTTTTTTCTAAGCCCATAACTTCAGTTGTGTATTTTCAGTTTTTACCATATCAATATATTTTTGATTGTCTTAAAGTATTTGGGGGGGGGGGGGGGTCTCTTGCACTTATTGACAATTTCAAGCATGTGCCATTACCATGAATCGATCCAGACTCGGCTATTCCAGTGTTGGCTCAGAATTATCCAGAGTGATTTCCCTTTGATAACATCTAAGTAATCTCCCCTGAATCATATTACACAACAGAGAATGCACTTTCCTGTTATCGAAGTCAAAAAATATATCTAATTCCACCCACATGGGGAATATAGAAACTGGATATCATTCTCTTTCTGGATCGGATGTATTCCGATTTGCTGCTATCTTGGCATAGTTTTCATAAAGGTTGACACTGTATTCCATCAGGTGCCTTCTGGTCACAGTCATATGAAACTCCTAGGACGACTCCACTCAAATGTAAGTAATATTTACTTGTCCCTTGCTCTGTATTTTCTCTATATTCTGATACCTGCAACACATGTCTTTCGTAATGTATTGGGACATTTTATGTATTCGTTCTTCAGTACTAATGTGTGTTCTCAATTTGTATATCATATCACCTTTCATGATCTGTGTTCCCCTTTTACGTTCATCTTTGACAAATCGTCTATGTGAGAATATATATATATATATATATATTTATTTATTCTGGTACAGAAAAATTAGTACAACATTCGTACCGTCGGTTTCAAGCACGGAAGGTCTTACCCATCCGGCTCTCTTCAGCTTCTGTTGTCATCTGTTTTGGAAATGTGAGGTCACATGACACTCTTGTTGGGACGCGTTATTTGCTCAGTGTGTTGTGTGTGTTTGTTTAAATTTGAATTTAGTGTCATAAGACCGTTGAGATTTAAAACACGGGAGAAGAAAGAGAATTCAAGATTAAAGGGAATAAAAAGGGGAATAAAAAAGGGGGGTAAAAAATAAAAAAATATATATATGAAAAAATATATATATATATATATATATATATATATATAAATAAATATAAAAAAACATATATATATATAAAAACATTTTAATACTAAGAATAAAGGAATAAAAAAAAAAAAAAATAATAAAAAAAAAAAAAAAATAAAAAAAAAATATAAAAAAAATAAAAAAAAAATAAAAAAATAAAAAAAGAAGAAAAAGAGTATAAAAAGTGGGTTAAAAAATATATATATATATAGAGAATAAATTGTAGAGAATAAAAAAGAGCGAGAGAGAAAGAAAGAATAAAAATAGAAAGAATAAAATATATAAATAAAATATATAAATAAAAATAATAATAATAAAAAATAATAAAAATTAAAAAATTAAAGATTAAAAACAAAAATAATAAAAATAAAGAAAGGGTTTCTCTGAAATTCCCGTGAGCCAAATTATGAATTTGTATCATTAGCCGTTATATTTTTGAAGGTATGCGTTCTAAAAATCGTTGATGTGTAAGAATCTTTAGATTGGAGTGATTTTTAATGAAGGGATTCGGATCTAAGGGAGGTAACTAAGATGGAAATATGAAATATTTGAGTTTGTTAAAGTGGGTTTGAAAATTAATCTGGTGGTTGATAAAAGATAAAAAAATAAAAAATTAAATATTTTTGCATTTTGGTGAAAGTCGAAGTTTTTGCTCTTGGAATTTATGTGGATATAATTTTTTGAGTAATCTAGTGATTGATAATTAAATTAAATATTTTTGTATTTTTGTGAAGGTCGGAGTTTTTGCTCTTGAAGTTTAAGTGGATATAGGTTGATGAGGTGTTTGTTCGTTTTTATTGTGTTTATATTAGTAGAGGGGGGGTAGTTAGACATTATGTGAATCGGTCAGACCAGTTTATAAGCAATGCTTGCCTCTTGTGTGCACATCCCTTGAATATTTCATCGCGGACATTTAAACAGGCTGTATTCGGATCGATGATGGCTTTTGAAATGTGGTATTTTTCAGCGTCACATAGGGGACATCTGTTTATGGCTGGAGAGAAGGATGGTTTTCTCTCAATTATTTTCCATTTGATGGTGAAGGGTGTGTTTTCTTCTTTAAGCTGCCATATTCGGGTCGCGAGTGCCGTATTAGCCTTGTTTTTGTATCTGAAGGAGTTTCTGTGTGCATATAGCCTTTGTTTGAAATTTCCCTTCGTCATCCCAATATATTTTTCTGCATTACTGGTATTCTGGTCTGTGACGGTTGCTTCATAAATGATTGAATTGATTTTGCAATTTCCCTCCAGGGGGCAGTTGTTTTTGTCTTGGCATGAGCAGCCTGCGTTTGTAATTGTTTTGGGTTCTGCAGAGATAATTTTTCTTATTGAAGGGGCAGTGGAATAGCTGATCTTAACAGAATTTCTGTTAAAAAGTTTGTGTAATTCATTTGTGGGTGGGAAGTGTTTGTCGAGCAACTTGAGGAAAAGTTGGCCTACCTTTGTTTTGGTATTGGTCGAATAGGGTGGGGAAAACCAGATCACCGATCTCCTTCTATTGCGGGTCCCCCGTGGTTGGTCTCGGTTGGGGGTGTATGAGATTTCTTCTCTGAACCCGCTGTCGCGGAGCGCTTTGTTGTAATATGGTGCTGCTTGGTTGAAAATTTCGGGACTGGATGAAAGGTTTGAGATTCTTTGGCTAATATTATTGATTAAATTTTTAAAGATGGTGGGGGGGTGGCAGGATCCCTTGTGTATGTATTGGAGTGTTTCATTGGGTTTGTGGAAAGGTTTGTGTGTATTGTTTTTAAGGTTCAGTGTGGTATCTAGGAAGTTTACTTGGTCTAAATTTGTTTTAATGGTAATTTTGAAGCCGAGATTATGGAAGGTGTTTGTTAATTCTTTTCTAAATCTATCTAATGTGTTTCCGTTGTGGTTGCGTGACAGACAAAGTCCGTCATCTCTATAGAGACCAAAGAAATGGTCTGGAAATTTATTTTGGAGTGTATTTAATATAAGCAAGCCGACTAAGTCACAGATGTCTGCACTGTCGTAGGCCCCCATTGCAACATCAAATGGGTCCTCTGGGTTTGATTTTTTAACCCAAGCCCTTCCCTCGAAGAAGAGAAGGGTTTGTCTTGCTTGCAGTATTGTGTCTCTTTCTAGTTGACTGATGTTTGTGTGTGAAAGTGCAAATGTTAAGGCCTTATCTAGGGTGTCTTTTGTAATGGATGGGTAGAAGTCTACTATATCTAATTGTGTGAATTTGCATCTGTGTTTATCTTGTATGTTATGGAACCAATTTAGGACTGAGTTAGTATTGCCCCACAGACTTAGGTTTATTTTTTCCTTAATTTTATTAACTATATTTTTAACAATGGATTTGCTTGCTAGTCCTAGTTCGCTTTTAGCTGGGTTGATAAGTCTGCATGAGGGTTTATTTGTGAAGTTTTCTTTGTGGTCTTTTAAAGTAACAAAGGCCTTCCTCTTATCTAAATAATTAATTCTATATTCGACGCCTAGTCTAGTAGCTATTTCAGTAGTATCATTATTAATAGATTTATATGTATCTGCCTTGGCTAATTGATATTTATCGGTAATGGAGCTAATTGTTAGGTCTGTTTTTTCCTTTTTAGTCATTTTATAAATATTTTTAGTTTTGTCGGAGAATACAAGTGCATTATTTTCTCTTTTAAGTTTTTTTATGTCGGCGGTAAGTGTCTTCTGAAATGTATTTTGCTTGTTTGTAAAAACTAGGTTGTGAGTAATGTTGAGTAGGTCTTTTTCGAAATTGTCTAAGGCCTCTACTTTTGGCGGGTATTTACCAGATTTTAAGCCGTAGTAGTTTTTTTCCGTTTGCCTCTGTTCTGTATTCAACACTTTCCACCTCATTCTTCCTATGACGTCCACTATTTTTGTCAGGAGTATCCTGGTATATGTTTGTTTTTTGGGGGTTGGGATATTTTTGGTAGAATATCCGAGAGTGTATAGTTCCATTTCCCAGGGTATAGGTGGTAATCCCTGTTAATTAGTTTTTTCCGTGGTGTTGGTAGTTTTCCCGAGAGTGCTCGACTACAAGGCTAACAGGGTTTAACTGTAATTCCTGGTAGGGGCTGAGTAAATTCTTTGTAGAATGGTAGGAAAAATCCCAGCAGAGTGCTCGATTAATTAAGAATCAAAGTTAAAAATTAAGAGCATAATATTTATTTATTCTGGTACAGAAAAATTAGTACAACATTCGTACCGTCGGTTTCAAGCACGGAAGGTCTTACCCATCCGGCTCTCTTCAGCTTCTGTTGTCATCTGTTTTGGAAATGTGAGGTCACATGACACTCTTGTTGGGACGCGTTATTTGCTCAGTGTGTTGTGTGTGTTTGTTTAAATTTGAATTTAGTGTCATAAGACCGTTGAGATTTAAAACACGGGAGAAGAAAGAGAATTCAAGATTAAAGGGAATAAAAAGGGGAATAAAAAAGGGGGGTAAAAAATAAAAAAAAATATATATATGAAAAAATATATATATATATATATATATATAAATAAATATAAAAAAACATATATATATATAAAAACATTTTAATACTAAGAATAAAGGAATAAAAAAAAAAAAAAATAATAAAAAAAAAAAAAAAAAAAATAAATAAAAAAATAAAAAAATAAAAAAATAAAAAAAGAAGAAAAAGAGAAAAAGAGTATAAAAAGTGGGTTAAAAAATATATATATATATAGAGAATAAATTGTAGAGAATAAAAAAGAGCGAGAGAGAAAGAAAGAATAAAAATAGAAAGAATAAAATATATAAATAAAATATATAAATAAAAATAATAATAATAAAAAAATAATAAAAATTAAAGATTAAAAACAAAAATAATAAAAATAAAGAAAGGTTGACAGATGACAACAGAAGCTGAAGAGAGCCGGATGGGTAAGACCTTCCGTGCTTGAAACCGACGGTACGAATGTTGTACTAATTTTTCTGTACCAGAATAAATAAATATTATGCTCTTAATTTTTAACTTTGATTCTTAATTAATCGAGCACTCTGCTGGGATTTTTCCTACCATTCTACAAAGAATTTATATATATATATATATATATAATTTTAAACGGTTTTTGAAACCAGTAAAATGCAGAGACTTTTTTTTAAATAAACATTATTTTTTTAAAAATAAATAAATAAATATGTTTATTAAAAAAAAAAAGTCTCTGCATTTTACTGGTTTCAAAAACCGTTTCAAATTACAAAATTTAAATGCACTCTATACAGTGGAAACAATTTACTAACACACACACACATACACATACACACATATATATATATATATATATATATATATATATATTAGTGTACATTTTCCAACAAAAATGACAGAAAAAAATGCTTTACCAGTGTTTGCACTCTTTATTTATATAGATATATTAGTAAAATATTTATATAAACTCATAAAATTACGTCAGCATTTTAATTTTTATACATAAATTATCAGTTCTGATCACCTAAAAAAACACTCATCAGTGACTTTTTATTATAGAGTGAAGGATTTCTTAATGAATTCATTTCGTGTGATGGAGTAAGTCTAAGGTGGTTGTCTGACTTGCCATTTACTTTCTCATTTCCCCCTTACCACTTGAAATGATTTCGTCTAGGACTGCAAAAAGGCATGTGTTTTACTTGCTAACTTTTGTGTCATAGGATGGAATTTCATATATTTATTTATATACAAATGAATACATATTGGTCTTTATTATGAAGTGGAGGATATATATATATAATTCAACTGTTAATTAATTATTACCGTTTCGTTTTTCATTCTGAACCTCGTGTGTGTGTACTAAAGAGAACGCAACACACAAAATGGCGGCCATGTACCTGGAAGAGTTATCCAAACATGTGGTCATCAAAAAACAAAACATTAAAGCTAGAATATGTGGGGGATGCTAACGCATTCTATTTCTCTTAAATATGGTAGAAAACGAGCAAGAAAACGTCAACATTCCACACAAATGAAGGAGAAACAAGATATTCAATATTCAAACATTTACATTAACAAAAACAATTTATTTTGTATTTCCACACATAAAATTATATTCCATGTTTTGCGAAGGTCTTTCAACGTCTTTTGAATAAATGTCTCTTTGACGACTTGAAAGAAATAAGTGTCCTTTCGTTATTTAAAACAATGTCTCTTTAAATAAGTTTGTATGGAGAAAAAAGGACGCACGTGTGTGTGTGTGCGTGTGTGTGTGTGTGTGCGCGTGTAATTGAAAAAGGGTGAAGGAAAATGTCAATCTTACTGTGAGTGTCCAGCAGTCAGAAAAAAGGGGGAGAGAAGGAAAGATTCTCCGTGGCTGGTAGTCGTCGCATAACTTGCGAGTGGCCGATGGAGCGAAACAATTCTTCCTGTCGTGTCTGAAGAAATCTGGAACCAAGAGACCGGATCTGTCACTAACGACGTTTATATATGTCCTAATCAGCAGGGGCAGTGACCGGAAACATATGATCCCTATTTTGGCGTTTTCTGCGGGGTGTTGAAAAAAACTCCTGTCGACTGCTGTTGAAAGGTGAATTCCATAAAACCCCCCTCAGATTGAAAAATATTGAAAGAAAAAAAATATTTTCAATATGTAACATATTGTTTTAAGTTGGCAGGCCAATTTACTCTCCTGCCGGATTTTGTCCTTAGCTTCGGTGTAGGTGGTGTGCTGCTTATTGTAGTATCTTGTTCGCACACGTCAGTGTCTTGTGAAAGTGTGAGGTGTTCCGACACGCTATTTTTCGATAGGTCCAAATATGCTGGTTTTAACCTGTCTATGGCAACCGTATCTTGTTTTCCATTTTTCATAATAGTGAAATACTTTGATTTCCTCTCGACTACTTTGAAAGGTCCTGAATATGTAGCACAAAGAGGTTTTTTTACTGCATCTATGCGTACAAAAACATATTCGCAGTTGTTGAGGTCTTTTGGGATGTAAATTTCTTTTGTCTGGGTCCTTGTAGGTGTAAAAACCAAATCATTCATCCTTTGCTTAAAATTTTGAACAAAGTTTGTAGTTGGTTGAAAATGACTTGTTTTCTCACAAAATTGGCCAGGCAATGTCAGTGTGGTCCCAAAAACCATTTCGGATGATGTGCACCCTAAATCTTGTTTCAACACATTTCTGATGGACAACAAAACCAAAGGGATGTTTTCTAACCATGTTCCGGAATCGTTATTTGCTGTCAGAGCTGCTTTCAGTTGTCTATGGAAACGCTCGACCATTCCGTTCGCACAAGGATGATAAGCCGTAGTGGTTATGTGTTTCACTCCCAAAAGTTTTGTGAACTCTTCGAAAAGTGTTGATTGAAATTGTGCGCCGCGATCTGTTGTTATTACGGATGGACAACCAAAATTAGCTATCCAATCCTGCAATATTGCTTTCGCGACGGAATGTGCGGATGTATCACGCAAAGGAGTTACGACAGGCCATCTGGTAAATCTGTCGATTATTGTCAGTAGATATTGGTGGCCCTTTGCTTCTGGTAGTGGTCCAACTATGTCGATGTGCAAGTTGGTGAATCTACCATCTGGGTGAATAAATTGTCCAGGAGGAGATTTTGTATGTCTGCCTACCTTGCTAGTTTGGCATTTTAAACATACTTTAGTCCAGTCAGTTATGTCTCTATGCATTTTAGGCCATACAAAACGATCACTAATTAATTTTTTTGTAGCTCGTCTGCCTGGGTGTGACAAGTTGTGAAAATGTTGGAAAACTTTTTGTCTTAGTGAAGGTGGTATGTATGGTCTGGAATAGCCTGTGCTCGTGTCGCATAGAAATGTTTCTGATCCGAAAGGGACTGGTTGTGCCTTTAATTTTAAGGAAGTGTTCTTTTTTACTTCGTCTAATGTCACATCATTTCGCTGTTCTACTGCGATTAGATCGAAGTTGAGTGTTTCCGAATTTATGGCATGAATAGTGGAACGTGACAAAGTATCTGCTACAATGTTATCTGTACCCTTGATGTATTGAATATCCGATGTAAATTGGGCTATATAGTCCAGTTGTCGGGTATCTCGTGGTGTATATCTTTCCATGCTTGTGTGTAAGGCGTATGTGAGGGGTTTGTGGTCTGTGAAAACTGTAAAGTCTCGACCCTCGAGAAGATGCCGAAAATGTTTGATCGAGAGATAGATCGCAAGTAATTCCCTGGAGAAAGCGCTGTATTTTTGCTGTGCGTTATTCAATTTCACAGAAAAGAAAGAAATTGGTCTTTCTGTACCGTTTTGAAACTGGTGTAGAACTGATCCAATCGAATCTGAAGAAGCGTCCGTAGTCAGAGTGAGTAGTGAATTATCCTCATCACGGATGTAGGAAAGCTTTGTGAAATCTGCTAGTGCTTTCTTCGAGTTTTTAAATGCGATCAATGCTTCCCCTTCTACTGCAATTGTTGCATTTTTCTTTTTTTGTTTGCGCAGTAAATTTGTGAGTGGGGTTAATATCTTTGCGCAACCTGGAATAAATCTGCGGTAATAATTGATAAGACCGAGGTATCTTCTCAGTTGTCGTAATGTTGTTGGTTGTGGAAACTGCTGTATCGCTCCCACTTTTTCTGGTATGGGCGCAATACCTTCCTCATCGACTACATGACCCAAGAATGTCAGTTGAGGAACTGTAAAAACACATTTGTTCACGTTGATTTTTAAACCAAAATGTGCCAGTCTCTCAAAAACTTGTTCTAGGTGTTCGTAATGTTCCTGCATACTTCGGCTACCGATGAGAACATCATCGATGTATGCAAAAGCAAATGGTAATCCTCTCAAAACTTCGTCGATTAGTCTCTGGAAACTTTGAGCTGCGTTACGTAATCCAAAAGGCATTCTTGTGAATTCGTATAGGCCGAAAGGAGTAGTGATTGCTGTTTTTTCTATGTCTTCTTCCGCCACTGGAATCTGATAGTATGCCTTGACCAAATCAAGTTTGGTAAAAAGTTTAGTTCCTTGCAGACCTATGGCAAAATCGTGGATGTGTGGAATAGGATATCTGTCAGGAACTGTTTTAGCATTGAGGTGTCGAAAATCTCCACAAGGCCGCCAAGCCCCTGAATCTGGTTTTGGTACCATGTGTAGTGGCGAAGAGTATGGGCTACTTGATGGGCGGATGATTCCTAACTTTAGCATGTGTTGAAATTCGTCCTTTGCTATTTTGCACTTATCCGGGCGTAGTCTGCGTGGAGATGCATGAGTTGGTGGTCCGGTAGTCTTAATGTGGTGTTTAGCAGAATGGCGAATTTCATCCGTGTGCTTCAAAGGAGTCATTATGGATGGAAATTTTTTAAACAATTCCTGTAAATCACTGTTAGTTGGTAAAGTACAGCTGATTCCTGTTGATTTGTACACTGATGTTATTCCTTTCATCGACAACTGTGTTTCGTTGTCGATGAGACAGTGTGTATACATGTTTACTGATAGACGAAAATGAGATAAAAAGTCTGCCCCGAGAATGGGTGTTTTTACTTGGGCTCGTGTAAAAATCCATGAAAAAGGTCGTCGCAGTCCCAAGTTTAATGTTAGTGATGTCTCACCGAAGGTTTGGATTTTTGATCCGTTTGCTGCTTGCAACGTGTATTCTGATGGTGTAGACTTGCTGTTGGGTTCTGGTGGTATTACACTTATTTGTGCACCCGTGTCGACTAAAAAATGATATCCGGTATTTCTATCCCGGATGTAAAATAGACGACTAATTTGTTTGATTCCAGCAGTTAATGTCGTCTTTAATCGCTGCTGGAACGTCCGTTTCCCGCCTGAGTCTGGTCAGCATTGAAATTGCATGGTTTTATGCATTTTCTCGCCTTTTTTCCAAAATTGAGATGATACCAGCAGGTATCGTGCGTTTGTCCCCATCTGGAGGAGGAATTTGACCGGCTCCGGCGATTCCTATGTGGAGAATAGGAATTGTCTCTGAAACGTCTCCGAGGTCGGTAAAATTGTTCTTGGTTGTTAAGGAGACTCTGGACCTTGAGCGTTAATTCTGACATGTTTTTTTCAAGCCTGGCTACAATGTCAGGTGTGTCTGTTTTTAGTATCGGCACTGAAGACGCATACACGTTCTTTTCTGGGTTGTTACTTTCGTGTATTTTGTCAGCTACTTCTGCAAGTTTCTCCAAATTTAAGTCGTCCGGTAGTGATGCCAAAATTTGTGTAGTGTGGGCCTGGAGCTTGTCTGTCCATAACTTTTTTAGAACCGTGTCGGACATTGTATTTGATCCCAACAATGTGCGCATTTTTCTTAAAAGTTGAGATGGTTTCATGTCTCCTAAATTTAGGTTGTTGAAAAGGTCATGGAGTCGCCTTTCGTTCGATTTGCCTGTTCGTCTTATTATGGCATCCTTCAAAATGTCGTATGGCTTTTCCAGCGGCATGTGGTCTAAAAGGTCTACAACTTCTGTAGCTACGTCTGCTGGTAGTTTTTCTACCACGTACACGTATTTTGAATTTTGCGAAGTAATCTTTTTCGCCGTAAAAATTGCATTCAGCTGAGAAAACCACGTTTGTACGTTTGTAGGGTTGTATGTTGGCAAATTCACAGTCAGTGTACATTCTGTAGGGTCGCTAAAAGCCATTGCTGTTTGAATACTGGAATCTTATTAAATAAATGTTCAACGGGGTCACCAAATTGTGGGGGATGCTAACGCATTCTATTTCTCTTAAATATGGTAGAAAACGAGCAAGAAAACGTCAACATTCCACACAAATGAAGGAGAAACAAGATATTCAATATTCAAACATTTACATTAACAAAAACAATTTATTTTGTATTTCCACACATAAAATTATATTCCATGTTTTGCGAAGGTCTTTCAACGTCTTTTGAATAAATGTCTCTTTGACGACTTGAAAGAAATAAGTGTCCTTTCGTTATTTAAAACAATGTCTCTTTAAATAAGTTTGTATGGAGAAAAAAGGACGCACGTGTGTGTGTGTGCGTGTGTGTGTGTGTGTGCGCGTGTAATTGAAAAAGGGTGAAGGAAAATGTCAATCTTACTGTGAGTGTCCAGCAGTCAGAAAAAAGGGGGAGAGAAGGAAAGATTCTCCGTGGCTGGTAGTCGTCGCATAACTTGCGAGTGGCCGATGGAGCGAAACAATTCTTCCTGTCGTGTCTGAAGAAATCTGGAACCAAGAGACCGGATCTGTCACTAACGACGTTTATATATGTCCTAATCAGCAGGGGCAGTGACCGGAAACATATGATCCCTATTTTGGCGTTTTCTGCGGGGTGTTGAAAAAAACTCCTGTCGACTGCTGTTGAAAGGTGAATTCCATAAATATCCGATATTCATTCAATTTAACACCAGCTAATGATCAATATTATTATGTACAAAATAGTATCAAAAATATATTTAATGTTTCTTAGATTTTATCTTAAAGATAATTCCCTTGGGAATCTATACATTGACAAAGAGTGACCTACATTCCTGGAGGTTTGTTTAATCGACTTTATCTTCATTTGTTTTGTCATAAAACATGTTGGATTTTCTCCAAATTTCCCCAGGGAACGCCTCATAAATGGAGCTTGATTTTTTTGGAAATGGAACTCTGATCAAGATAGTAAAAGTATTGAGGTACTATAGGGATTATCAGTTTAGCGATAAAGGTGTCTGTCTGAAAAGTAATGAGACTAATTGCATGTTTCACCAAATACGCTTATAATGATCCAACATTACTCAGCTGAACGAGGTAATCTATATTTAAAGGGTCCTTTCCCAAGAAATTCCAAAAATAAACAGGATAGGACACCGCTGAGGGGATTCCCCATAGGTAGTCCAAATTTCTGTTTATAATAGAAATTATTGAAGGTAAAATAGGTCGTTAGTGCATAAATTTATAATATTAATTATGTTATTAACTGGAAACGGTAAGTTGATATTTATTTTGTCGAGATGTTTTTTTAAGTAAATTAAGACATTTTTTAGTGGGGACATTTGTGTATAATGATTCTATGTCGAGGCTATTCATTGTTTTATTAGTTAGGTTAATATTTTTTATTCATTAAGTAGATCTCCGGAGTTTTTAGGAAGGACTAATCGTTACTATTTTTTTTGGGGGGGGGCTATGTATTTATCTTTGACTCTATACATATTTACATATCTTCCCTCTCTACATGAACCTTACCACTATATATATTTCTCATAATTTATAGACTTTCTCGTCTTTTGTCATTTTTTGCTTTTTTTCGTTCGCTCTTGACAAAGCCTATATAACATTTGGGCGAAACGTTGAGCTTTTTAGGTCTTCCGCTTATTCCATTTTAATTTCATACCGTCGGATTATTTTATCCTTTCATCTATTCACATATATATATATATATATATATATATATATATATATAATGTATTACCAAACATTTGAAAAATCATACAA